>KE372864.1:77080-93841 GCA_000418225.1 Zizania latifolia | reverse complement strand
AGAGTTTTGGCCCACGCCGGAATGTAGACACAAATTAGCCATTAGAGTCACTCGGTTGGGTTGAGCTAGGCCTTTCTAGTAAAATATGTTTCAAAATCCCCCCTAAATACACAATACTATGCCTGAAAGTGAGTGGTATTATAACGTTTATGTTGATTTTGTTAGATGTCGAAAGTTACTTCCATTATTTAAAAGCAGTGTTTTTCTTGTTCTAAATCCAAGGGAGACACTCAAACAGAAAAAAGTGGAAATCAAAATGGCTAAAATTAAATTCGAATTCCACTCGAATAGGAATTTGTACCGGTCTGTTGAAATGTGAGAGGGCTCTCTGTTTGTAAGCTGCGGATGTGCATGAACGACCGAACGTGGGCCGAGGCCAGGGAGCTAAAGCCTGGGACGCTAATAATTGGTATTAGAGCTAGCAGCCGTCATGCCTACCTAGGGGCTTCCTAAGGGATGGGGTGTTAGGTTCTTGGGCTATGGGACGTTGCCAGCAATTTTAGTCCCACCTCGTCCACGGAAGGGGCTTATAAGGGAGAGTAGCCATCCTCTTTTAGACCGATCTTTTGAGATGTGAGAGAGCTCTCCGCTTGTAAGCTACGTCGAATGCGCATGAACGTCCGGACGTGGGCCGAGGCCAGGGAGCTAAGGCCTGGAACGCTAACAATTGGTATCAGAGCTAGCAGCCGCCATGCCTACCTAGGGGCTTCCTAGGGGATGGTGTGTTAGGTTCCTGGGCCATGGGGCGTTGCCAGTAATTTTAGTCCCACCTCGCCCACGGAAGAGGGCTACAAGCAGCTTATAAGGAAGAGTAGTCATCCTCTCTTGGATCGATCTTTTGGGATGTGAGAGGGTTCTCCGCTTGTAAGCTGCGTCGAATGCGCATGAACGTCTAGACGTGGGCCGAGGCCGGGGAGTTAAGACCTGGGACGCTAACAATTGGTATCAGAGCTAGCAGCCACTATACCTACCTAGAGGGCTTCCTAGGGGGATGGGTTGTTGGGTTTCTAGACCATGGGGTGTTGCCAGTAACTTTACTCCCACCTCGCCTACGAAAGAGGGCTACGAGCAGGTTATAAGGGAGAGTAGTCATCCTCCTTTAGACCGGTCTTTTGGGATGTGAGAGGGATTTTCGCTTGTAAGCTACGTCGGATACGCATGAATACTTAGACGAAAGGCCGAGACCGGAGAGCTAAGGCCTGGGACGCTAACAAGTGTTAGATTCTTGGGCTATGGGGCGTTGCCAGCAACTTTAGTCCCACCTCACCCATGTAAGGGAGCTACAAGCAGCTTATAAGGGAGAATAGCCATCCTCCCTTGGACCGATCTTTTGGGATATGAGAGGGTTCTCTGCTTGTAAGCTGCGTCGGATGCGCATGAACGTCCGGACGTGGGCCGAGACCAAGGAGCTAAGGCCTGGGACACTAATAATTGGTATCAGAGCCAGCAGCCATCATGTGTACCTAGGGGGCTTCCTAAGGGGATGGGTTAGATTCCTGGGCCATGGGACGTTGCCAGCAACTTTAGTCTCACTTTGTTCACGAAAGAGGGCTACAAGCAGCTTATAAGAAAGAGTAGCAATCATCTCTTGGACCGATCTTTTGGGATGTAAGAAAGCTCTCCGCTTATAAGCTGTGTCGGATGTGCATGAATGTCCGAACGTGGGCCGAGACCGAGGAGCTAAGGCCTAAGACGCTAACAAAATTATAAATAGTCCAATCTATTAAATCAAATTCAATCATTTGATCCAAAATTTGGTTGTAAAATATCCATTATGTTAAAACGACTTTGTTTTTATCTATTCGATTTTGTCAAAAACACATGATTTCTATTCTATCTGTTTCAAAATAAGTTTCTATCTAGCATTTAAAAAACAAAATTAACTGTGAAGTAAAATGAACTAAATGAAGGAGAGATGATTGAAAGTGAGAGAATGCTTGAGACCAAGATATGAAGAAATTTGAATGATATAGGATTAATAGGACGAGTATTACTCTAAATGAACACTTATTTTGTGATAAATTTTGAGCGATAAATGAGCACTTATTTTAGGACGAATGTATACATTCTTACATGCTATAGGTTAGCAAATAAAAAAGGTTTTATTTATCTATCATGTATCTATCACTTAATAATGCTAATTTTATTAATATTTTTTTATTTTTACTTTTATAATTAATTTATTAGTTTTGTCCTCAAATAAAATATTTATAAGTTAGAGCGTGTAAATCATACGGTGGGTCCAAGCAGTTGGGTGGACATGACACTAGCTTCCTCATGTCCACTAGCTTCCTGGATAACACATGAGTGCATGCAGAATCTAATCCCCTCCTCAAAGCCTCTTTATAAGATTTAGATTCTAATAACCAGCCAATAAGTATCTAACACAACACAATTTAGACAAACTGTTATTTTTTAATTTCTATATTCCAGTAGTTATAGCTATTAAATTTTATAATATAAAATAAGAATCTAAATATTTAAAACTTCTAAACTACTACGGAATACTCCCTCCGTTCCATAATATAGCAACCTAGGACTAGATGCAAGGGCGAAATTAAGCCTGGGGCAGCTTCTCAGGGCCCAATTTTTTTTCTTGTAGTACCTATGATTTTTTCTGAAAATCTAAATAGTAATGGGCCCAGCCTGGGGCTGTACTGGGCCCCATTCCCTCCCACTCTCTGGCCCATCCTACGCGCGAGGCCCACTGAATACCGCATTAATCACCAAACCCTAGCAGCCGGCTCTGCTCAGGCTTCTAATCCCACCGAACTACCGAAGGCACCGACACCCCGTCGTCCTCGCGTTCGCAGCGATGCCCCTCGCTCCGCCGCCTCCGCCCTCCAACCAGCGCCCGCTTGTCGCCCCTGGCCGGCGCCCGCTCGTCCACCCCCAACCGGCGCCCGCTCATGGCAGTGACAGTGACCTACCATACCAGGAGGAAGGGAGTAAGAGGGCCAAGGGGATGGGGCAGGAGGTGGAGGAGAGCTGTGTGGACAAGGTGATGATGGATATGGTGGCAGCCTACTGTGGCCGCTTCTATGTTGCCATGTTAGAGCTTGCCGCCCGCCACATCGAGGCCATCGGCTTTCAGGTCGGGCACCAGCTCACCGAGGGGTACACACTAAGACTCTGATCCTCTCTCTTTCCTAGATCTCGAGGTCTTTTTTTGTTGGATCTGTTTCTGTGCTCCTCTCTGATCCTTGGGGTGAGTCCCCAGACGAGGACTTCAATCCCTCCCAATCATTCTACAAGTCCCTCCTTGGATTCTTGTTGATCCGGATAAATCATGAAACATTGCTTTTAGTCCAGGTAAGTAGGAGATTGTTAATTTGCCCGACGAGAAAATGCATTGTTAATCAGATTTGGATGCTCGTCCGCCCCTGGTCAGCGCTCGTGCGTCTGCCCTCGGCTGGCGCCCGCGCGTCGCCCCTAGCCAGCGTCTGGGCCACTGCCCCCGTTTGAACCCTGTGAGCTGCCCCTGTCTGGCCCCGGCTCGTCGCCCCCGTCAGGTGCCCGCGCCGCGTCTGGCCAGCGCCCACGTGGACCCGATCCTACGCCCGCGCACTACTTTGTTTTGAGCCCTAGACATATCGAGATTCTAATTCTACCACTGATCGAATAAGATATTTTATAGTCCAATAAATTTAGATACTAGCAGTGTTCAGATTTATTATACCGTGAGGGAGTGCAGTTCACAGCTTCACCTGTCCTCTCAGTGCACCGCGGCTTTCCGTCGCGTCGGATCGGGCTCCGTGCACAGCAGCAGCGCACGCGGCAGTGGGCAGAGCAAGCCGCTGCGCACGCACACGTGTGGTGTCAGCTGCGATGAGGTTGCTGGGGCACAGGTAGGGATGGATTCGGATCGGATACGCATGAAAACGAATCCGAATAGCACTATTTACCACATTTTATTTTGAATACGAATACGAATCAGGATATTTTCAGATACGAATACAAAATGGATAATTCAAATACGAATCCGCATTCGGATGTTTGCTCAGTTTAACTTAAAATGAATCCGCGTTCGGATGTATCGTTTCATAAATTTTTCAAAAGTCCAAAGTACTGAGTATACCAAATTAGTAGTTAATACAAGAATTCTTGACTATAAGTTATAGATAACTTTCTCAAAATATTTTTAAATTTTTATCACAGTATCTACATATCATCTCATAATAACATGATAAGTCTTGTATTTTTTAGACTCACTTGGTTTTTTTAAATTAAAAAATCATTAAGCTTCACATTACCGATCGAGTGTCGCAATCTAGATTTTTTAAAATTTCATTCAATTTAGTGGGTAAGGCCTACAAATGGACTAAAAAATATGAATATAATTTTTCTATAAATTTTGGTTCATTATTTCAAGCACTTGCAGTTCAAATTTCACCCATTTCAATTTAAATCCTAGAAACACACTTAATGAATTAAAAATAGTAAACTAATCCAGAAAAATACCAAATTTTTACATGGAATAAGGTATGTTGTATTTTGATAGTAAAAAAAGTTTTAAGTTCAAACAAAGATTTAATCATCGATTTTCTTTCAAACCTAACCCATTCCTCCTCTAAATCCCAATTCTTCCTTAGAAAATCTTTGATTTCTTAACATGCTACGTGATAACTTTCTTGAAACATTTTTTAATTTTTATCACATCATCTACATATAATAACACTATGACAAGTCTCGCGTTTTTCAGACTTCATTTGGTTTTTTTAGAATTAAAAAACCATTAAGCTTCACATTGCCGATCGAGTGTCGCAACCTAGAATTTTCAAAATTTCTTTAAATTTAGTGGGTAAAGCCTACAAATGGACTCAAAAATATGAATATGATTTTTCTATAAATTTTGGTTCATTATTTCAGGCACTTGCAGTTCAAATTTCACATATTTCAATTTAAATCATAGAAACACACTTAATGAATTAAAAATAGTAAACTGATCCAGAAAAATACCAAATTTTTACATGAAATAAGGTATGTTGTATTTTAATTATAAAAAAAATTAAGTTCACACAAAAATTTAATCATCGATTTGCTTCAAACCTAACCTATTCCTTCTCTAGATCCTAATTCTTCCTTGGAGAATCTTCGAATTCTTAACATCCCACGTGAAAACTTTCTTAATTTTTTTTTAAATTTTTATCACAGTATCTAAATATCATATCATAACACTATGACAAATCTTGTATTTTTCAGACTTCATTTAGTTTTTTTAAATTAAAAAACCATTAAGCTTCACATTGCCGATTGAGTGTCACAACCTAGAATTTTTAAAATTTCTTTTGATTTAGTGGGTAAGGCCTACAAATGGACTAAAAAATATGAATATGATTTTTCTATAAATTTTGGTTCATTATTTCAGGCACTTGCAGTTCAAATTTCACCTATTTCAATTTAAATCCTAAAAACGCACTTAATGAATTAAAAATAGTAAACTGACCCAGAAAAATACCAAATTTTTACATGGAATAAGAATGTTGTATTTTGATTGTAAAAAAAGTTTTAAGTTAAAACAAATATTTAACCATCAATTTGCTTTCAAATCTAACACATTCCTTCTCTAAACCTTAATTCCTCGTTGGAGAATTTTCGGTTTCTTAACATCTTACGTGACAACTTTCTTGAAACATTTTTTAATTTTTATCGCAGCATCTACGTATCATATCATAACATCATAACAAGTCTCGTGTTTTTTAGACTTTATTTGGTTTTTTTAGAATTAAAAAACCATTAAGCTTCACACTGCCGATCAAGTGTCGCAACCTAGATTTTTTTAAAATTTATTTCAATTTAGTGGATAAGAACTAAAAATAGACTAAAAACATTAATATGATTTTTCTATAAATTTTGGTGCATTATTTCAGGCACTTGCAGTTCAAATTTCACCTATTTTAATTTAAATCCTAGAAACACAATTAATGAATTAAAAATAGCAAACAGACCTAGAAAAATGCAAAATATTTACATAGAATAATTTATGTTATATATTGAGTGTAGAAAAATTTTCAAGCTCAAACAAAGTTGCAAATATCTTATTGCCTTGAACTGCTAGAAAACTCCATTAACTTTAGTATTTTATAATTACATAAAGAATAAATAAACCATACATATTAATACAGTAATGCCATGTCATCCTGAGTCTCTAAAAGTCTGATCTGTGTAAAATCCTAAAATGGATACGGATGTATCCATTTTCATATCCACATTCAGTAGAAATTCGGATATCCGTTTCCATATCTATATTTGTCAAACGAATTCGGATGTTTCCGTTTATCGTCCACATTTAATTCAGATACGAATACGAATATTCATATTTACAATTTATCGAATACGAATACAAATAATTCGTATATTTTCAAATCCGTTTCCATCCCTAGGCGCCGGGGGGCCTCACCTTTTTTTCTACTCGTACTGACGTTTTACCTGACGAGCGAGTGAGACAGCCGCCTCCGTTTTGTTGCGTAGCGTAGCACCGCGGAAAAACGTACTCCAGGCCTGCATCTACGTAACGTACGTACTCTCGCAAGAAACAAAAAAAAAGACACCGATGGTTAACACAATAACACTTAACACAGTGAGAGTGCTCCATGAAAAATGCAACCTTCCTCGCAATAAAAATGCAACCTTGACGCATAACTATAACAAGATGTGAAGCATGTCTGAAAGCGGTGCTCATTTCTACTAGTACTAAAAAATTATATAGTATAATTTAAATTTTAAATTAGACCACGTATTTAAATTTTAATGCTTAAGTTAATAGAGAGCAAGCAAAATTAATGAATTAATAAAATCTGATTAACCACTTGATACCATTCAACTATGTTTGTCTAAAATTGGAGAGTTAACAGAATTAATAAAGCACAACTAAGACATTTCTCCGTAATACTAATTAATCTAAGAACCGCTATTTTTTTAAAAAAATAATTTTTTAATATTGTATTAGAGTATTTCATCGTTATTTTTTAGCAGCTATGGTCTTAAGTGTTGGCATAGATACAAATAATTTTTTACCCAATACGTTTATTATTAAAAAAATAGACATTTTTTAAAAGTAGAAATAAGCTGGCAAAAATATGCAATATAATTTTAATTTTAAAATCTATTAAAAATATTATATTAGAGTATTTCATCGTTCTTTTAGCAGCTATGGTCTTTAGGGTCGTCACAAATACAAATATTTTTTTTGTAAGCTTTATGATTATTATTTAAAAAACTGGACACGTCTTTTTTAAGTAGAAGCAAGCAGGCAAATATGGTTGTGTGAGTCTTACACGCTCAAACGCACGCCCAATTGGCAGTTTACGAAGGGAGAAAACATCACGTAATTTGCATCGAGTCGCATTCAGAGGTGTGCTGTTTTGCAAGGTACGTGACTGGGCAACAGCGACACAGTATTATTCTGTCCAAGCATGCTTTGCCAGGTATGGTACCAGCCATGGTCTCGTCGAGTTCCATCATGCCAGGTGTGGGCGTGAGCTGGAGGAGAAAGCCTCGCCGCTGTATTTGGGGTACACAAGAGCAACGCAATGTTGCGCAAAAACGGTCTACTGGGAATAACAATTCTACAAACAGTCTAAGAATGTCTATTATACATTCATAGCTAAAGCTACATATATGCTTAAACATCAGAATAAAAATAATACTCTCTCTTTCTCACTTCTCCCGGCTCCCTCACTCCAGCCTGGTATTGATGCTCATAAAGGGGTTTACTTAAATTTTATTTACTGGTACATTGTAAAATTTATAATTGTTATGACTACTTCTCTTAAACTCATTCATAAAAATCACTTAATCTTAATCTAGATACATTCCTGTTGCCCTAAGCCGTGAAAGAAAATTTCTCCAGGAAGAATCAGAGATACGCATCGCCGTTTAGTAGAAAAATACATCCTCCGTACATTATTGTTCTTGCTTTTTCTTGACACATAATCCTTCGTCAGGATGCGGCTATCTAGTCGTCGTTGGCAGACAGCACATGAATCGGGGGATAAAGATTATAATATTAGGGAGATTATGTAGCTCTCATTGCCTGATTAGCAGATTCTGTCAAGCACATCTACGTGTCAAAAATACTAGGACGAACTAGGATTTTTATTCATTAAAAAGATCAGAAAGCTTCCACTATTTTTTTCTAGATGCACATGCATGAAAATGTTGTGTGTGAAATTCTTGCATTTCGAATGGAGCATACCTACAAAATTACAAGGTCACGTAGAATTTCTGTCTCTCTTGTCATAGGCTGAACCACATCTTATAGGATAAGCGCTCCTTTGTAATTTAGGATTATAGAAATGTAGAAATAGAAAAAAAATATAGTATTATGATGCCATTTATTATTAAATTTTATATGATTTTAAAACATAAGAATATAAAAGTTATGTCTGTTGATAGTTCGTAGGAAATTAAAACACATAAATTTTGAAGAAATTTAGTTTGTGGAAGAGGGAGAAAAGTGAATGAACGGGACAGTGTGTATGAACTTCTAAAAGGATAATAAAAACGTGATGTATCAGTTCGTGTTTATTTTCGTATATATTTAATAATAGCATAGTAAGATAATCTATATAAATTTTGTATTCAAATAACCTCTTTTAAAAAATTAAAAGAATTAAATTATTTATAAATCCTATGAAATTCTTTCAATCCCTAGGAGCCCTAACCATTAATGACTCATTTACATTCGTAAGTTTGTTTAACAAGGTGACAATGTTGTATGAGAGCAACTCAATTTTGCAGTCTTGGACTCGATGAATGACAGTCACCAAACAAAGCATCGCAATCATTGTAGGTAGGTACAGACGTACAGTAAGCCAATGCACCAAATACGGTCTGGATTAAACCGGTGTTTATAATCTTTGCTGCTAATCTGCTATTTTAACCTGTCCCAATCGTGTGGAGTATGTGCTCCATGTGCTAGCTACACTAAAGAACGATGGCATATTGTTGGCATTGGATTTGATTGGAGGGCCCTTTTGAGCCTAGATTAATTTGGAGGGGTCGCAAAAAGCAGCCGCTAAGTGCAGCCGGTTCTAGAGACATCAGCGTCAAATGGCCATAGCACTCAAGTTATGTCAGTTGTTCAGTTGACATCCATACCTCGTTGCCCATTTTAGAGCCAAGGTGTACCTTGTGTATCACTGTTTGGCAACTTTCACTTTAGCTAAGAACATGTAGAATATTAGTGCGGCGAAACATACTACATGTTTAATACAAATAATTAAAAACATCGCCACAAGTGACAGTTTGGCCGAGTGGTCTAAGGCGCCAGATTTAGGCTCTGGTCCGAAAGGGCGTGGGTTCAAATCCCACAGCTGTCATTTTTTCTTTGTTTTTTTGTCTCCTACTTTTTTAACCTCGTCCCGACGTGCGCTGTGTCCAATCAACTTTCACTTGGTCATGTTTGGCGACTTGGCCTACATGACTACATCTACATGGTTTCAGATTATTCACATCAGATAGTTGAACTGGAGCTTACAAGAATCAGCGAAGAGATGAATTCATGAGCACGTTGGATTGGTTGGAGACTTGGAGGCAGAAGTTTTGGAGGAAACACAATCCAACAGGTCGTTCTGCCTGATCACTTTTGGGCTTGTAGACGACTTGCCCTAGAAACAAAGGTAAACAGAAGCGCGGGTACTTCGCCTGGATTCTTGGCCCAATATATTTCATCATATACGAGGCCCACATGGCCCACACGTTCCAAAAGGAAATTTTTATGAATAATATTTTTTTATGAAACTTCAATTTTGATTAAAAAATAGTAAAAATATATCTTTGTCGACAAGTGTTGATAAAAGCCTCTGTCGACACAAAGCTCTCTATCAACAGTCGACAAAAAGAGGCGAAAGCCGAGACGCGGATCGGCACAGGCATGCAGGCGCGCGAGACGCGAGGTGGGACGAGGACTGGTGAGTGGGGCGAGTGGTGCCCGCGAGGCGGCCGCCGACGTGGCGCGCGAGGCAGACCAGCGGACGGACACGACGCGTGTGGCCTCTGTCAACAAAGGTCTATTTTTGTTATTTTTTAAGATCGCGGAACAGAATTGAAATTTCGTAAAAAATATTATTTATAAAAAATTATGTTCCAAACTATAACCGACGCGCTCGCCTCCTTCACCCTGTCACCCCTCACCCCTCACCCTAGCCTCTAGCTCACCGCCGACGAAGCAATGAGCACGCAGACGCAGCCATGGTAGTGCGACCGTCCTAGCACCCTCCTACCGCTTGGAAGTCATTGTCTGGTTTTCTCTGTGACTCTGTGCGTGTGCGCTGTTGGTTGTGTTTTCCTCAGTCTGGAAGGAAGAAGACATGGGAGCCCGAGGAGGAGAATGTCATGCTCGGCTCGGCCCGGCCGTCCTCGAGGGCGAGTACGTCTTCGGCGTCACACACATCTTCGCCTCCTCTAATGACGCCTTCATCGTGTGACCCCGAGAGCGCTTCTTTTTTCACCTATTCACTGCTTTAGCTTGGTCTGCTGCTCGGTATTCTTGTCCTTGTTTCATTCGCGCAACATGTGACTGATCTGTCCGGGAGGGAGACGCTCGTCCGCATCACCGGTGATTTATTCCCTCGTTATTTTTGTCATTAAGTTGGTCTCTCTACGAGCCACTCCTGATGGATGTGTCATACTGACATGACCACTGTGAAATTTTCTCTCTATCTGGAGCAAATGTTATCTCTCGTATGGATATGATTTGTTTGTTTGCTACTAACATATGATTTGCATTATTCTATCAAGATATATGTTCTTATAATGTCCAAATGCAAAAGATGATGCTCTTAAATTTTGCGTAGTAAATAATTGGTCTTGCTCTTGGTGATCGGTGGTTTGGGTTTAATCCCACACCACTCTTTGTGTTGATTTATTTGCATAGTTCTCACATTTCCTCAACAGCCTCTTTTGGTTGACATGGTCAGTTTATGGAACTCGATAGCTTCATGTTTGACTGTGCTATAACTATACTTGATACTCAATTAGCTGTCGAAGCTTTCCCTGTCTTCATCCAAGCTGTGAAGCTGGCCTCAACTTCCATGTAGACAAAGTGGCCACAACTTTTCGCCAATTTTCTTGTTAAGCATGGCACTTAAGATCGCCTCCCTTCTATTCTATGGGAGCGTGTCGAGTCATAGCCATGCAAGATTAACAAGAGGGCCTAGAGAGTTTTTCTCTTGAACCTATTATCTTTCTGTTTCCACTTCAGGTGTTTTCATTGTGGCATCTGGTTTCATGTAGTGTATTGTTAGGGGCAGCTGCATTATGCACTGCTTCTGCTGAATCCATTCATGCAACTCTTTGCCAAATTGAATGGAGATGTCTACTTTATGGAAGCGAACATGCATTACCTTAGTTACAATTTTTTGTTTAAGAATTTTTATGTTACTGTTGACGCAAAAATCGCAGGACTCCCTACGTCTTCACACTCAAAGATCTGAAAGAATCTGCTTAGCTCAAGTGCAGGTCCTAAATAACCTGGAGGTGTCAGTAGACGTGCCAGTCAATTTGACCCTGTAATTGACAAGGAAACAAACATGAGATATTCTAACGCTATCGGCGGTGGCCTATCAGCATCGGCTTCGATAGCACGCGTGGAAACCATGATGTATCATGGAAGCGTATGACGTAATATAAATCGTACCAATCGGCTCTAGTGTCTACACTCCAAAGTGTCAATCTTTATGGTTCGAACTAAACCGATGCAACATAAAGATATGTTACCAAGAGTATATCGAACGAGATCAAACCGATCGATAGAATAAAAGATAAATCATCGGCTAAAACTCCGATGAACGTCGGGCCAACAAATTGAACCAGATCAGCTCGTGTGCATTCTCGTCAACACCATAAATCGGACCCAACCGAGACAGCATCCTATTGACGATCGATATACGATATAATCTAACACGATCTATTGAACCGCCATGATTGGCAAACACATAGATTCGAGCGATAAAGCACAGTATGAGAAAGTGAATCAATGCATTAAACTGATAACTAGCAAACCTACTCTATCTGATCACAGTATCGGACCCAACCGAGAAAGCTATGAACACATGAATTAGTTTACCAAATAGGCTATCCATGTTGAAGTCAAAGATCAGACTTAACCGATGCAGCCATGACTCCGGTGAGGAATCGCCCTAGTGCTATGTACCTAAAGTTGGCGATGCGCTGAAGGGTTAATTGGTTGGTTGTGTGTCCTTTTTTACAATGACCCCGAACTTACATATTTATAGCCGGATAGACACGCTATCTGTAGAAAACACAGAATCCTAACTGACTTATTTATTGGCTAACTAAATGATAACTAACATGAAGTATCAGCCCACATCGTGTGTAGCCCGTCTTCACCCATTAAGCTTCTATCGGTGGTCTATCGGCTCCGTCACCTGGTTCATCAAGCCGATGGTGCACTGATCCAAATTCTAGTGTCAACAGTTACTCTCTAAGTCTCTAGATTTCTTTGCCATTTTGTTACTTAATGGCCTCGATGATTTATCTTAAGTTTGCCTTTGGATACTCTACTAAACAATAAGCTCTTCCCCAATTTTCTTGGTAAGCATGGCTCTTAAGATCCCCTCCCTTATCTTCTGTGGGACCATGTCGAGTCATAGCCGTGCAATATTAACAAGAGGGTCCAGAAAGTTTTTCTCTTGAACCTCTTATCTTCCTGTTTCCTCTTCAGGTGTCTCCATCGTGGCATCTGGTTTCATGTAGTGTATTGTCAGCATGGGCAACAACATTCTTCATTGCTTCTCTGAATCCATTCATGCAACTCTTTGCCAGATTCAACGGAGACGTCTACTTTAAGGAAGTGAACATGCATTACCTTAGTTACACTCACTTCTATTTTTTGTTTAAGATTTTTTATGTTAGCTCTCGATTTCTTTACCACTTTGTTACTTAACAGTCCATAGGACTCTATCTCAAGTTTGCCTTTGGATGCTCCACTAAACAACAGGTTGGAGGAGATGTTTTTATTGTTTGTTGGAGCAGCATAGTTAGTGGGAGAATTCATTACAGCAAGTTTTGATCTTAGTAATACCAATTATATCATGATTAGAATTTTTTGGTTGTTGGTGAAGTGAAGTGAACAAAATCCTCAATCTACTTAGATGTCTTCTTGCACTAGCTAAGTAACTTGAACAATTGGTTTTGACCAACTTTGGCCTTGAGCTAGTTACAGTATATTGTTGCAGCTGTTACACACATGTGTAGTTACGTGTAGAGATGCTTAATGTGCTCACTATGATCTAGAATTTGATCATATTTAAGTTATGTATACTTGGCATGATTTGTTTTCTGGACTTCTAAGGATCATTTACTATAAGGCTCAATAAGTACAATTTTTTTAATTTTATAGTTCTATAGTTCAGTTACAAAGATTATATTTTGTAGGTGGGATCAAGATCCAATCTGACCGTGATGAATCATCCCCTTATGCAGCCATGCTTGTAGCTTAGGATGTCACACAAAGATGCAAGGTATAAAGATTTACATCTATTTGGTGTCCGTTCATGCTTATGGTGATATTGCTCTAGGAGCTTGGAATTATGGCCTTGCACATCAAGCTCATTGCTACTGGTGGAGATAAGACAAACACTTGGTCTTGGTGAGCAATCTGCGCATAGAATCCTTGCACCATCTGGCATGAAGATTGGATGCATAGGTAACACATGACTGTAATTCCTTGAAGTTCCAAAGATAGAGAAAAAACATCAATGGATCAATTCATGGGTCTTGCAAATTGCAACTTGTTCTGTACTCTTATCTACGATGCTTAACATCAGATCCACACCAGCTCTAGTTGTGGATTTATAAATTTCGAGCTAAATCGTTGCCAGATCAATGACCTTACAAACCATGTGATCGTGATTGTATGGGCATTGGTCTCTTTTTTCGCGTCAAAATTTTTACCTTTTCTCGAGTGCGTGCTTGAAACCATTTATGATTTCCATTTCCAATCTGTTGTCAACCTTGGTAGTATGGACATAAACATTGATGAGACCATGTTTTTAAAACTTTTCAAGGGATTATTTAGCAGCTGCTGCAGCTACTTATAATGTATGCTATGAAATCTATAAAATAAATTAACATATAAAGTTGGAAAACATTAAATTTTCTTTATTTTTATTGACTATATTTTATAATCTTAAGCCCTTCAAATAGTCTAATATCTATATGAGGAGCCTAAAATTTTGATAAGTAGCTATATTAGTTTATTTTTAGATTATGTAGATATTTTGAAAATAGCTGTACCGCCTGCCGCTATACAAACATATGGCCCATCTTCGTATCGTCTGATGTTTGGTCTAAACATGGTCAATCTTCGTATCATCTGTTGTTTGGTCTGCGATATGCATGCGTGAAGAAATTCTTTGCCGCAAATGCCATAGAACTGAAGGCCAGTGTATAGCATGGTGGAACGAAGGTGCATGTAACGGGAAGAATTGGCTCAAATGGATTTGTTCTAAAAGATCACAAAGCCTGTAACAAGGAGGCCCAAGGATAAGAAGTAAGAGCATCTCAAAGAGATTACTTATGTCGCTATCTAAATTTAAATGTAGGTATTTTGGTGAAAAATAAAGTTTTAATAGTTTCTCTAAACGAGTCTCTTTCCTAATCTATCCCTCACCTCTCATCTCTCTTAAATATAGAATTAGCTTGATCGGTCACTATTTTCGTTCACGCCTATTTTTCTCTTGCGCGTGCATTGTTTTTTCCCCACGAGTTGTTTTCTCTCGCGTATTCTTTCCTTCTAGATCTGTGGCGTCGTCGAGGGAGGTTGATAGCTCCGACAGCGTGGATGGCTGGCCACGGTGACGGCGAGCATGATCGGGAGATCACGTGCACGCAAGGAAGATGGATCAAGTTTTACATGATGGCGTATCGATGATGCAGTGGAAATCATCTGCCATGCTTGCATGATTTAAAAAATAGAGATTGAGATTATAGAGAAATTGCTGTAGATTGATTATTTTTTAAGAAGAGATAAAGTTTCTCATAATCCTTGTATGTGATTTAAGGAATAAAATTTAGGGTATTTTTAGAGATGCTCTAAACCCCCGTGCTTCGTGGACCAAAAATTTATAGCTCATTAATCCACCGCCCGAAATACCAGTCCATTGACAGGTATGGTCCGGAATGGAGGCCCATCCAGACGAGGCCCCAGGGTTTATTATCTCCCCTCGCTGCCCCTGCCTTGTCTCCTCCGAACCCTAGCCCACGCCTCCTCCCCACGCCGCCGCCGCCGCCGCCGCCGCCGCGAGCACGCACACGACCGCAGCCATGGTAATTCGGCCCGTCACTCTCGCTTGGTATTTTTGGTCGGCGTGTGTTCCGCGCCCCGCTGCCTAGCCGAAGTTCTCGTGTGCTCACCGGGAATTGCGTGCGCTGTTGTTTGTGTTTTGCGCAGTCTGGGAGGAAGAAGACGCGGGAGCCCAAGGAGGAGAACGTCACGCTCGGCCCTACCGTCCGCGAGGGGGAGTATGTCTTCGGCGTCGCGCACATCTTCGCCTCCTTCAACGACACCTTCATCGTGAGATCCCCGCAGTCCAGTTGATCTAGGCGTGGGGCGGTGCTCGTTACTACGTTGGTCTCATAATTGGTTTTGTCTTTGCAGCATGTGACGGATCTGTCCGGGAGGGAGACGCTTGTCCGTATCACTGGTAATTAATCCTCTTGAGAAATGCTTATTGTTGTTATGAAGTTTGTGTCTTTGTGAAACAACAGAGTGAAATTCGCTCTCTATAATTGGTACTGTGCTGTTTTTGTGGGTGTTTTATGTGGTATATTGTGATTGTTGTCTCGGACATTGGTGATATGCACCTTTCTCAAAAGAAATTTTTAGCTCTCATGCATCACAACTATAGAGGCAAATCAAGGTTTAAGTTATTACGGGCCTGCATCTAAGCAGAGATCAGGGATTGCACTAGCAAATTTATAGCAATAAGTGTACCTGTAATGTTCGGTATACCTAGCCTTTTGACTAGTTGTGGTGCTGTATTATGGCGTGTTCCATATTAACCTACGTGTGATTTTTCTTAAAAACATCTGTCGTGTCTTGTTTGCATAAGATGTATTAAAGATGAGGATTATGTTCTTACATGCAGAGTAGAAAATGATTGATCTTACCATTTGTCACTTGTATATTTGCTTCACAAGAATGGCCCTTAAGAACACCTATGTTTTGTTGTATGGGAGCGTGTCGGATCATATCTTTGCAACAGTGGTTATAGGCGTGCAGAGATTATTTTGTTATTATTATCTGGAATTTCTTCTCTCACTGTTCTAATATCAGGTATCTCCATGTGGGCTGTTGGTTTTCGGTAGTATATGTTCAGTATGTAGCAGTTGCCTTCTGCATTGCTTCTGTTCAGTCGTTCACCATGCAACCTTTTGCCAAATTAAATGGAGGAAGTCTAAACCTTTGAGGTGCATATGCCGTATGTTAGATAAGTCTCAGGAACTACGTAGCGTGGATACTGCTGCCTGGCCGCGTATCGGTATCCGATACGCATCCGGATACGGAGACGTATCGGATACGGCCGGATACATGTCCGGTGCGTATCCGGTGATTTTCCCTTTTTCAAATAAATAAAATAAATCGGATACGTATCTCGTGCGGCTGGATACGCAAAACACAGCAAGTTTTCCCTCCCGCCCGTAACCTGTTGCCCTAATCCCCATCCATTCACATCTTGCCCAGCCCCCTCTCTCGTAGTTTCCAGACGCGCCGCCGCCTCACATCTCGCCGCC
>KE372864.1:63891-76087 GCA_000418225.1 Zizania latifolia | reverse complement strand
GGAGCTTCTGCTTTCTGCAGTGCTTCTGCTGAGTCCTTCATTCTTGCAACTCTTTACCACTTCAAATTGGAGGTTTCTACATTTTGGAAGTGAACATATATTATTTGCATCCACTTTTATTTTTATTTGAAGATTTTGCCCTCCTATTTTTCTGCACCTTTTTGTAAAGTTCATCACTGGATGCAGCCCACTAAGCATCAATGTAGAGGGGTCATTTTCGCATTGTTGGGTTTAGCCTGATAATTCATCAATAATAAAATCTTTGGAGTACTGTTTATATTTTGTGAAGATTTGTTTGGGCCATTTTTCTTATATACAAATGATGAAGATACCATTCCTTTGTTTCCTAATTAGTTTCTTTCACTAACTCAGGACCCCAACAACTGATGTTTTACACCCAGCATGGTAGTCATGAACCGATTGCAATATATTATTTCTGCCGTTGTATATATAACAGTAGATCTGTAGTTATATTTATAATGCTTAAGCTTTCGTATGCTTAGCTCACTAAGGTGTTTGGTTCGAGGGATATGCCTAGATGGGATTTGGTGGCCACATTTTTGTTGGTGTTTGGTCCCCAGAGAGTGAGCGATGGGTGTGGGAATATTCCCCAAATTTGGCTGGATGGAGCTATCCACCCTTGGCTCTTGATGTGGCTTGTTCTGATTGGTTGGGGTGGGTTTAGGTTAGCAAGCTTTAAATGGTTTTCCTCCTAAGCCATTTATTCAATTTGCGATCTAATTACACCACTATTTATTGCAATTAAATCTATAAAACAACATCTTTGATGATAATATTTTGATGAAAAAATATGACAAGTGGGTCCCGCTAAATTTGGTCTTGTCCTATTCAAGTTCTCCCACAAAACCAAACAAAAAATTGTCTAATGTCATCCACCCAACCATTCATCCTATCCCTAAAACCATGGATCGCCTCGTCCTATTCAACCTTTCTCTCAAACCAACCAGACCCAGAGGCATTGAATTCTATATAATTCTTGGTTTCTCTTGCCATTTTAGATCTAATCAAAACTACATATATATGCTTTGATGCAGTTTGCTTATTGATTTCTACAGTCATCAATGGATATCAGTTTTTTTAATCTTTTGTAGATCTACAGTTATAGTTACAAAATTATATTTTGCAGGCGGCATGAAGGTCAAAGCTGACCGTGATGAGTCATCCCCTTATGCAGCCATGCTTGCAGCTCAGGATGTTGCACAGAGATGCAAGGTAGAAAACTACTTATTCGAACATTTATGTTGTCTGCTGTCACTTGACAATTACTGTTTTCTTGCCCTCTTAGGAGCTTGGAATTACTGCTCTGCATATTAAACTCCGTGCTACTGGTGGAAACAAGACAAAAACTCCAGGTCCTGGTGCTCAGTCTGCACTTAGAGCTCTTGCACGTTCAGGCATGAAGATTGGGCGCATTGGTAATCCTATGATCACCATTTATTACCTTGCACCATTGGTGTTTTATCTACACTTTTTGTTAGTTGTGTTTAACTGTCTCGATTTGTGTAAATTGATTTCACTGTTGGTAATCGACGGCACATTGCTTTGTATGTAGTATTTGTACTACTGTTATTAATAAGGAAACTTATTTTGAGTATGCTTAGCAGATTGGAATTTGTATATTTGTTGGTCATTTGAATAGAAATAGGGGCTTGGTTTTTCTGTGGAAAAGATTGTTTTCCTTTGTTTGGTTACTCTGTGTTATCCTCACAGCTAACTGGCCTGGTGAGCTATTTTACGATTATTGTCTGGTTGGTTGAACTGGCCATTTTCCTGAACTCCAGCTAACTGTCTTGTTTCTGTTTTCGATTTGTGGATCAGAGGATGTTACTCCAGTCCCAACTGACAGCACTCGCAGAAAGGGTGGCAGGAGAGGAAGGAGGCTGTAATCCCATGCAGTTCCGAATGTGGGAAAAAATACAAGCTATCTGTTCTGGTCCTGGCAACTTTATTTATGATGTTAGCATCGGATGTGGATTTATAAATCTTGAGCTATGTTATGTTGGATCTTTAGAAGAGGGATGACCTCCATTGGTTGCTGTTACTCTTCTGTTTATCAGCGATGTGTTTCGTTCGTTCTATCTTGATGCGTGTTTAACTCAGGTGGGTCAATTCCTAAGTGCCGTGTACTCAACCTGAGAGCGACGATGACCATGTTTAGTCTGCTGCCATAGTTTAAAATTAGCAATCATGTTTCTGTTTCCGAATCATGTTTTGGTTTTACAAATCCAAATTAAGGGAGCTGCTGAATTTCCCATTATACCCTTCCTCTGCTGCTCGCTGTTGTCACCTCCAGCCGCCGGTGGCGTCGTCCACTGTATCAATGCTGCTGTTGAGTGCTCGCCACCGGCAATGAACATTGAGGGCTTGTTGTTGCTAGTGAACATCGTGGGCTCTGTCGCCAATGAACATTGATGGTTTGTCACTGCTTACGGCGTTTTGACTTGGCTACTGGAGATATGTTGCGCTCGCTCTTCATGAGGGTGAGTACGTGTCGGTGAATATATATGTGTAAGGGAAGTGTAACGTCTTTAAACTCGATAGTCGACTCTAGAACACAAGAGTCAAGGTTTATACTGGTTTATGTCTTCCAGAGCATAATAACTCAACGTGTGTATAATATGATGGTGGAGCTTATAATACGACGCAATTAAGCTATAGAGGTTTAAGACGTCGAAAGCAAGAAAAATATGATGATGCTAGATGACTAGATGATCTGATGTGTAGATGTCTCTGGGTGCCTTGCCTGTTTTATATATTCAAGAGGTGGGTCCAACAACCTAGGACTCTACCCCAAGTCAATATAAGGTTTCCTACCGAACTCGGGTACTAAATATCTAATTATATGGATTCTGGTATAAATAAATATCTTCATATTAAATCCGAAGTCCAACTACCCGATAAGGACTCAACATTTTTTATCGGAGTTGAATCCCTCTTCATGGGCTATACCAGACGGCAATTCTGGACTTGGCCTGCTTTCAGTTCATACTGGTAAGCCTAATTATAGGATACCCAAGGGTCACATCCCCGATAGCAGCCCCCGAGCTCTTCTTAGCTTGATTGAAAAAAGTATTTGATAAAACAAGCTGGGAGAAGCTCTTCTTGAACCTTTATTTGATGAATTTGTCTTCTGATGTCGTTGGTGTTGAGGCCTTATTGGGGGAAGGCCATAGCTGAAGTCCTAAGATCATGGCAGTCTCGAGCACAGTTGATCCTGAGTCTTCGAGTATGTCGATCTTCAGCCACTTGGGTCCTCGAGCGCCCAGATACTCGAGAAGGCAAGTTTCTCGGGACCAGGAGCCCCAGGCGTGAGGGTCATCGAGCGTGCGCGAGCCCCTAGGCGTGGGACCCACGGGCGCAGACGATCCCAAACGTCATGGACTTTGCCCGGTGCGCCCAAAAAGATGTCTTTTAGCCTATTCCAACTGCAATTAAAGCGTAGCTATGTTAAACGACCGAAAAGATGGTCCGCCTCTGGCAGGGCCACGCGTGGGCGTAGTCAGCAGGTAGAGAAGCGAAACAGTCGAGCCGCCTCGGCTATAACGGGCGTGACGATCGAGGAGGCGCCTCAACCGCGGTGATTGTGCCTCGCTCCAGTGCGATAGTTGCGGGGGTACTTAAACCAATTCTTTTGTCGCTGAGCCATACGCTACTAATTTGAATCTTCGCCCTCTGCAACCACCGATTTTTCGCTTCCTTCTTCTTCGTCGTCCATCCTTCTGTCTCCCCGCGGCCTAGTCACCACTGTGGTTGCGTGGTTTGTTACCGGAAAGCCCGCCGTCTCTTTCAACTCAAGCCGATGGCTTCCGTAAATCCACCGTTGTCACCGGCCTCTACGCCTCCGCCATTGGGGTGGGAGAAGTCTGCGATGTCTCAGAGCAAACTGCGCGATCTAGCGGCGGCTGGATTTCACCCGGAGCAAGCTGTGGCTGGGTGGCACGCGGCGAAGGGAGATGAGTTCTCGATGCCTAACACCTATGAAATTGTCTTGTTCAAGTCATTTCTTGAGCGTGGGCTTGGCCTGCCTGCGCACCTGTTCCTCCAGGGCGTCCTACACCATTACGGGGTCGCCCTCGGCCATCTTACCCCCAACTCAATTCTCCACATCGTCGTCTTCATACATCTGTGCGAAGCGTACTTAGGAGTGGATCTGTATTGGAACCTCTTTCGGTACTTCTACGTCCTCCGCCAGTCGTCAAGGTCCAAGGCGATCGACGGGGCCACGCTCCACCTCTACTCTGCTAGATTCGGCGAGTACCTAAGGATGCCCATCACCTCTTCGAATGAGGGATGAAGGGTGGAGTGGTTCTACAGGACGAACCACCTGTCGACCATTGAGGCGAGCATTGGCCCGAAGCCGGATCCCCTAACGAGCTGGAGCAACCAATCCTCTCAGTCGACGAGGACCAGTTCTGGGAGCTGGTCGAGGTGGTGAAGGGCTTCCGAGAGAAAGAGCTGACCGGGATCGGGGTTGCCGCCTGCTTCCTGTGACGACAGATATTTTCGCTGCAGCTCCAGGACAAGGCGGCCTACGAGATGATCGGACTCTTTGATCCGAACGCTCTATAGCCCGGGTGGATGCCTCGGGCTGAGGTCACAAAATGCCTCAATTCCTTCTTCACCGGGAAGCTAGGCTTCCCGGATGACCTCGGGTTCATGACGTAATGCATCTCGAGCCCTTGACCACGGGTGAGTCTTTGACCTTCAATTCTTGATTTTTCCTGTTCCTTGTTTTTGTTTTTATGCTTGTACTGATGCTTGACCACCCACACGGTGTGATGCACCCTAGCCATAGGGTAATGCAACCTACTTCTCGTAGGCACTGCTCCCTAAGCATCCCCGCGGTGTCGACAAGCCTCGTCTCTGCCCACCCGAGGAGGTGCTGGGCCCTCCCTTCCGCTCGAAGCCTACCGAGGTTAGGGTGGACGGGACCCTGGCGATCGATAGGCGCTGGTTACTCCTTGATACGGAGGAGTCCGAGGAGGAGAGGGACGCCATGATCTTCGAGGCAGCGCTGGCCTCACCCCGCTCCATCTAGGCAAAGGTGCCAAAACGGCTGACCGCTAGGACCTTCCGTATTGCGTCGAGGTAAGGTCCGTGCCTATGTGTGCACTGTTGCTTCTGCTCTTTAGCTGATCTTCATATATTGTGGCTTTCAGGGTGGCTAGAGTTGATCTCCCGCTTGGACCGTCGGTGGCCCAGTCGCTGCAGGCCATGATCGCGACAGTTGGGGGGTTGGGTGCCACGGTGGTCGAGACGTCAGGAGCTGCGATGCTCGTGGATGGTGAGATGGGTTCCACCATTGAGGGCGCCACCGATCCGGAGCCCTAGCTTAGGGCGGTGAGTACGCCTCTGTGGTGTTAGCAGCGGCGGTGGTCAATCATTCAAAGGAGGGGTTGGCCATCGAGGAAGCCGTCGTTCCCCTAGCCGAGGGAGCAGCGGTCGAGGACGGTGTCTTGCAAGCCACGGCACTCGAGGTGGGGGTCGTTGATCTTCCAGAGGGAGCTGCTCCGGTCGTCAGCCCCCTGCCCCGATGCCGGTGGACAGTCTCGAGGTAGGGGCTGAATCGGGGACCCCTAGCGCGGTGGTCACAGCCCCTGGGCCGATCCAAAGCCCGATGTTAAGAGCTGCTGCTATCCTTCTATCACAGCTCGCCGAGGTAACTCCTTCTGTCCTTTAATTGATTTCTTCCTGATCCACGTGGTTGCTTCAATGGTTGTTGTGCCCTGCAGCTTCTCCGAGTGCAACATGCGCCAGACATGGACCGTGTGGTGGCCCTTGAGGCCAAGGTCGAGTCACTCTGGCACGAGCGCGCCAATCTTCTGGCCCAAAACGCGGAGTTGACACGTAGGGCAGTTACGGTGAAGACTTCGGCCATCGGTGCGGTAGTGATGGCCGATAACGCCACCCGAATGGTGGAGGAGGCCAATCGTCAAACGGTGGCTTCGAGGACCGCTACCGAGGCAGCCACATCTGCTGTAGAGGCGATGAAGGAGGCCGAGAGGATTGCCCGGAGGGCCCTTGACGTAGCGAAGGCATCGACGGATTCGACAGCTGCTGAGTACCAAAGTAAGTCTTTTGTGAGCAACTACCTTCTCGTTTTTGCGCTTTGTGTTTTAAACTTGATCCTTGTCAATCTTCTGCTCATAGAGAGGAGCGATCAGGACTGCGCCCGTATCGAGGAGCTTGAGGGGGAGACGGTCGATGTTCGCATGGTCATCGAGCGCGCATACTCGCTCCTCATCGAGGATGTCGACGTGGAGAACCAGGAGAAGCTCGAGGGGCTCGAGATCCAGCTCCGCCTTCTCGTTGATGAGGCAGTGAGAACTAGGGCCGAGCAGGCCTTGGTCTACGTTCGGTCCCATTTCCCATCTATGGACCTTCGGGTGCTAGAGCACAGGATGCCTGTCGAAACGACCGAGGATCAGGCAGCGGCATTCCAGCAGGAGGTGGTAGGTATCACCGCCGTGGTCACTGAGGACCTCCAGTTCCTGCCTCCTCTCGAGGACCCTATAGCCACAGTAATGCCTCCTGAAGTCCTGGAGCCCGGAGTGGTGCCTCTCGAGGAATAGTTGTATCATAGCCTGTATCAGTTTAGGAGTGATCAGTATGAAACTTGCTTTTAAGAACTTGATTGCTTTGTGTGAAGCGGAGAAAATCTTCTGTGACTTGCAAATTTTAAGTCCCGATGCCGCTTTCATCTCGAGAAACTTGGGCCGTATAGCGCTCGGCGCGGGCCCTTAGGCTACTCACGCGCCTACCGACATCCGACTGAACAAGTCTCCGAGGTTTTGCAAATTTGGGATTTTATCAAGTCCTTCGCGTGTCCGGGGCAAGGTCTCGAGCCCCTGGTATAGCCATATAGTCTTAGACGCAGGAAACTAATGCCACTTATGCACCAACCCAACATTAGACATCACGAGTTCTCAGGACTGCCAAGACTTTTTTAAAGTTGAGGCTTAGGACTCGAGTCCTCAAGGGTCTTGGCAAGTGATCAGGCACCGAGAGGGCACAAACGCTAACTCTTTTTTGCTCACATGGTTGCTAACGCTAAACCTAGAGCAAGTCCATAGGGGCACAACTGTTTGAGCTAGACGCGTGACATTTCGTATTGACCTAAGAGGGTCCGAGCCTAGCGATTTTTTTAATGAGGATAAATAACGCAGTTTTGCTCGATATGAAATCTTGAATTTTATTTCGTATAAGGTGAGGGGTACATAGCTAGACAGGGAGGAGAAGCGTGATCGTGATGATATTCGCTGCTTTTGGGAAAATTTGGGATGATGTCGGGCCAAAGTTCTTCTCTCGAAGGCGGCTTGGCTCGACGTCGATCCCTGGTGGCCCGTTGTCTTCTAGATCTCCGCACGCTATTCTTCATGCATCATGACATCCTCACTGGTTTTATTATGCCACACCCTCCTTCGGGTCCAGCGTTGGCGTGGTCGATCCTCGGCGCTATCCCTTCGGTCCTTGGTGTCATCACGCCAGTCCCTCCTTGAACGCTTGAATCGCCGGCTGTCCTTTCGAGGTCCCTAGTTGTTCTTCCTAGAACCTTTGCACCGTTGTCTTATCGATCCGGTGCGGTGAGAGGAACTAGATTTAGGAGGCATGGCGTGGTCGCTGGTGGATCCAGAGTGCGTTTGGGTGAGCCGCCCGGTGAGACGGCCCCCGACATGTTCGGAGAAATCCTCCTGATGACATGAGCCTCTGGGATGCAATTCCTCGAAGCTTCGATGGAGACACCGAATGACTTGGATGGCCACTTGCTCGGGAAGCTGATCGAGAGTCAATTCTCGAAGAGTGTTTACCAGTCATTCGGTGGCCCGATCTTCCTTTCGTGGAAGAAAGGGATCGAGAGTCTGGTGCGACGATCGCTCAAGGGCTGGGGCCGAATCGAAAGGGATCAGCCTCCCGTCTAAGTCAGCGATGTACGTCGTGTTGCCCAGGACGAGCGTCATCCTAGGCTTGGTGGAAAGTCGATGTGGTGATGCCATCGGATCCTGGTGAAAGCATCGTGATCCCTACCTGGCGTGCCAACTGTCAGTGAATCACCGAGCAGTCCACCCAAGGGGGTATCCAAGGTGGTGATTAGATATGTGTAAGGGAAGCACAACGCCTTCGAACCCGATGGTTGACTCTAGAACACAAGAGTCAGGGTTTATACTGGTTCGGGTCTCCTGGAGGATAATAACCTACGTCTAGTGTTTTAGTGTATAATATGATGGTGGAGTTTACAATACGACGCAATTAAGCTATGAAAGCTTAAGGCGTCGAAAACAAGAAAAATATGATGATGCTAAATGACTAGATGATCTGATGTGTAGATGCCTCTGGGTGCCTCGCCTTCTTTATATACTTAGGAAGTGAGCCCAATAACCCCGGACTCTACCCCGAGTCAATCTAAGGTTTTCTACTGAACTCGGGTACTAAATCTCCAATTACATGGATTCTAGTATAAATAAATCTCTTCATACTAAATCCAGAGTCCAACTATACGATAAGGACTCAACCTTCCTTATCGGAGCTAAACCCCTCTTCATGAGCCATACTGGACGACAATACTGGACTTAGCCTACTTTCGGTTCAGACTGATAAACCCAATTATGGGGACCCAGGGGTCACATCCCCGACAGTACGTCTTCGGTGTCGTGCACATCTTCGCCTCCTTCAATGACACCTTCATCGTGTGACCTCGAGAGCGCTTCTTTTCTCGCCTATTTGCTGCTGTAGCTTGGTCTGGTGCTCGGTAGTCTTATCCTTGTTTCGTTCGCGCAGCATGTGAATGATCTGTCCGGGAGGGAGATGCTCGTCCACATCACTAGTAATTAATTCCCTCACAATGCTTATTTCTGTCATGAAGTTGGTCTCTCTACGAGCCACTCTTGATGGCTGTGTATCATACTGACATGGTCACTCTGAAATTCTATCTATCTGGAGCAAATGTTCTATTATATGGATATTTCTGATGTTATATGTTCTTATAATGTACAAATGCCCTTAAATTTGCGTAGTAAATAATTGGTCTTGCTCTTGGTGACCTGTGGGTTGGGTTTAACCCCACCAATGTTTGTGTTGATTTGTTTACATAGTTCTCACTTTTCCTCAACAGCCTCTTTTGGTTGACATGGTCAGTTTATGGAACTCGATAGGTTCATGCTTGGCCGTGCTGTAACTATACTTGATACTCAATTAGCTGTCGAAGCTTTCCCCGTCTTCACCCAAGCTAGCCTCAACTTCCATGTAGACAAAGTGGCCACAACTTTTTCCCAATTTTCTTGTTAAGCATGGCCCTTAAGATTTCCTCCCTTCTATTTTGTGGGAGCGTGTCGAGTCATAGCCGTGCAAGATTAACAAGAGGGTCCAGAGAGTTTTTCTCTTAAACCTCTTATCTTCCTGTTTCCTCTTCAGGTGTCTCCATCGTGGCATCTGATTTCATGTAGTGTATTGTCAGCATGGGCAACAACATTCTTCATTGCTTCTCTGAATCCATTCATGCAACTCTTTGCCAGATTCAACGTAGGCGTCTACTTTAAGGAAGTGAACATGCATTACCTTAGTTACACTCACTTCTATTTTTTGTTTAAGATTTTTTATGTTAACTCTCGATTTCTTTACCACTTTGTTACTTAACAGTCCCTAGGACTCTATCTCAAGTTTGCCTTTGGATGCTCCACTAAACAACAGGTTGGAGGAGATGTTTCTATTGTTTGTTGGAGTAGCATAGTTAGTGGGAGAATTCATTACAGCAAGTTTTGATCTTAGTAATACCAATTATATCATGATTAGAATTTTTTGGTTGTTGGTGAAGTGAAGTGAACAAAATCCTCAATCTACTTAGATGTCTTCTTGCACTAGCTAAGTAACTTGAACAATTGGTTTTGACCAACTTTAGCCTTGAGCTAGTTACAGTATATTGTTGCAGCTGTTACAGACATGTGTAGTCACGTGTAGAGATGCTTAATGTGCTCACTATGATCTAGAATTTGATCATATTTAAGTTATGTATACTTGGCACATTTTATTTTCTAGATTTTTATGGATCATTGACTATAAGCGCAATAAGTACATTTTTTTTTAATTTTATAATTCTATAGTTAAGTTACAAAGGTTATATTTTGTAGGTGGGATGAAGGTCCAAACTGACCGTGATGAATCACCACCTTATGCAGCCATGCTTGCAGCTCAGGATGTCGCGCAAGGATGCAAGGTATAAAGGTACTTATTTACATTTATCTGGTGTCCATTCATGCTTATGGTGATATTGCTGTAGGAGCTTGGAATTACGGCCTTGCACATCAAGCTCCTTGCTACTGGTGGAAACAAGACAAACACCTGGTCCTGGTGAGCAATCTGTGTGTAGAGCCCTTGCACATTTTGGCATGAAGATTGGACACATAGGTAACACATGACTACTCTTGTTTCATAACATAAGGCTCGCATGTAATTATGCAAAATCATTCTGTTCTCCCTCTCTTTTACTCTCACTTATCTAGTTATCTTACCTTATGTTTGTATACTAGCATACACTGTTCTAGAATAACTTGTGGTTACAGTACATGGCATTGGTCCTTGATGTAAAAGGTTGCTTTGGCCAGTTTTTACTATGTGAAAAAAGGTTGCTTTGGTAGAAGAGGAAGGAGGCTGTAATTCCTTGAAGTTCCAAATATGGAGAAAAACAGCTATGGATCAATCCAATTCATGGGTCTTGTAACTTATTCTATACTCTTGTCTATGATGTTTAACATCAGATCCACACCAGCTCCAGTTGTGGATTTATAAATTTCGAGCTAAGTCGTTGCCAGATCAATAATGACCTTACAAACCACGTGATTGTATAGGCATTTGTCTCTTTTTGCGTCAAAATTTTTACCTTTTTCTCAAGGACGTGCCTGAAACCGCTAATGATGTCCCCTTCCAATCTATTGTCGACCACGGTAGTATGGACATGAACGTTGATGAGACGATGTTTTTAAAACTTTTCAAGGGATTATTTAGCCACTGCTGTAGCTACTTATAATGTATGCTATAGAATCTATAAAATAAATTAACATATAAAGTTGGAAACCATTAAATTTTCTTTATTTTTATCGTCTGTATTTTAGAATCTTAAGCCCTTCAAATAGTCTAATATCTAATATCTATTTGAGGAGCCTAAAATTTTGGTAAGCAGCTATATAGTAGAGATTTTAAAAATAATTGTAGCTACCTGCCGCTATACAAACATATGGTCCATCTCCGTATTGTCTGATGTTTGGTCTAAACATGGCCAATCTCCATATCATCTGACGTTTGGTCTGCGATATGCATGAGTGAAGGAATTCTTTGCTGCAAATGCCATAGAACTGAAGGCCGGAGTATCGCAGGGTAAACCGAAGGTGCAAATAACGGGGAGATTGGCTCAAATGGATTGTTCTAGAAGATCACAAAGCCTATAACAAGGCGGCACGATAATGAGAAGAGCATCTCCAAAAGATTATTTATGTGACTATCTAAATTTGAATTTAGATATTTCGGTGAAAAATAAAGCTTCAACAATCCCCCTAACGAGCCCCTTTCCTAATTCATCTTCTAAATCACCTCTAATCTCTCTCAAATATAGGATTAGCTTGGTCGGTCCCTATTTTCATTCGCGCATATTTTTTCTCTTGGGAGCACATTGTTTTTCTCCTCCACGCGTTGTTTTCTCTCGCGTGTTCTTTCCTTCCAGATCTGTGGTGACATCGAGGAAGGCTGATAGCTCCAACGATGCGGACAGCTGGCTACAACGATGATGAGCGTGGCAGGAGCGGCGATGACGCGGGGGGCGAGAGTGGCGAAGAGAGATTGTGTGCACTTAAGGAAGATAGAGAAGGGTTTGCACGTTGGAGCATCAGCGATGCAATGGAGATCGCTTATTGTGTTTGCAGGATTTAAAAAGAATGATTGAGTTTATAGAGAAACTGCTATAGATTAATTAATTTTCAGAGAGATAGAGTTTAGATTAGTTTCTATACGATATTTATTAGGAAATAAAATTTGGGGATCTTTTTAGAGATACCCTCAACCCCTCAATTTTTTTAAATAATACATTTTTTATTCAAAATTTTAAATCTGGTATGCGGTTTTTAGAAACTATAAAAATAGCCTTCTGTCGGACTATGGTCTGCCGATCTAGACCGATCTGCCCTAGATCGGC
>KE372864.1:49644-59723 GCA_000418225.1 Zizania latifolia | reverse complement strand
CCTGATAATTCATCAATAATAAAATCTTTGGAGTACTGGTTATATTTTGTGAAGATTTGTTTGGACCATTTTTCTTGTATACAGTTGATGAAGTTGCCATTCCTGTATTTCCTAGTTAGTTTCTTTCACTAACTCAGCACCCCAACAACTGATGTTATACAGTCAGCATGGTAGTCATGAACCAATTGGCAATTGCAATATATTATTTCTGCTGTTTTATATATAATAGTAGATCTGTAGTTATGTTTATAATGCTTAAGTTTTTGTATGCTGAGCTCACTAAGGTGTGTTTGGTTCGTGGGATATGCCTCGATGAGATTTGGTGGCCACTTTTTTGTTGGTGTTTTGTCCACGGAGAGTGAGGGATGGGTGTGGGAATATCCCCAAATTTGGCCGGATGGAGCTATCCACCCTTGTATCTTGATGTGGCTTGTTCTGATTGGTTGGGGTGGGATTAGGTTAGCAAGCTTTAAATGATTTTCCTCCTAAGCCATTTATCCAATTTGCGATCTAATTACACCGCTGTATTTGTTGCAATTAAATCTATAAAACTAGATCTTTGGTGATTATATTTTGATGAAAAAATATGACAAGTGGGTCCCACTAAACTTGGTCTTGTCCCATTCAATTTCTCCCTCAAAACCAAACAAAAAAAATCATCTAATGTCATCCGCCATTTTATATCGTTCTTGGTTTGTCTTGCCATTTTAGATCTAATTAAAACTACATATATATGCTTTGATACAGTTTGCTTATAGATTTCGACAGTCATCAATGGATATCAGTTTTTTTAATCTTTTGTAGATCTAAAGTTATAGTTACTAAATTATATTTTGCAGGTGGCATGAAGGTCAAAGCTGACCGTGATGAGTCATCCCCTTATGCAGCCATGCTTGCAGCTCAGGACGTTGCACAGAGATGCAAGGTAGAAAACTACTTATTCAAACATTTATGTTGTCTGCTGTCACTTGACAATTACTGTTTTCTTGTCCTCTTAGGAGCTTGGAATTACTGCTCTGCATATTAAACTCCGTGCTACTGGTGGAAACAAGACAAAAACTCCAGGTCCTGGTGCTCAGTCTGCACTTAGAGCTCTTGCACGTTCAGGCATGAAGATTGGGCGCATTGGTAATCCTATGATCACCATTTATTACCTTGCACCATTGGTGTTTTATCTACACTTTTTGTTTGTTGTGTTTGACTGTCTCGATTTGTGTAAATTGATTTCACTGTTGGTAATCGACTGCACATTGCTTTGTATGTAGTATTTGTACTACTGTTATTAATAAGGAAACTTATTTTGAGTATGCTTAGCAGATTGGAATTTGTATACTCGTTGGTCATTTGAATAGAAATAGGGGCTTGGTTTTTCTTTGGAAAAGATTGTTTTCCTTTGTTTGGTTACTCTGTGTTATCCTCCGAGCTAACTGGCCTGGTTAGCTATTTTACGATTATTGTCTGGTTGGTTGAACTGGCCATTTTCCTGAACTCCAGCTAACTGTCTTGTTTATGTTTTCAATTTGTGGAACAGAGGATGTTACTCCAGTCCCAACTGACAGCACTCGCAGAAAAGGTGGAAGGAGAGGAAGGAGGCTGTAATTCCATGCAGTTACGAATGTGGGGAAAAATACAAGCTATCTATTCTGGTCCTGGCAACTTTATTTATGATGTTAGCATCGGATGTGGATTTATAAATTTTGGGCTATGTTATGTTGGATCTTTAGAAGAGGGATGACCTCCCTAGTTCCCCCCCTGCGAGTCATTTTGGTTGCTGTTACTCTCACCTCTGTTTATCAGCGATGTGTTTCGTTCGTTTTAACTTGATGCGTGTTTAACTCAGGTAGGTCAATTCCTAAGTGCCGTGTAAACAACCTGAGAGCGACGGTGACCATGTTTCATTTTTTGCGGCCATAGTTTGAAATTAGCAATCATGTATATATAAAATATATCCCCTGTTTCGTAATATAACAATCTAGTACTAGTTGCGATATTTTATAGTATAATGAATCTGGATTGATAGATTCATTTTTTTATGAAATGTTTAATCTAGTGTTAGATTGCTATATTATAGAACGAGGGAGTAGTTTTTATCTCAAATATTCTTACTATCCACACTTAAGTGATTACTTCATCTAAGTAGGATAGTATGATCTTTTTCTTATTTTCTATTATACTTAATAGTACAAGGATAAGCATTATCTAGCACTAAACAATTGCGATGCTAGTGCACCACATAGGCGAACATTCAATGTGCTGGTGCTGAAACATTTCACACTTTCAATTTCGTTTTATCTAGAAAGTTGGAATCTGCAGCTATCTTACAGGTTGTAGCTGAAATAATTGGGCATGCAGGCGGCTAAAGTGTGCAGCCAGAAGCACTGCCAATGAGCGTGAACTTTCAGCGTCAACTCGGCATGTTGCCCGATGTCTTTTTACACTTCTGCACGCTCTCAATTCGATCAAGTTTGCTCCGGCTTCTTGTCTTGTTCGTATCTCTCACCATGTTCTCTCCAGATCAGAACGGGATAGTTTACGTGAGGTCACATAGTTGCAAATGCAATGTACAGCAATACAGCATCAATGCGTACTCGACAAACGGTAGCCTTACCCTCTTCCACGTACGCGACAGTGATACTTCGATCGCCATGTACAAAAGGGAAGATGCTTGGAACGTTAATCTGTTTGGGGCGATGGCGACTACATCTCCGGAGAAGAATGTACTCAATGTAGAGTTGGGCTGAATGAAGCCTTTTGCTATAGTATGAATGAGCAAAATGGCCCAGAATTATCCACTGAACTTTTTATTCATTTCTGAATCCTAACCGAGGGCTACAATTCGTTGCAGTGGACTGCATCAATCTGAACTCTGAAATGGTATGGTTCAAAACAGACCATTTCTTTCCTAACAATTCATCAAAACACTAAAACATTTAGCCTCCTAATCAATCCCAAAATTTCTCAGCTAAAGAAGCTACCTGAGGTAGCTTATCCGGCTACTCTAATGCTACTGCTCCCCCGCGTTCATCTTTGGGGTCCTCATCTCCCAGGCGTCCAGGTTGGTGATCTTGACGTCCGACTCGCCGTTGTTGAAGACGAAGAGGTGCGCGTCATCGCCGATGGCCTTCCTCGGGTACACCCTCGTCAGGATGCATGACTTTTCATGCGCCCCGAAGCTCTCCACCACGGAGTGGTCGATCTGTACGTACGCGTAAGTGCAGCAAAAGCAAGGTCAGATCGACGGCCGCTTTTTTTGGTGTCTCTTCGAGAAGATCGCCGTTGTTGAAGACGAAGAGTAGAGGGGAGAGTTACGCACCAGTGTCCGGAGGGCGATTTTCTTGTTCTTGGCGATGTCGACGTCGACGAAGCCGGCGAAGGTCGGTCTGTAGGCCTGCGACTCGTACGACGACCTGCGCATATATATGTCATCATCAATGGCGATCCATCGAGGCATTAACTAGGAATTAGGTCGACCTAGGAGTCATGAGGACACGTCACGCACTTGGTAGGGTCGTTGCACATGAGGATGAGGTGCGAGGAGGCATTAGCCTTGAACACCCTGAAGAAGACGGCCGTCCTCTCCTTGAGGTCGCCGGAGGCCAGAACCCACAGCCCGAACGGCCCGACGCCGCCCTTGACGTGCGAGCCGAGCCTCTTGCACAGCGCCTGCGCGTCATTCCGCCAAGCCGGCTCGAACTTCTCAGCCTTGCTCAGGTCCTTGATTGCGAAAACCATATCCACATCCGACTGAAATTTCACAAATAATTCAAAGCATGCTCAATCATATACGGTTAGATTGCATAAGTGTAACTAGTGTATATTAGAGTTAACGAAATCACAATAACTGCCATAACCACCGGTGGTTAAACGATAGTTGGTTCAGTAACCATGATAAGTCGGTTCCCACTGTCGGATAACCTCTATAAAACAGTGCACTTGATGTTGCAGGGTGCACTGACCTGGACGGACTTAAAGCCGGTGACCTTGAAGTAGTCGCCGCTCTTGATGACCTTGTCGCTGACGTTGACGTGCTTGGATCGCAAAGCCTCGAGCTCCTCCACCGGCCACTGGACCAGCTGCTTCCCGTCCGGTGACAGCCAGAGCTTCCTCGGTATCGCCTGAATGCCGGCCCAACCCTTGCGGCGGTCGTCGGGGACGGTGTCGGACTCGTTGGCCCAGCCCCACACGATCCGGCGGCGCTTGGCCGGGTCGTAGAACGACTTGGACGCGTAGAAGTCGCCGTAGTCGTAGCGGAGGCCGTAGTCGTTGTCGGGGAACGCAGCGTCGGGGATGTACCGATCGGTGGCGTGGTCGTACCTGCCGACGGTGTAGTACTCGTACCGCGTCAGGTCGAGGCTGACCTTGAGCACGTACTTGACCTCATCCGCCACAGCGCGGTCGTGCAGCTCGGCGGTGTCGACGCCGCGGCGGTGGTGGCGTCTGCCGCCGGCGACGGCTACGGGGAAGAAGTCCGGGCACTCCCACATTCCGGTGTGCGCCGAGTGCAGCGGGTGGTGCGCCTTGACCCACGTCTTGAAGTCGCGGCTCCTGTACAGCACGGCGAGCCCCTTCATGTTGACCTTGCTGCCGACGACGAGCCGCCAGTGGCCGTCCGGTCCATACCAGGCGGTGGTCGGATCACGGAAGGCGCTGGCGTTGATGCCGCTGTCCGGGAAAATGATGGGGTTGTAGTCGGGCTTGACCCACTCTCGGAGGAATGGGTCGGAGAGGTTGACCGGGTAGGCGACGTTCTGCACCTGCCGCTCGTCGGGGTCGATGCCAGTGTACATGATCGCCGGCACGCCGCTGGGCAGCACGGTGGCAGAGCCCGACCAGCAACCCTTCACGTCGAACGTCTTGGACGGGTAGATCCCCGGTTCCAGCGCCGTCCAGTCGATCAAGTCCGTCGATACTGAGTGTGCCCACACAATGTTTCCCCACACCGCCCCCTTAGGATTGTACTGGTAGAACAGATGATACAAACCTTTGTAGTACATCGGACCTGTTCACCCATGGATGATCACACGGTTCGTATCATGTCATACAAATATATAATGCACACTTTATTACCCGTGTGGTTAGTATGCTTACCATTCGGATCTGGATGTGACGAGATGTTCATGTCGGAGCCAGACGAGGAGAGGCCAAGGACGAAACAGAGAGAAAACAAGATTGAAGCTATCAATATCTTATCGATCAAAGAGCACAAAAAAAATCGATCACCGATGCGTACCGTTGATCCAGTGCTTGGGAGGTTGGAAGTGGTAGCCGGTGCGCAGCTTCTTGTCGACCTGCTTCGCCTCCAGCGACTGGAGCTCCGGGTAGACGACGTGCGACGCGCGCACCACCACTGCCGTCATCTGCAGCAGAGCCGCTAACAGCCGTGCCACCTTAGCCGCCGTCATTTCCTATTTAGCTGGGGCTTCTTCCCAGTCTCGTCGGCGTGGCGGCTGAGGTTCGTTTCGTTTTCGATCTGTCGCCACGAATTCAGGGCAGTTTTGAGCTTTGACGACTCGCACAGTCAGAATCTATATCGCGCGCAATGGCCGGGGATGCACGAGCACGCACACGCTTCGCTCACCTATTCGCTCCCGCGGACTCGCTCTCGCTCTCCGCGCGCGCAGGCGCCACGCCTCCGCAACGCGCGATCTCGCCGTCGTCTCGACATCGCAGATATATATATAGTTCGCGCCCCCCGCGCTCCGCGTGCTGCCCACGTAAAACGCCTCCGCAATGCGCGATCTCGCCGCCGTCTCGGCATCGCAGATATATATAGCTCAAGCCGCCCGGCCCACGCGCCGCGAGCTGCCACGTAAACCGTCGCCCGCCCGCTGGCGCGCGCGGAACGCCCAGCCGTCCGTGTCCTTCCATGGCGCCACCACCGCTGCACGGCCCGCCCTACAAAGCCCCCGCTGGCCCGTGGCTCGGCCCGCGCCCCGCCACACAATCAAGTTCCCCGCCGCACCTGCTCCCGTCCTCCGGCGGCCTCGACCTCCTCACGGAGGCACTCGGGGCCGAGAGCTTCGACCCCGACGACGACGCCATGGATGGCGCCGCCGTCGACGGCCGGGCTCCGCCGTGCACGAGGTCGCACGTCCTCCTCCGCGAAGGCGGCGTTGCTGACCACGACGACAACCAGCACGCCGTGATGGTGCTGAGGAGGACGAGGAGCGGGAGGGCGTTCCCGCCGCCGATATCGGTGATCGGCAAGGGCGGGCGGCCGTGGCTGAGACTCCGGGTGCACCGTGAGGATGGCCGGCTCGTGCTGCGGGAGATGCGGCTGCCGTCGCAGGAGCTGCTGCAGCCATGCAAGGAGGACGGCAGGTTCAAGCTGCTCATCCACCCGGGGCCTGCGGCCGTGGCGTCGCCGCCGCAGGGCCACGCGTAGAATCAGGAAGGGAAGGACACAGCGCTCTCGAGTCTTGATCAATAGCTCAACATAGTTTATTCTTTAGGGCACTGGAATTTCTTTCTTCCTTCCTGTGACATTGTCCATGATTAATTAATCAATCCATGCATGGCCAGCAGCAATAATCTCCGACGCCTTCAAATCTTTCTTTTGCATGCAGTTTGTTCTGAACATAAAAATTCGAGACACGGACCCACTATCAATAGGGATCTAGATTTGTATTTTTTAAATCACCCCCTAAAAATGTAATTTTAGAAAAAAAAATATTATTTGGAAAAAAATTCCCCATCACATGTGTTTTTCCCAGAAATCCACAATTATAGGAGTATATAGATATTTTCAGTATAGATTAAGCAAAGGAAAGAACTATGCTATCTCTAATTTTGTGAATTAGTGCTAAAACTCTAATTTTGTGTCATTATGACTAATCTATATTTTTACGATAATTTTAACAAAATACTTGAGTTTTGAAATTTTTACTCTACTATGTTATTTATTGATATCAATTTTGTCATTCGGTTTTCCGAAGCATATTGCCATTTGTTGGTGTCAATTTTCTTGCTTTCAGTTTTTTTATTAACACCATATATGCATCACCTTTGAAAAACAATTTAGATGTTGAGGACAACTGATGCATTTTGACGACTAAAACTGCACATTTGGGTTTTCTAATCCTCTTGAAACCGACGTGGAACATCTGTGAAGCTTGTGTGGTACACAAATAACACAAGAACCCAAATACCCAATAGCACATCAACTTTGGAGAGCTTAAATTTACATTTTGAGAGATTAGGAAACTGGATCACACTTCAGAATATAAAAGGAATTAAATTCTCAATATTCTCAAATTTCCAGCTCCTAAATGCAAAAGAATGAACAGCAATTAATTTATCACATAAAAAAGAATATTAATCGGTACAGAATACAATTGTTAGCCGTTGCCGAGCACAACGAGCACAAAAGCAAAATCCAACACCAGTCGGGTAGACAGGCAAATCAACCCAACGCGATACAAATTGATCCATAATTTTCACCTCACAATTCACAGCAATCGCCAAATCCACTACATAAGTCCTTACACATTTTTGCAGCAAAGCCTCACGAGCAGATCGGGCAGCGGACGAGGCCGTTCTCGTTGCACTCGCCGCACTGGACCGTCTCCTTCCTCTCGCCGTCAACGCGCACCTTGCGGCTGCCGTTGCAGTCCCGGCACATGACGAACCGCACGCCGGCGCAGCCGGCGCACCAGACCCGCGCCCTGGGGAGGCCCTGAAGCAGCACCTTGAGCTTTCCTTCATCTTCCAGTTTCGTTACCTCCGCCGCGCCACCGACGTGTTTGCCCCGGACGAACACGGCGGGCACCCGCACCTCCCGCCCGCCCAGCAGCAGCCTCAGCTCCTCCCGGTAGCCCGAGTCCATGGACACGTCACGCTCGATCACCTTCACGTCGTGGGCCTCGATCGCCGCGCGCACCGCGTTGCATTCCTCGAAGGTCCTTCGGATGCCGCGGAGGGTGGTGGTGTAGAGGACGACCGCGTCGGCGCCGCCGGGCGGGCACTTGTCCTCGGCCACCATCGCCGGGGTCGCTGCCTTCGGGTGCTTGGGCTTCTCGGACCCGACCATCCGTTTGATGTGGGAGCCTTCCTCCGACAGCTCCCGCTCGATGGACGCGAGGAGCTCCGGGTCGAACAGCGGGCTTAGGCTCCTTCGCGATGATGACATGCCGCCGCCGGTCTCGGCCGGCCCGGGCTTCCGGACGATCCGGGTGCTCGCCGGGGACAATCTCTTCGACGCCCTGGATAATTTCGAGTTGTCGATGGAATTGTACGGCCGGAGGACCCTGTCGACGTCAACGTCGGCGGTCTTGTTGCTGTTGTTGTTGATGATGTTGTTCCTGGAGCAGCGCTGTAGCGGGCTGTTCTCCTTCCCCGGCGTGTTCCTCCGCTTCGTCGCCGACTTCTTGGGGGACGGCAGGGCCATGGCGAGGACCCTGACCGGTGACCAACGGCCCGGCGGCTTGGCCGGCTTCTTAGCCGTCGACCCAGCATCAGCGTCCTCCAGCCCAGCCATGATCTCCCACGCGTTGATAACCTCCAAGGCGGAATCCAACTTGCCCGCCGGGGCCGGCTTCTTGGCGCTCGGGACGACCAGGGGCGGCGGCCGCGCGCGCTTCCACTCCCTGCTTATCGGCTTGTCCTCCTGCGGCGGCGTTGTCTGCTGCTCCTTTTCCTGGCACGCCACCACCGTCTCCCCCGTCGCCTCCGCCGCTGCCGCAGCAGCAGCTGCCCCGTTCTTGGGGTGGACGTCGAGCACCCCGTAGGTTGTGGAGGTGAGGGAGACCACATGGTCGACGCGGCCACGCACGGTGGCGCGCGCACCGCGTCCTCCTCCAGCCTCGCCCGGCCCGGGCGGCAGGAGCTTCGAGGAGATGCATCCCATGGCGACCGCGATGGCGAAGCAACGATCTCTCTCTTTCTCTCGAAACGGCGGCTTTTCCTTGACCAGTGGCAACGTTTATGCTTGACCGGCTCGGGGGGAGTGGCCGTTTGCCCGTTTCGACGTGTTTGAACCGCCGTGTGAATGACTGTGCGCGCAACGGTCATGGAGAGGAGGGTGGTGGCGCTGGGGATTTTCTCGTGCGCTGCGCGGCGATGTGGTTTCGTTCCAACGGTCGAATCCGGCAGAAGGTTGGTGCCTTCGGCAGAAGGCCCGCTAATCGAAAAAAGTAGGCGCGGCCCGTGTGCCAGGTTGCCCCGCTGGTGGATCGTACGGAAACAGAGTTTTGGGCTGGTCCCTTCTGGGTTGCTTGTTAGGGCTTTTGGTCTCGCGTGCCAGCCCGTAAAGTTTGCAACTTTTTTACTCCATTCTTCAGATGTCTTTGGCGCTTTGCCTTTTGACCTTTTCAGATTAGTGCTTTAGTTGGTGATTCTTAGTGGAGTAAATCATCTCAAGCGAAGTTGGTTACAGTTATAGGATATGAGGTCCAGGAACCAGGAGGGATCGACCAAAGCCCAACATGGACAACGCAAGGTATGCTCAAGAAAGAGGTCACACATGTGCAAGGGAAGATTGAATATGATTTTTTTTTAAAGTTAATAACTGGACTACAAGCAGATGCTGGTCCAAGTAGAAGGGTAGAACTGCTGGGTTGTTTGCCTCGGCAACCGTGATCAGTTGTCGGTGGTCCGTGGATGTACCGGATTCAGACCAAGACTGGTCCCTATGGTCTCAGGCCACCGCCGCGAAGCGAGGCGCTTCATGTCTCCGAGACCCACCACCACCGGCCGCGGCGGCGATAGAGCAGTGCACGTCGGTGACGCCTGCGCCGTGGCCTTCGTCTCGCTCGTATCCAATCCACTGTCTCGCTGATTATTGGAGCGGAATAGGTGATGCAACACGGCAGCCACGCTCGCCCAGCACCCGCTGCTCCTCGCTTCCTCCTCTGACGGCGCAGGCGCAGTCGCCGTCGCCGTCGCTGCCCGACTCTCCGATCGTACGGCCCCAAAGCACGACACTTTCGGCGACCCGGGCTCCGTCTCCATCGCCTCGCTCGCGAAGACCCTGGCCCCTGCTGCCGGCCGGCGCCAACCACGGCCAAGGCAGGGGGAGCGCCGCTTCTGCGCAACAATCTTCCCCGCCGGCAGACCGCCGATGACGATGGCCGCCTTTCCGG
>KE372864.1:23794-36513 GCA_000418225.1 Zizania latifolia | reverse complement strand
CGAGCTGGCTCGCGAGCCTCTAGCTAAACTGCCACCCCTACTCAAGCCACTTCTTCTCCCTTCTCTCTTCTTCTTTCTCCCGTACGTGCAGCCACTTTTCCTCCCCTATCCAACCTATTCTCCCAATAGTGCAGCCTCTTTCTCCTCTCAGCTCCCTCCATTTTCTTCCTCCTCCCATCCCCTTCCAAATCCACCACTTTGTGGGTCTTCTCTTTAATCTTAAAGCTCATGCTGCTCCCACCATGAATTAGGGTTTTTTCAATAATGGATTTGAGGTCACCCCTACTTCCTCTCCATCCAGATTTGAAGATGAGTACTATTGACTGCCAGCAACGACCTAGAGTCTTTGTTTGAGATTACCATCGGTAAGTTGTAGCTATTTATATTTAAGTTATTTTCCTTTGAACTTTGAGAAAGTTTACTGTTCTTTATGTATTTTATTTATTTGAGATGATTCTTTGTATAACTATGTACTTGTTTACTTGTCTGTAGATGTTTTATATTTTCTCTATTTTGTAGTTTTAATTATAACTTAATTACCCTAAGAAGACAAAAACATGTTTTATAGTTAAAATAGTTAATTCAGATTTTATATGGCTTTGCTTTTAAACACAGAATGGCAAGTCGTGAGTGGATGTATAGTGGTTGGACATGTGACAAAGCTCCCTCTAATGAATGGATTGATAATACAATACAATTTTTAAATCGTGCATTCTCTACACAAGGTGTTGTTGAAGTGTCCAAGCACCCAATGTAGGAATTATCTTAGGCACAAAAAGGATACAATAGAGTTGCACTTGTATAAATATGGATTTAAGGAAAACTATAAATAATGGGCATCTTATGGTGAGAGATTAGCAACTAACAATGATGAACATGGGCTATCACTAATAGATTTTTGAGGGGTTTGATGAATCTGATAGGATGGATAATATATTGACTGATTTAGCAGGTACACATCCACCAGAAATTAATGAAGAACCTATAGCTTATGCTAAAACTTTCTATAGGATAGTTGCAAGTGCTGATAAGTTGCTTCATAAGAATACAACACACTCATGCCTATTAGTTATAGCTCTTTTGTTAGCTATGAAGTCAAACTATAACATGTCAATAGCACATTATGATGATGCATTAGAGATAGTCCATGAATTCCTTTCTCCTGAATCTAAGTTGGCTAAGGACTTTTACTGTTCAAAAAAATTGCTAAAGGATCATGGTATGCCATATATGAAAATTGATGTGTGTTACAATAATTGCATGCTTTACTACAAAAATGATGAGAATAAAGAGAAGTGTGACTTTTGTGGTACCTCTCGTTATGAGGAAGGCCAAAACAAAGATTCACGAAATATGTTGCACTATCTTCCTATTATAGATAGATTACAACAGTTGTATGCACATGATGAGACAACAACATTGATGCAGTCCTATAGTAGGTCACAATCTGATAAGATGGTGCACCCATGTGATGGGGAGGCTTGGCAACAATTTGACAAGGAACTTTCATGTTTTGCAAGAGATATAAGAAACATACGTCTTACTATAGATACTGATGGGTTCACTCCATATAGTTTGGGTACTTCTCCATACTCTTGTTGGCATTCTTACAGGTCTTAAAGTTGCATATCTAGATGATTGGCAATAACGAGAACTAGATGAAAATATACTATATATACAACACCAATGGTGGAATGCCACTTGGTTGTGTGCACATAGCGAATGGTACACTCAGGAAGGTTGATATTTTGGCAGTAGCTAAATCAAAAAATATCAGGCCAGCCATATTGTTAGAAGCATTGTCGGTCACCACTTGCACCACATTTTTCACACCAACCTTCTCAATACATGCATCTACATATTTAAATATGATATCAGTTGTGTGTTGCACATCGGAGGCCTCCTTTGATTCTAAGAAAGATATACCTAATATGCAATGCGAACATAAGTTCATTATAGATCTCCCCTTTCTATCTGACCAAGCATCAGTCATGATAGAGTAACTGGTCAAAATCCTCTCTTCTTCATATGTAAGCAATAACTTCTTGGTCCTCTCGACTTCTTCCTTCAATAACTTCTCCCCAATTCATGTTGAGGAGGATCTCGAAACCATGTCCAAAGTGCCCTATGGCCTCACAAAATCGCTTGAAGGCATCAGTTTGAATAGCATTGAATGCTATATTTGTAACAAATTAATATATGCAAAGTAAGTATGCAAAATCAATACACTATACAAATTATATATTTTTTAAAAGTAAAAAACATTCTTACTTGATTAATACATCCATCTTGTTAGATATTGGTTTACTTTCCAAAGCCTGTCTTTAAATAGTACAATATTGATGTTAAATTGCCGCTTTGTTTATGCCATAAAGTTTTGAGGGTCAATAGGATTCACATATCTATCCATAGACCCTGAGGTGCGAGTTTTAGTTGAGCTTACAACTTCAATGTCATCATTCATGTTTACAGTGCTTGTCTCAACATATTTTTCATCTTCAATGTCCAACTCCTTTCTCACTTCTTCATCTTGCATAACTTTAGCCTTCTTCTTATCTCGTGCAGCTTTAATGGCTTTAGCGCACTCTTCTTTCTCTTCTTTTGCAGCATCTTTGCACTTTGTAACGGTATTGCCAACTCTAGCCACATGTTGTTTAAGCCAGTAAATTCCTCCTTTGATTTCCTTCCCACACCTTTTGCACTTAACTGTATTCAAGTTGTTCGGATCAACCAAACAACCATACTTTCATCCTACATCCTCTGATTTCCTCTTCAGAGCAGTGCAAGCAGTGCTCTCACCGGTTAACGTTGATGCAGTGGATGACATCCTAATTCATGCATAGGGCAAACAACATGATGAATACTATATCAACTATAAACCACAGAATTAAGTAAACTCCCACAAAACAAAACTACCGCATTTTCTCAAACTGTATATCTAACTGTAAACTAACACTTCACATTCACCACAGTCCACAAATAAGAAACTTTGCACCACAATGTTCATAGCAACTGAGATAAACAAATAAGAACTATGCACCAACAACATCACAATGTTCATACTTCACATTTCACGTTCACTCATTCACTAATCACCTTAGGAATATCGAATAGCCGAATACGTGATAGACATTAACAAATTAACTCATTAAGAGCAACTGTGAATATATTACATGATGTTCAAGTGAATAACAAAATAAGAATAACTGAATAAGTGAGTAATAAAGTATATACAGATTGCACGGTGATTCAGTGAGACAGTGAATAACACAAACCATGCAAGTTGTGCTTCGCAGAGGGCTGTGGAATGTTGTGTAGCAACGAAAGGTTGTGGCGAGATTGGAGACGCATTGGCACGGTGAGACCAGAGGTGCAGCAAGACCGGAGTCGTGGCAAGACTAGAGTCATGCCGAGAACCAAGCGGGGTCACGCCGAGAGTAGAAACCGAAGGGCTATGTCATGACGAGACTAGATGCGTGGCGAGACCGAAGCAGTGCTAGGAACCTGGTGGCGTTGCTACAATAGCTAACAGTGGTGCCACTGACGAGATGTCAAGATCCAACCCTAGCGGCGGTGGCAACAATAGTAACCCACTAACCCTAGCGTCTAGATGTATTGTGGTTTAGAGGTAGGGGATCAAGCTTATGTCTGTGTGTCTGACATTTCACCTCATCGTGTCCGGTCTGTCTCATCGTGCCTGGCTGCACCTAGCCACTAACAACATTTATGATATAATTTGCATGTTGGAAAAAGTTGTGCACTTCCTGTACCTCCCTTGAAGCTACAACAAGAATCAATTTGAGCTGATAAGACATGCAATGAATATAATATGCATATGGGCACTCATTGAGAATTAGAGCCTTCAACCGACTCTAGTCTCCTCACATGTTACTTGCCCCATCATATTCTTGACCTCTAATATCCCACACACTCAAATTATTATCCAATAGAACAACATAAATTACCATCTTTAGAGTTAATTCAACGGAGTCACTAACATGAATGAGGTCAAGGAAACGCTCCTTTATAAGTCCTTTGCTGACAAATCGAAAAACTATCACTATTTGCTTTTTCTTAAATTCAGCTCAAGCTTCATAAACCATTATACAAAACTTGTTGTTGCAAATTTCTTCTCTAATTGTAGTTTGTACTTTTTGAGCATATATGCTAAAAATCTCCTTTTGGATTTCATGTGAAGTGTATTTTGCATTCCTTGGAGCATTTTGTAACACACCTTGGTTCACCTCCTTATTGTAAGAGGCCATCAATTTAAGCATTTCAAAAAAAATGCTTTGGTTGATGGAATCAGGAGATTGCATAATTATTAGATATTAAAATATCAATTATTCCATTGCAATAATATTAATGGAAACAATTCTTATTACCCGATGACATTAATTATAGTCGTAAGCCTAAGTCTTGCATTTGTCATAATTTTATTATTTTGTTTAACCATTATCTTGTCAATATGAATAATACTATTTTGAGATTATTAAAACATTGAACCGAATAGTTATGAGCTAAGCTAGCATCCTGGCCCATGTGACATAGTAAAGCACACTTATCTTCATCATTAACGTTCTTCCAACTCTTAAATCATACTATTGTGAAGGCATCTGAGCCACACTTTCTAGTTGGCTTCTTTAAAAATAGAAAACAAGGCAGACAATATGCATGGTCAGTGTTAGGAGAGTACTCAAGCCACCAAAAATTTGTAAACTAATTGTTATTGAAACGACGACAATGCTTTGATGAATTATTAAATGGGTACTCTATCAAGATTTGTTGATATGGGCCTTTGGATATATAAAACCACTTAGCTTCATCATGTTCCGTGGGAGGGAGTTTCCAAATTTGAAGACGTTTACATGGATCTCTCTTAAATGTTGTAGTTATAATTCTTGTTTGGTCATCTTGTAGTAGTACATAAGTATTCTGATTAGTAGTTTCAGCACAACCAGAACTTGGATTAACTAGCTTATAAAAATTATGGATCATCCTTAACCCGTTCATGGCTAAAGAATAATAAAATCAACAACTAGTTGCTACCAAAAACTGCAATTAAAAGGAAAAATAAATTCTAACACATCACCAATTAATCGTGGCAGTAGAGGATATGAGATACCAAAGTCTGATGAGACACAGTGAAGGGTGACTGGCGGAGGAAGTAGCCACATTGCATGGCTGCTGGCACTGCAGCTTTGCCACCGATTGCTGATTAAATCTATTCACAGAGAAGGGGAGGAAATAATTGCTCGGATAGGAGGTGCCTTTTGGCAGGCAACCATGTGCAGCGTGGATGTGTGAAGATGACTCATGGGCCAACCGGTCAAGGGAGGAAACTTACGTGTGGACCTATGTGTGTCTTGGCTCCTAGGCCATCAACCAGCGTGAATCGTTGGGGGCTAGGCCCATGCATGCCCCCTTTCCTCTACCCATGTGACTGCTAGCATTATGCCCTAGAGACAACATAGAGATGTTGTACATAGCATACTATATTTATAAAATAAAGTTATTTTATTTTTTGAAATAGATATTATCATTATGGATCAATAAGTATGTGACTCATTCATGAGACTCACAATATAACTATTTTTAAATGATCCCTGATCGGATGTTAGTCATATATGAAAAGGTATGACTGAGATATCAAATCAATAACATGAACGTATGTTAGAGAACATATATTGGATAGACCCACTATGAGGAACTGTTGAAATTTTATGTGTCATCAGTTAGTCTCAGTCATGTTTATGTAAAGTCCTTAGACGTGAGATCATCATGGTTCCCAACATATATAGTAGCTTACTTTGAATCTACCAAATGCTACTCTATAACTAGGTAGTTATAAAAGTAGTCTTTGGGTATGGTATGAAACATGTAGTGGAATGTGAGTGATCAAGATAAAATTTGTCCCTCCTTACATGAGAGATATCTATGGGCTTCTCGATGTAATGGATTATAGAAGTGCATGGCCATGCTAACATGATTAAGGAGTTAATCATAAGTTATAATCCAATACGAAGATCGAGAGAGATTAAGCTATTGATAGGATGACACAAGCCTCACCTTGAGCTTGATCAATATCATGACGCAAAGGGATTTGTACATGAGGAATATTACAAGATTCAGTCGATATGATCTTTACGTATATTTAGGTTAATATGTCTTACTAGAGGCCGCTATTAACAAAGTGTTGGTAAGGAGTTTTCACATGTTAACCAAGTGCACGTGAATCTACACGGTCGTACACTTAACGTGTTGGAACACCAGATTTGAATCAGGCTTAGCTTAGATAGAGATCCAAGCAGATCGGATAGGGATCCGAATAGAGTCCTGATTAGGCCCAAAAGGGCCTAAGTTAGGACATCTATATATATGAGGGGCTCGGGCTCGTGTATGATAGGTTTTTGAGCATGCTAATTTATTAGCCACCACGAGAAAACCCTAGTCGCCATCTTCTCTCCTGAGCCTGACCACAACGATGATCGTCTGAGTATTAGTACACTTCTGATCGACGTTCCATCCATAGATGTGTAGATACTAGTAGAGGCACTTCTACACTACATCGCTCATTGACATTAGCACTGCTAATAGGAACAACGTTATCATTGGCTCACAGGAGATCGGATGAGGACTCGTCGATCGGATCGTCTATCTCTCGACCACACTGATTGGCTCCCTACAACATCAGCGTGTGCGTGTTGGATCGCCTGGCTTCTCCAACACTTTTTCTGCTGCTCTACACGTCAAGTGGTAATGATCTATGATCCTTCTCTAGCAAGATTTTCTGGTATACGTGATAGAAAATTTTGTTTTTAGCTAGCATAGCCTCTACATTCTCCATTAGTGATGCCATTTCGAGTCGGTGCCATGTGGATCAGAGGCCACGCAGCCAACTATTGTGTGTGTCGTTAGACCCACATAAGGTTAACGTTGCCCCGCTCGAGCTAGCCAGATCCATTCCTTCTCGTCTCCCAACCTCCCTTTCCTACGTGGCAAGTTTTAGTGATATTCCCTATAGGCAACATGAAGATGTTATATATGGCATACTATGTTTATGAAATATAGTTCTATTCCTTAAAATAGATATTACAATTATTGATCAATGAGTTTGTGACTTATTCATGAGACTCCTAAATGTCGAATGTTGATATTTCTAAATGTTCCCTAATCGTATGTCTAAGACACTATTGAGATTTGATGTGTCGTCAGTTGGTTCCAACTAGTGTTTATGTAAAGTCCTTAGATATGATATCATCATGGTTTCCAACATACATAGTAGCTTACTTTAAGTCTACTAAACGCTACTCTGTAACTGGGTAGTTATAAAAGTAGTCTTCAGGTCTGCTATAAAATATGTAGTGGGATGTGAGTGATTAAGATAGAATTTGCCCCTCCTAGTAAGTAGGAGAGATATATCTAGGCCCTTCGATGCAATGGATTATGGAAGTGCATGGCCATGCCGAAGTGATTGAAGAGTCAATCACGACTTTATAATTCAGTACGAGATCGAGAGAGTGATTGAGCGAAGAAGAGAATGACACAAGTCTAACCTTGAGCTCAATCGGCATCGTGAGGCAAAGGTACTTGTACATGAGAACATTATAGGTTCAACCGATATGGTTTTTACGTATACTTTACTAGAGGCCGCCATTCATAGGGTAACCAAAAAGGAGTTTCTGGATGCAACCAAGTATATGTGAACCTATAGGGTCGTACACTTAACGGATTGAGACATCTATTTGAATAGGATTCGAATTTAGCTCAGTTTATATAGAGATCCAAGTAGACTCCTATTGGGCCTAGAAAGACCCAAGTGAGGACGTCTATAGATATAGGGCAAGTGGCTCATGGTGGAATAAGACTTACGTTACTTCTATTAGCCACCACGAAAAACCCTAGTAACCACCTCTCCCGAGCCAAACCCTAGCCAACCTCGTGAGTGTTAGTACACTTCCGATCGACATTTCACCTCTAGATGTGTGGATACTAGTAGAGGCACTCCTGTATTACGGTGCAGATCGGATTGGTCTTGACTTGGCACGAAGCAGATTGCATGTGGAGGAGATGATCAGATCGATTACTTCCATGACTACCTCAACGTGTACGTGTTGGACTGGCTTCTCCAACTCTTCTTCCATTGCTCAACGCATCTAGCAGTAACGATCCATTGTCCCTCTCTCGCATGATGTCCTGGTGTGCATGGTAAATTTTTTTATTTTTCGCTATCGTAGCCTATGCGTAGTCCTTGAGCATGAGCATGTACTTGCAAATGTTACATAATTAGGCAATTGCAAAATTAAATACAAATGAAATAAATCACGACAACCGCATGACTAAATATTTGCATCATCCTCTTGCACTACATGGGCCTTTGAGATTTATTTAGAATTTCAGAATATAACATGGGTTGGCTCATATATTCCAACAATCCCCCACCAGATCTCAAATGCCTATTTAAAAATTTGCTTGTTTCTTACTACTGTTTGATATACCAGCATTTCAGCGAGGACTGTTAAGTTGAACTCTCACCTAGAGCTTCAAGCTACACTAATTCACAACTTAAACAATAGACCATGTCTTGAATTGCAAGTTTTGTGTGAACAAGTTTCACTTAAAGTCGTAACTACTACCTGGCTGCCACTAGCCTACCCCACAAGTGGAGCATATATGTCATACTCCCTAGTCTCTTCATGAGCTTGTTAGAGATCATCCAAGTCTCATAGACTGCGACGTTAACAGTTGAGCTCATATAGGTGTATTTTTTCAAGAATGCTATGTAGGATAGCATCTTCGCTAATTAAAGCTAGCAGAATACATTAAGGCATAAAGCCAACCTGCCTTATAGCATCTAAGAGTATTACATCTTCACTTAGAGCGGGTTAGGAATTACTCTCCTTAGTTAACCAATAGCTTGTTTTTCCTAAGTCCTAATTCATGGGATCTCCGATCACATATGTTGGGTTACCACTATGGTAACTCATATGGGTCTCATACCCATCTTCATCGATGCATTTTCTATCACATTCCATAATAGCCCTTTTGTAAAGGGATCTGTTAGATTTTTATCTGTTTGAATATAAGTCACACTTATAACTCTGGAGTTTCTAAACTTCCTAACATATTTCAATCATCTTTTAACGTGTCTTGATGAGTTCATATTATCATTAGCACTTTTCACTTTGACTATCACAGTTTACTTATCATAATTCATTAGGATAGCTGGCACTGGTTTTTCAACCACAGGAAAGTCCATCAATAGCTCACGTAGCCACTCTGCATCAACAATTGCTGTGTCTAAAGAAGTGAGTTCTGCTTCCATGGTTGATCTCATCAAAATGGTTTGTTTGCAAGGCCTTCATGATATTACACCACCCTCAAGAGTAAATAAATACCCACTCATGATATAAAGCTCATCAGCATCCGATATCCAGTTCGAATCACAATATCCCTCAAGCATAGCGGGGTGCCTAGAATAGTGAATCTCATAACTCATAGTACCTACCAAGTAGCGCATAACCCTTTTAAGTGCATGCTAGTGATAACTACCTATGTTAGACATGAACCTACTCAATTTGCTCACAGTAAAAGATATGTTGGGTCTCGTTGCGCTAGCTAAGTATATGAGTGAACTGATTATCTAAGAGTATCTCAGATAGTCTTTAGCAATTTTCTTGTTCTTTTGAAGTATCACACTGGGATCATAAGGTGTTGGAGAAAGCTTGCTGTCTTTATAGCTAAAACAACTCAAGACCTTCTCCACATAATGTGATTGTAAAAGTATAATCCCACTATCACCCTTAATTAATTTGATGTTGAGAATCACATCAACTTCTCCTAAATCTTTCATATCAAAACTCTTTGATAGAAAATATTTGACATCATTGATCACATCAATTTTTGTGCCAAAGATCAGTATGTCATCCATATATAAACATAATATAACTCCTTCACCCCACTATATCGATAGTACATATATCTATCGGCCTCATTTATGATAAAATTCGTAGAAGTTAAAGTTCTATCAAACTTATCATGCAACTGTTTAAGTGCTTGTTTTAGATCATACAAAGACTTTAATAATTTACACACCTTGCTCTCTTGACCCTTCACTATAAACCCATCATGCTGATCCATGTAGATCTCTCCATCCAACTCTCCATTTAGAAAAGTTATCTTTACATCCATCTAATGAACGATAAGTCCATATAAGACAGCTAGGGAAAATAGTGCTCTAATAGTGGTGAATAAGTATCAAAAAGGTCTTCACCTTCTAACTCTGTGTAATCTTTGGCCACAAACCAAGCCTTGTACTTCTCAATAGTACCATCAGGCCTAAGCTTCTTCTTGAACACCCACTTACAAACCACATGTTTGCAACCGTAGGATCGTTCAGTAAGCTTCCACGTACAGGATCATAAATAAGATTGGTTCCGAAAACCTGCTCTCCCGTTCATCGGTGCACGCCGACGCGTGGGATGGAGAAGGCTAAAGCGGTGGTGTAGCAGCGAGAAGAGGCAAAATACTAGCTCAGATTGATCTAATCTAGCGGAGGCCTAGAAGTCAGGTATATATATGAGAGAGACCACATGATCTCACATCGCGATCGCGATCTCAACTGATTTGGTTTCTATATCCTGAAATTATAGGCTAATAAATACCAAAAATCAAAACTATAAAAGGAGGCTACGTCCCGCAAGGGGACTAGATTTTGACGAACCATTCACGTAGGTGTCACGCGTCTATGCCCTTCGCCTCGGCCTAAGCCCGACGAGGCGAGACGAGCGAGTGCACGTGTGTGGAGCTTTCCTTCTCTCCCCATACACATAGCTTAGTAGAGTAGAGACACCCCTATTATATAAGTTGCTCATCTTCCACCTACACTAGCAATATGTGATTAAAGGTTTGTACTATCCTTGCACTATGCACTATGGGAAACTGCATCTTTACCGAGTGCATTATTTTGGGTACTCAGCGAAGATGGGTTTGTCGAATGTTTTTTAAAAAACACTCGGTAAACAATTACACTCGGCGAAAATGGGGGTTTACCGAGTGCCTAATGGGAATATACTCGGCAAACCCTATGACACTCGACAAAAAATTGGTACTAACAGACGTCGGGACGGCGTGTTTGGGCAGCAAAAAAAATTGGGTTCGCCGAGTGAAACACTCAGCAAACCCAAAAAAACCATCATTTTGTGTGAAAAATTATTTCGAGCCTATGTGATATTTGCAATTTGATTTTAGATTAAAAATTTTTCTACACTCAAAATACAACATATCTTATTCCATGTAAAAATTTCACATTTTTTAGGTCAGTTCGCTATTTTTAATTCATTAAGTATGTTTTTAGGATTTAAATTGAAATAGGTGGAATTTGAACTGTAAGTGCCTGAAATAATGAACCAAAACTTATAGAAAAATCATATTTATGTTTTTGAGTCCATTTTTATTTCTTATCCACTGAATTAAAAGAAATTTTAAAAAATCTAGGTTGCGACACTCGATCGGCAATGTGGAGCTTAATAGTTTTTTAATTTAAAAAAATCAAATAAAGTTTAAAAAACACGAGACTTGTCATGGTGTTATGAAATGATATGTAGATGATGTGACAAAAATTAAAAATATTTTGATAAAGTTATCACGTATGATGTTAAGAAACCGTAGATTCTTCGAGGAGGATTTAGGGTTTAGAGAAGGAATGGGTTAGGTTTGAAAGTAAATTGATTGTTAGATCTTTGTTTGAACTTAAAACTTTTCTTAGAATGAAAATACAATATATCTTATCTCATATAAAAATTTGGTATTTTTCTAAGTCAGTTTACTATTTTTAATTCATTAAGTGTATTTCTAGGATTTATATTGAAATAAGTCAAATTTGAACTGCAAGTACATGAAATAATAAACCAAAATTTATAGAAAAATTATATTCATGTTTTTGAGTCCATTTTTAGGCCTTACCCACTAAATAGAAAGAAAATTTGAAAAATCTAGGTTGTGAAGCTTGATCGGCAACGTGGAGTTTAATATTTTTTAATTCTAAAAAAATCAAATAAAGTCTGAAAAATATAAGACCTGTCATGGTATTATGATATGATGCGTGGATGCTGTAATAAAAATTTAAAAATATTTAGAGAAAGTTGTCACGTATGATGTTCAAAAACCGAGGATTCTTCGGGGACAAATTTGGATTTAAAGAAGAAATGGGATGTGTTTAAAAGCAAATCAATAGTTAAATCGTCGTTTAGTCTTAAAACTTTTTCTATAGTCAAAATACAACGTATCTTATCCTATAAAATTTTTTAGCATTTTTCTAGGTCAGTTAGCTATTTTTAATTCATTAATTGTATTTCTAGGATTTAAATTGAAACATATAAAATTTGAACTGCAAGTGCATGAAATAATAAACTAAATTATTCATAAAAACTATATTCATGTTTTTAGTCTATTTTTAGGCATTACCACTAAATTTAAAAATGTTTGACAAAATCTATCAAGCAAAAAAATAAAAAACAAATTTGAGAATTTTTTTAAAAAAAAATGTTTGCCGAGTGCCAAATATGAGGCACTCGGCAAACTATTTGTATTTGCCGAGTACAAACACTCGCAAAAAAAAAAATCACAGCCCACGGTACCTAGCACTAAAAATTTCGTGTTCCCCACCAAAAATTCAAATTGGGCACCATTTTTCAAACCTCCTCTAAATCTGCACACCT
>KE372863.1:326069-351653 GCA_000418225.1 Zizania latifolia | reverse complement strand
AAGATTTTTCTTTAGTTTCACATAAAACATAGTAGACATGATCATCTGTGAAATATCTCAGAGTTTTGTTTAGTTTCACATGCAAATCATGTTAGCCTTGCTCATCTATGAACTATCTCAGATTTTCTTTAGTTTCAGATTAAATCATAGTCGCCATGCTCATCTACAAAATATCTCAGATTTTTATTTAGTTTCACATGCAAATCATAGTAGCCGTGCTGATTTTTGAACTATCTAAGATTTTTCTTTAGTTTCACATGAAATCATAGTAGCCATGCTCATCTGCGAACTATCTCAGATTTTTATTTAGTTTCACATGCAAATCATAGTAGCCTTGCTCATCTGTGAACTATCTCAGATTTTTCTTATGTTTGACATGAAATCATAGTCGCCATGCTCATCTACAAAATATCTCAGATTTTTATTTAGTTTCACATGCAAATCATAATAGCATTGCTCATCTGTGAGCTATCTCAGATTTTTCTTAAGTTTAATATGAAATCATAGTCGCCATGCACATCTACAAAATATCTCAGATTTTTGTTTAGTTTCAAATGCACCTGGACCCTGGACCTAGACCTGGAACCTGAACCCTGAACCCTAAACCCTAAACCCTAACCTCTAAACCCTAAACCCTCACCCCTAAACCCTAACCCCTAACCCTAAACCCCATGTTCTGCCTAGATTATGTTCTGCTGAGAACATGGTTGAACTAACAACAGCTAATTAAAGCACATAATTTACATATGTGCATTGATAGACGGATTCGTTTGTTTTATTTAGCTTAAATAGCTACAACCGGACAACTTCAAATCAGCTTGTTCCTGGAAATGATGTAAAGTAATTGAATAGGCGCGGGACTATTTCGTTCATTAATTCCTTGAACTGAAAAGAAACGCGTCGAGTTGAAGGGAATGTAAGGAGTCGCTTGTCCTGTTGCTTATTTCTCAGACTTACTGTGTGGTATGTTTTTGTAACTCTTAAATGATATAATTTTAAAAGCTTTCTTCCTAAGTTTCTTAAATTATGATAAGATTATTTTTAACAATTTATTAATTTATTTCTCGACTTACTAGGGTTTGGTTTTTACTCTTAAATGATATAATTTTTTAAAGCTTTCTTCATAAGTTTCTTAAATTATGATAAATTTATTTTCAATTTTTTTATTAATTAATATTGAATTAATCATGCTATAACGATGTGTCTGAGCCACAAATTCAGCTTACTCCCTCCGTCCCAAAATAGTTGTCGTTCTTGCTTCCCGAGAAATAACTTTGACTAATTTTATATAAAAAATATTAATATTTAGGGTACAAAATTAATATCGTTAGATAGATCGTTGAATCTATTTTCATAATAAATTTATTTGGAGATACAAATGTTGCACGTATTTTCTACAAATCTAGTCAAAGTTACGGCACGAAAACCAAAAACGTCAACTAATTTGGGACGGAGTAGTAGCCAACCTGACACGTCGAACACGAAACTGATGTGACTTTTTTTAAAGAAACCACAGGCCCACAGCCACCCGTATGAAGCCAGGCAAGGCAACGTACAACAACTCTGACGAAGCTTCGTGTGCAGATTGATGCCTGGTCTCCATAGGATGCCAGAAGAAAAATGCCCAGTATTTCCTACTGTACGAACTACGGATTAGTAGTAGAAAACACAGATTGTTCCTTCAACTAAAAGTGACACCGGCCTGCCTGAGACCAAGGAATTCATGAATTCAACGTCTGTGTACTGATGAATGATGATCTGATCTCTGACGATCGAGCTAAACTTGGCCGGCGTCCGTCTCAGTCAGCAAACGTAGCAGACGGTCAGGCTGAAAGGGAGGAAAAAAAAGGTGAAGAACGTGGCAAGCGGAGAAAATTTGGCCGCTGTCGCCATGGCGTATTGGCAATTTGGCATCCACACATTACTACATTAGTTAGGTTAGGTAACTTACTAACTTGTGTGGCTAATGGACGCTGCTACTCGTCGTCGACGGGTGAGACGTCCGTGGTGACTTCGTAAATCTCAAGATATGCTGATCTAGTCTTCCGAAGTTGCTTGTAGGATAGATGTGTGCGTGTGTGCGTGTGTTGTGAGCAACTGTGTTTGTATTGCGCTTCTATTTTTTTGAAGCCATTAGGGCCTGGTGTATTATAAAGGGGAGGGAAGCTGTACATGAGCAACAAGCGTTGCCAGACAAAAAAACAGGAAAAAACAAAAAACCGAAGAAGAATTCAGAGAAACGAAAAAGAGGCCAGCCCCGGGGGGCCGGCACGGCTAGGAACTAATGCAAAAATCTCGCTAAATGTTTCGCTCCACCGTCATGCCAAAAGCGCAGTTCCTTAGAGATCCTATCCACTAGAGCTTGCGCGGAAAGCTCAGACCCTTGGAAGACACGTCTGTTTCTTTCCTTCCAAAATTCCCGGGTGATGAGCATGATTGCCGTTTTAGCCCCTTTCTTAGCATCCTTACACATTAGTTGTAGCTCCGCCTGTCACCAGTCTTGCAACGTAGGAGGATTACCTAAAGCATATCGGCTAGGTGGGGGTGGCCAAGGGAGTCTTGCTCACAACCTGCTCCAGGTTTCTCTTGTGTACGGGCATTCAAAAAACATATGGTAAGCCGTTTCTAGGTTGCAGTAGCAAAGTTGGCAAAAATAATTATTGGGCCAACCGCGAAGCTGCAGACGATCAGAGGTCCAGAGCCTGTTTTGAAGGAGGAGCCAGGCAAAAATCTTACATTTGGACGGTGCCCAGGTATTCTAGATCAGTCCTGCTAACGCCAAATGGATGGATCCTGCAAATTGTGCCTCATAAGCTGACCGAGCTGTGTACAGGCCGGAGGAAGTCCATTTCCAAATTATGGTATCCTCTTGGTCTTCGACCAAGGTGACTCCTGCTTTGCACATGATCGTATAGACATTGATGAATTCTTAGATTAAGTCCACTGTTAGATTGAAATTGATGTCTTAGATCCACTTGTCTCCCATAAGTGCTTCCTTCACAGTCCTATTTTTCCTCCTCGAGTGGCGATGGAGCTTGGGCGCAATGGCTCGAAGAGCCACGGCCCTGCCTAGGCATAGTCCCAGAAATTTGCTTTCTTGCCATTTCCAATAGTTACTATAGTTGAGGCAGCAAAAAGGGATTTATCAAGCTCGTCACAAGGGGTATGTGAACCTATCCAGGGTTTTTCTGGGCTTGTCCACTCAAACCACAGCCAATGAAGGCACAGCGCACGCACCATTTTCTCCATGTCATGAATACCTAGGCCACCAAGATTGGTTGGCATGCAAACCTTTGGCCAGTTTACCTTGCACTTGCCTCCGCTCACTTCTTCATTCCTAGCCCAAAGGAATTTCCGTCGGGCCTTATCTATCTCTTTGAGAAAGGACTTTGGTAGCTTCAAGACTATGAGAATGTAGATTGCAATGGAGGTTAGCACGGATGTTACCAGGATTTTTCGACCACCTGGGTAGATGAGCTTGCTCTTCTAGCCGCCGAGCCTTGCTTTGATTTTGTCCATAACTGGTTGAAGATGTACTTTACGGATCCTGCCTGTAGTTAGAGGAAGCCCAAGGTAAACGATTGGGAAGGTGACCTGTGGTCCCGCAAAATTTTGTAGAATTGACGCGAGGTCAACGTCATTGCACCGGATTGGGATCACCGAGCTCTTTTCGAAGTTGACCTGAAGTCCTGTAGCTCCGCCGAAACTTTGCAGCAATAGGATCAAGTTGTCAACATCTCTTTGCACAGGTTGCAAGAAAATCGTTGCGTCATCATCGTAGAGCGAGATCCTTAGCTTTGCTAGTCTATCCCCCAGCGCTATTAGTAGGCCTCGGTCCGTAGCTAGTTTTAGCAGACGGTGGAGGGGTTCGATTGCCAGGATAAAGAGGTATAGAGACCAGGGATCCCCTTGTCTTAGTCCCCTTTTATGCGCTATTCTGTTGCTCGGTACACCATTAAGGGCTACTCTTGAGGATGAGGATGCCAGGATAAGGGATATCCAATCCTGCCAGCGTGGTCAGAAACCTTGATGTTGGAGGAGCTCAAGCAAGTACTCCCATGACACTGAGTCGAAAGCTTTGGCTATATCAAGCTTAAAGAGAAGAAGTGGTTTCCTTTTTCTGTGGAAACTTCTCATGGTGTTACGAATGTACAGAAAATTATCCTGTATGCAGCGGTTCTTCAAGAAGGCACTTTGCGAGCAGGAGATCAGCTTGTCCATTTCTCTTGCGAGCCTGATCGCAAGGACTTTTGAAAGGAGCTTTGCTACCGAATGAATTAAACTGATTGGCCTATAGTCCTTTATTCCTGTTGCATCCCTCTTTTTCTGCAAGAGGATGATCATAGCCCGGTTAAGGCATCCAAAGTCAAAAGCTGCGATGTTGTAGATTGCTTGGAAATCCTCCGTAATGTCGCCTTTAATAATGTCCCAGCATGTTCTGTAGAAAACTCTAGTAAAGCCATCCGGGCCGGGGCTCTTCTCTGCTGGTAATTGTTTTATCGCAGTCCAAATCTCTTCCTCTGTGAATTGCTCATCCAAGTTGTTTTCACAAATGGGCAAGTCAAGTGCTTCCCAGTTTAGTGTACATGACCTTTGCATCTTCAGCCCCATTGTTTCACTGAAATGATTATGGATGGCATCAGCCTTTTCTGCATGACTGGACAGGATCCCACCACTGGTGGTCAGAGTGTGTATGTGATTTTTCCTTCGGCGACCATTTGCACGGATGTGGAAGAACTTGGTATTAGCATTCTCGACTGCTGCCAGCCCTAGGATTCTTAGCTTCAGGTCTTTCCTAAGTTGGAACTCAGAGTTGGTCAACGGGCGTCTTTCCTGTGCCAGATCAAGCCGGTAAACGATTTCTTGGGCCAAGTGAAATTGCAGCCGCCCCTCACTGAGCATTGATCTACTCCATTTGTGAAGCGCTTTTCCCACAGCATCTAGTTTACGACTAAGCCTATGCATAGGGTTGTCTTGTACATGTTGGGGGAGATGTATTTCCCAGGCCACGGCAACATTCTCCTTGTACCCTGTTAGTCTTGGCCAAAAATTTTCGAATTTGAAGTTGTGTTGCTGAATTGGCTGTTTCACATCGACCAGGAGAAGAGGACAGTGATCCCAAACAGAGGAGGAGAGGGCTTGCAGACTGTGGTTTTCAAAAAGAATGTCTCCATCCATGTTACAAAGTACCCGGTCCAGCCTGGATAGGGTAGGTGCTTCCCTTTCGTTGCTCCAAGTGAACGGCCTATTCTGAAGCTTGAAGTCTTTGAGGCCGCAATGATTTAGTGCTGCCCTGAATTGTCCCATTACCCGCCTGTTCAGGTTTTGGTTGTTTTTTCTCCTGCTTCACAAATTGCGTTAAAGTCTCCCATGATTAACCAGGTCATGCCAGCCGGAAGCACCAGTTCACTCATCTCTGTAAAAAAGTCTGGTTTCAGATCGTCATCACAAGGGCCATGAACTGATGTCAGCCGGAAGTTAGCACCCTCCTCAAGATGGTAACCTTGACCGTTAAAGAGAATCGCTTTCTGACAGGATTCATTATCGTCACCTTTTCATCATCCAGAAAATGGCAATACCCCCACGCACGCCATCAGCTGGTAGGTCATAGAAATTTCGGAGGTGTCCTCCCCCAATTTCGTTCGCTAGATTTTGGTTGAGAGATGAGATCTTTGTTTCCTGGAGGCAGAGGATTGTAGCTTGCACTGCCTCTGCGTTTTCCCACACTGCTTCCCTCTTGGCAGAGGACTTCAGGCCCCTTATGTTCCAATTTAAAAAATTTAGACTTGACATGAGATGTTGGAAGCAACCATTAGCCTGATTTTCAAATGGTCCTTGGACCTTACAGCTGGAGAGGCAGGTTGATGGCCAAAGCCACAACAGCCAAAGGGGGGACGCTAATTGCCAGCCTTGTTGGAGCACAGAGGATACATGGTACGACAACCACGGCCCTAATCGCTGGCCTAAAATGACTAGGAACCAGCAGGGCGTTAAGCGCCAATCTAAGATCGCTGGAACCCCTAACGGCGTTAAGGGCTAGACTAAAGAAGATAACTGGTACGACAACATTGGTAGAGAGAAAACCACTCCACCTTTCACCGTGCAGGATTAGCCGGCAAGGTCGTCCACTGCCACCAGATTGGCGGGGATCCCCCATCCAGGCGAGTTAGCTTGCGGAGGCCCTCCACCACGCTCTCTGGAAGAGGCTTGTCGAAGCTCCTAGCATAAGCCTCTATTGCCTATTCTCCCATCAGCTCGTCGTCAGCCAGGATGCCCATGTCACGCATGAGGCGCACTTGCGCTCTTTTGGTCACTGGAACGGATGAGTGTCTTGCTGCCTACCTTACACTTCTGCGAGTAGGAGTTGTTGGGCCCCTTGACGGGAGGTGGGACTTCTAGGATGGGAGGCGGGAGGCCACAAAGAGCTGGCCTATCTCATCGGCTGGCCCAGAGGGGTGAGTTGGGCTTGTGATGTTGGGGGCTGTAGCTATGGCCAAGTCCTGGATCTGGGCTGCTAAATTTGAAGCTAAGAGGCCCTCGGATGGTGGAGCACTGTTCTTTGTATTGCCACTAGGATTGATGGGGGCCTGTTCTGGCCTAGCCCCAGTGCTGATTCAGGCAGCGTCTTCCCCAGCAGGCTGCAGCAGTGCTAGATCGGTGAGCTAGCACTATCACTGTCGCCACCGTCTGGCGAGAAGGAAAGAATCTTTGCAGCGCTGTCGCTTCTACACCCATGCAGCAGCTCCACCAGCATCGGGTCATCCTATTGGGTCAAATTGCCGGCCGGGGAAAACTGTCCCACGACGCCGGCGGCCTTGCAGACCAAAGTGTCCAAGATGGGATCTGGTGGAATCCTCGAGATGGGATCTTGCGGAGTCACGGGCTACCGTGTTTCAGGCTACGGAATTGGGGCTCACGCCACCTCGGGGCGGAGGACGGTGGAGCTACGGCGTTGCGTCGGTGGGGAACGCGTGTGACGGCGTTGCGTCGATGGGGAACGCGTGCGACGGGATCTGCTTTGGTGATTCGCCGGGCTCACCCGATGGAAGGGGGAGCGGCCTCTCTGCCAGTAGCTGGTCTTGTGCCACCCGTCGGAGGAGCAGTCGTCAGATGAGTCATCGACCTGCCGCTGTCTGCCACCACCCCGTGGGGTGCGGCTACGCAGCCGCTCCGATGCAGGCTGACAGGAGTCTGCCGTACGTCCCCGACCGAGAAGTCGAGAGCGCCAAGAGCGCTGCTCAGTTGGAGCGCCACCACCGCCCCCGCCAGCTTTCCCGTCGTCGTCCTCCTTTTTTGCCCCGATCTGTGTGCTCATAGGTCGGCAGCTCGAGGAACCCTGCATCGCTGAGCTTCCCCGGTGCCTTGGCAGTGAAGGGTGAGGTGTGTGGGATCCGTCTTCACAGCTTAGGTACCAAGTGAAGGTACGCACCCGAGGGTAAGGGGTGTCATCGGATTCCGAGGAGCCGGACGAAGGTAAGCTGCTTGCCCCAGAACTGGGAGTGTTCATCGGGATGGGGCTCCAATCTTCAATTTGGTCCAAGTGGATCAGCAACTCCACCATCCTCCCCTCCGGAGGTGGTGCAATCTCCAAGTTTCTTGGCTCCATCACTTGCCCTGATCCTTGCGGGAAGAAAGTGCAGAGCTTGCGCTGGGGGAGGTAATTTGGGTTCCTCATCCAAGCCCAGCAAACAAAAAGCATAGTGTCGATGCGATCTGCAGTGTCTTGCTCGATGTGGTCAAAAAGGCAAACATCACCCAGCACCTGCTCTACTCCTTCTTTGTTCCAAGCTTGCAGGGGAAGGCGCTCAATGACAATCTTGACTATGTACCACCAGGTGTGGTGATCGGCGTGGTGATCGACCAGCCAAGGGTGAACCGAGTAAGTTGTTCGCCCCACTTCAATGGACCCGCGAGAGAGGGAAGCATCATGCTGCTCCGTGAAGTCAAAGAAGACGAAGAAGTCCTCGGGTTGATGATGGGTGACCCGCATGTTGTACAGCGGAACCTCAACTTGATGCTGCAGGGCGCGGGCAACCTCCAAGGTGGTGGAACCTTGGGTGTTGTTCATGGCTGCCAGTAGAACGCCATGGTTGCTGAGCTTGATGATCTCGAGTTCAACCGCCCTGGGGGTGGTGATGGCAGCACAAGAGTAGGCTGGGCGCTACTCCGGGAGGCCTGGGGCGTAGCTCATGGCGATCTCCTTGGTCTTACTCTTCGGTAAAGGGGTGTGGGTAGTTTTGGTGGGAGCGGCCGGCCAGGTGATGCGAGAGTGGACTGAGGAGACCGGGAAGGTGAGGCGTGAACGAATGTCTGCGAAGGCGAGGTGAGAGTGGAGCAGCAGTGGCGCTGCGGGGGCAAGGGGCTTCTTCTTCCCCCGCTCCGGGCAAGTAGCTTGAAGGTGGCCTGTACGCTTACAGAAGTAGCAGCGCGGGGGATCCTGGCAGTGAGCGATTCGGTGATCTCTTGCTAGGCATCGGAAGCATCTGCCAGCGAGCTCCAATTTGAAGGCGTCCCGGGCACCCCCCCCTCCATTAACTACAGCAGTTAATTTCTAGGCAGGGCGCCATGACTGCCAAGCAGGGAGGCCGCTTGTTTGGGAAGGTCCTCCCCGTCTCCACCAAAACCTAGGTTTCACTGCTTGCCATCCTTGTGCAGGGTCGCCGTCGGTCTCCTTGGGGGGTGGAGCCGCCCCGGCTGCTTTGGGGTGGACGGCTGCTTTGGGCGAAGTCTCCACAGGAACCAGCTTCCGGGCAGAGGAACCCGGAGTAAATGTTGTTTGCAAAGTTTGGCTGGGCTGCCTCCGCGTGCTCTGTGGTGAGCGGCTTTGGAGTGAAGATGGGGACACCATTGCTTGAGGACGATCTTTGCGCTCGCTAGAGTAAATGATTTCTGGAGAGGAGGCGGATTCGCCATCAAAGTCCCCCCAAAACGTCGATACGGCTAATCCTGGGCTGGCTCTGGGAGAGCGGCTTGTGGGGCCCAAATCGGTTTGGGGGAGGCGGACAGGCGAGGAGGAGAGGAATCCTTCTCCTCGAGCTTTTCTTCTCTAGGAATCGCCGAAGCCGCCATCGGGGATGGGGTAGCCGCCGGCGCCGGCGTGCGAGGGTGGCCGCCGGGGCCGGAGTGGCCACCGGCGCAGGAGGAGGGAGGGGTCAAGCTCTCAGCTCTCCTCCACGCTTCTCCGTCTTCAGTTTGTTCGAGGATCAGTTACGGTTGACTCCATACAAACACAAGTCAAGGGTCCCGTGTGAGCTAGTGTTTGCTGTTTCCTTGTCTTTGCAAGTAAAATTGGTTTCAGCTGATACTACTTCAGATTCAGGGATAGCAAAGAGTGTCGACAATGACAGGCAACAACATATCTGACCACCGTAGAAGGCTTCATTTGTATGGGCCAAAATCCAGGCCCATATAAGCGTATATGTAGGGGGTTTTGTTCAAATTTATAGCTCATACAACAATGGATGGGTAGGAATTTAGGGCCATCTAAACAAGGCCCATTAGAGCAAGTTTAATAGTAGAGGCAATAATTACGCCTAACTTTGTCTACATCATTTACTATTAATTGGTAGGCAACATATACAATGCATTAGCTCTAACATACTTCTCTCAATTCACCATAAGCTCTCAATCTATCGGTCTCCTTTTTCTCTTTCTTGAAGTGTGTGTAGAGGTTGCCCCTTACATGAGAGGTGGCTTCTCCTCTCTTTTTCCCTCCACCTCACCATTTAAGCTTATGTACCATGTAGGGGCAAGTGCTAAGAGATTTATTGTACTTGCTCGTAGTCCCTAAGAGAGTGGCGGGTCTGCCTACAACTATATATGTGATGTTTCGATCTTCTAGATCCATTTGATACGTGGAAACTTACGGAAAGTTTTTTCCATTAAAATATTTTGTATGTGTCATCCAAATATTTATAAAAAAAATTCAATTTTTTTCAATATTTGACAACATATATCAATGTGTATTACTCGATAAACATGTAATTTCTAAATTGTCCCTGATCGAGTTTAATTTTTTAATTAACCTTTATAGGTTAATTTGAACTTATCTATTTGTGAAGTCACGTTTATTTTACAATTTTTTATAACTATTTTATTTAGATGGCAGGTACAAACAAGTTACGTACTCTTACGGAAAAACGCACTCCAACTTTTTCAAGTTTCGACGGGAACTAAACTAATTTCTACGGAAAACTATACACAGAGCCACTCTCTCCATTTCAAAATATAAAATCCTATAGTATTCAGAATTTATCCTAAAATATAGCAAACTTCTCCAACTCCTCCCTCATTTTAATCAATCACAAGTCCACAGCCCTCTACCATGTAACTTTTTTTTCTAACCAATTACAACCGTCTCTTATTCTAACTCAAAAAATTGCTATATTTTAAAACAAATAGAGTATTCTACAGCAAAGCGGCAAAACAGTAGCAAGTCAGCAACCATGCAAGCTAGTCTTCGTGTCAGTCTGCTCTATATTATAATATTTTGTAGGTTATATGCGATAATTATGGATGTGGGTTGAATTAAATATGAGAATGTTATGATTGGTTGAGAGACGGAAGAGAGGTACGCGGGAATTAAACAGCAGCAGGAAGGAAGCAGATTATAGAAGCGGTGTTGGCGATCGAGATGTAAGCTAGGCAAGGTCAAATATTCCACATACTGCCACTGTACGTGTATAGCAGCTAGCACAATTTCGATCGTTTGGTTGAAAAAATGCATTGCGCATGCATCGACGCCTCAATTTTGTCCTCAATCGCCGACTGATGGAGATCGATCGATGCACTGATGCACACGACATGCATGCACGCAACTAAATGTTACCAAGGTTAGGGATGTATTTGTTCGGTTAGCAGTCTAACTCTTAAGTTAATTTGTCACATCAGAACGTTAGTTAAGTGTGTTCCGTTGATTGCTGTAACTATGGGCGCCATCTGCTTAAACTTGCTCCCAGTTAGTTAAAATCTTGCATTGCTCCGTGGCTTCTGCTAGTCTGTAAATTAACTGCATGGTACTCTGTCCTGAAACAAACATTACCTTAATTTCTTACTGCTAATCTGAAATTAACTGCATAATACCATCTGAAGGAATATTTCTCAGTCTCAACTGGGTTTCTCTATCGCGCTCTGCTGTTGCTGCTGCGGCCTCATGCGAAGAAGCAGCTGCGAAGCTGCGGATCGATTATTCTCGCCTGCTTCAGCCTTTCAACTCCCAAGAAGATCAATCTGTCTGATCAGTCTCAGTCTCAGCTAGTTGCGGAATGTGATATTGCAATTAATCAATGAGAAAATTCTTTACACGCTGATGAATTTTTACTCTATCCCTTTCGTGCCCCTAAATTTCGCCCATCCCTTCTATGTCCCCGAAATTTCAATTCAGTCCCTTATATATCCATTCCGTCAGTTTGACCGTGAGTTGACAGTTAGATTTTCCAAAATGACTATATTGTTCTCTATTATACATGTTTTAGCACCTTAAAAATATAATTCTCCACATGAAAAATGACATTAATAAAAAAGTCAAGAGGAATAGAAATTATTTGACACCAAATTCAAAATCTGAAATATAAATTTTAAAATAAATTTCAACTTAGTTTGATTGAATTCATGCAAAATTTTAACAAAATTTAAACTCAATTGGAAAAAAATGATTTTCAGATTGTCGGTGGAACTTTTGTATGAATTTCATCAATTTTATTCATATCTTTTAAAACTAAAGGTTTTTTAAAATTTTGGTAAAATTTTTCTTTCCTATATGATTTTTAAAAAAAGTTGACTCTTTTTGTCTTTAGATTCGTTAGATTTATATTTATTACCGAAGTTACAATAAACAGCGGCAATATAGTCATTTTATTGAGTTCTAACGGTCAAACTAATGGGATGGGTATAGATGGGATTAAAATGAAATCTCAGGGGCATAGAAGGGATGAGATAAAATTTAGAGGTATAGAAGGGATGGAATGAAAATTCAGAGACAGTGAAGGAATTTTCCCTTAATCAACTGTCTTTCTTCTCAACCCTCCATTCTTTGGTAGAAGCAAACCAGGAGTATCAGTCACTCGCTTCCAGCTGAGTTTGGAACAGTGAAAAGCCAGTGATAACTTATATTCAATATTGCCATTGGAGAATCACAAGTGAATATATATCCAGTTCAATATTCGAGTACGATCTCAGGCTACCTCTAACAGAATCCGAGTTAAGCTTGCCAGGTGGTGCAGTCATGCCGCAATCCGCCTCTCCTTCCTCATGCGGCCAAGTTGGACTTGGGCCAACCTGCCCAATACAAAGGGCTCGCGCTGAAGCGACAGCTACAATTCTGCAACCACCACCTAAGCCTGTGCAACACAAAACCTTAAATTTACACCATCTGATCTAGTCCCAGCCTCCATGAAAATTTCTTAGATCATCTCTTTATCATGTGTTCTATTGCCTGCATTTGAGCAAAGATAAAGAGGTGTTCTAATAAAATCTGCATATAGCTGCCATGTTCGAGGGTAGGCCACTGGATTGTATTATGGAGTACGTTGCCTGATGGGTAATGCAGAACTATCCAGCTCTATGTGCTCTCCCTACCGAGATGTTTCAATACCTGTGCACGGTTTAGATGAATTTTTTTAAAATTGATACGTTATGTTACGTAATTGTAACAAAGCACCGTGTTTTTTATTATTTATTGAATAATAAGACCACAACTCTTCTTATTGTTTAAATAATTCCTTTAGCATATTATCTTTGTTGTTTAGTATTCGTATCTCTAGTGTCTTGTGACAGGAAAATTTGCAAGCTTGTTTACATGTTATTTTACTGCAAAACAAAGCAACAAGCAAACTAATCATGCTGTCAGAGAACAGAGAGCAACGAACCAAATGCAGGGGTTGAGGGGTACACGTACAACAATACTAGACAACTGGCAATGCGTTTGTTTCCTTTTGCCGAGCAAGGCTAGCTTGACAAGGGAACCAAACGTGCCCTTAACAGTGATTTCACAAGTCATTTCGGCCTAGAAAGGCAAACATAAATCCAGCCACAAGCACGGGTCCTCCGGCCTTGGCCTTAGTTATTAGTAGTTCTAAGGATTATATGAGACGGGATGGGTTGACCTGTTTTCGTAGGTGTTTGGATGGAAGGCAACTAGAGTTAGGAACATCCCACTAAAAGTATTCGTCGTAGATTTGGGACCGCTCCGTCCGCTTTTTGCGAGGTGTTCCTCTCACCCCAACGTGAGGCTACCCCATCTGGACGACGGCAACGACGAAACCTGAGCGGCGCGGCGGGCCTCTGAGGCGTGTGACGCTGTGGCTAGAGCGCCTGGAGGTGTTCGACAAGACACCTGGAGGCTGCGGGGCGGCGTGCGGCGGCGCGATGTCGATAGGCACGCAGCGCGGCAACGCTGGTTAGGGCTAGATAACGAGCCAGCTCGGCTCGTTATGGCTCGTTAACAAAATGAGTTAAAACTTCAGCTCAACTCAGCTTGTTTAGCTTTTGAGCCAGCTTGTTAACAATTATAAGCTATATATAAATTATCAACTATTATTTTATTCAGTGAAAACATCAAGGAAAAATATAAGTAAAAACAATACATACATATATCATTTCTAGACTTCAACAACATGAATAAATCATATTATCGAGTCTAATTATTGTCTATTTTGGATGGTTGACTATCAAATCCTCAACTCGTGAGCTGGCTCGACTCAGTTAAAAAAAAAATAAACGAGTCAAACCAAGCTAGCTTGGGCCATGGGCGCACGCCGCATGGTGCAGCAGCTGGCTACTTCATCATCCGACGGTGTCCTCCACCTACCTAGATCTTTCACACTTCATCTTTATTTCTTATAGTTCTGTTTTGTTTAGTTTTTTTAAAAAAAAAACTCAAGGACTTGTAAAACTCATAAGTTGACATAATATCTTTGTGTAGTTTGTGTGAAAGATGCATAATGGGATCATACATACATGCGGGTAATCATACATACATATCCCACCTTATCCTTTCATTCATCCATACAAAAGACAGGACAATTCCATCTCACTTTATCCTTCCAACCAAACAAAGACAGGGATGAGCCTGACCAAACAGAAAATGGGATTCCCATCTCAAAACCAGAGAAAGGACCATCCCATGCCACCTTGTCCCTAAACCAAACACAACCTTATATAAGTTATAACTAACCAGAGACAGAACCATCCATCCCACCTTATCCTTAAACCAAAGACAACCTATCTGAGAACACTAGTAACGATTATTAAAACAGCCCTGGCAAGGGAGGGTAACAACACCAGATGCATCACTGGAGCACAGCACATGCTGCCTCCACTCTCTCTCTCCCCACAGCGCTGGCTTCATTATTCCATTCCTCAGCATTCTCACCAACTGTTATAACATACAATTAAACAAAATGAATACTTGCTCATGTAAGAAGCATATAAAATATTTCTTCATTTCCTTTAAAGGGAGCAGTAATTTGATCGAGTTCACCAACAGTTGCATTTCCATGTTTGCTTAATTGCCATCGCATGGCAGAATCATAAACAACGCTACTAAATTGGCCTGGGTATATAATGGAAACATAATCGCAACTAGGTATAACAAAGGAAGTATAATCTGTAGGACATGTAAACCTTGCTGGACTAGGCAGTAGATAGAATAGCAAACACCAGTTCAATTCAGATGCAACAAAGCCATCCTAAGAAATTGTCGCATTTCCACTGTCATACTTATTCTTATCTTGATATATTCACATATGCTTATTAAAATCAATTGGGTAGTGGGTACAAAGGAAACATAATCCTTCAGAGCAAGCGTCTAAGGGCAGGCCGAACCAGTGTTTTCAAATCATAGAATCGAGTTTAATCGCTTGGGCACCAACTGCCAACTAGTCACGATTAGTATAGGGCTAGTAAACCAAGTCAACTAGAAATAATCTAGTAGAGACTAGACAGAGTAGAACACAAATATCAGGAGTTGGTCACTTACTTGGTTTGAGCCCAACACGTAACTGTTCATTGTGAGATTCTTTGCTTGAAAATGGGAAGCAACACCCTGCAACATGATGAACAAATCAACACAAAATTAAATAGCTGGACAACAGATCAAGCATAAAACATAAGAACAAGTGGCCAGCAACATGAATAAAGCCAACAAACAAATGTTAAATAAGGCACCAGCAGCTAGTTGCTCGACTCTCCTGTGCGTAGATGGGCTGCAGCTCTGTAGTTGAGAGTCAGCCTGCATATGGGGCAGAGACGGTCGGACCCAGTACCTATTTCCTGTGACCCATTTACTAGGAAGCCAGGGGGCAAGATTGGGTATGTAGCCGGCCCATTAGGTTCATGGGTCGAGCGAGTAGATTAACACCAGCGCTGAGAGAGCATCCCACGAGCTTTACAAGATCAAATTGACAGCCTAATGGTAACACAATGTTGAGCATCACACAAAATGCTTTGCAAAACTCAAAGGATACCTATATCTAGCAATTCAAGATTGCAACTATCATCCGATCAATCCATTGCTTGTCAGCTCATTGTGGGACGGCTGGATCGCAAGGTAGTCCAAGTCCTCTTGCCAGCAAGAGAATGCTGATCTCAGTACCATCGGGATTCAAGGAAATCGGAACCATACCAACCTAATTGGAGGCTTGCTCGTGAGCAAGAGAATGAAGCCGGTGGCAAACGGAGCAGAGCAGCGCTGAGTATAGGAGTTCTTGCTGTTGAGATCCAGATCCACTGTCGCTAGAGCTACTGAGCCTACAGCATCAGCTGCCACCACTGTACTTATGTGGGACAGCGCTCGATCCACGCAAGGACTGCGCCACCGCTGCCGCCTCGATCCACAGGAGCCTGGAGCCACCACAGAGCTGATGCTTTAGTACGGGTCGACCCTAGGGGACCCTAGGGTTCACTAAATCCTGGACCCGATGCTCCCTAAAAAAATGTGGGTCAGCCCGTTACCCTTCTGGAGCAAATATTTGGGGGCGGGCCGATGGTCTAATGGGCTAATCTGCCCCACTTGCAGGCTGAGTTGAGAGGCCAATGATTCTAGTAGCTGTGATGGGTCTGCCCTCATTGATTTAAGGCTCACAACATCTTCTCCATTAACTACTAGTTGTATTTTAAACCATACCACTACAAGTATACCTAATTGTGCAACCGATCCTAGTTATACTTTCGACAATGTCCCATACCCCTAATATATAGTATCTATTAATTTGTGCAATCCACACTGTTTTATATTTTCAACAATATCAACACTAGTTATAATTTCAACAACACCACCCCCTGGTATTAATTGTGCGACCATTTTTGTACTATTTCTAACTGACGAGCAATAAGAGATGGTGTCCGATCACCAGCCATATACTAGAAAGCACCATACTCAAAGCAGATATGCAGATGGCAATGTAAAACCAAATGAATTACAACGGATAATTAATTAGAAGCCAAGAAGATAACAAAAGGCATTTCACTGATAGATGCCATGACAAAAAGTTGTTGAGCACGCATCACTATATTGTTACTTATAATGGATTTAAAAAAACTGATGGAAGTCACGGAGTAGGCATTTGAAGCAATAATACAGGAAACTAAAAATTACCTGCAGGGGTAGTCGTGTGGTTCATATACTTGGAAATTATACTAGGGCGATAAATGCCACGAAATGAATGTCTTGGAACAGCACTAAACTCCTCTGCCGCTTGAAGTTTGCCATTCTCCATATCAACAGCAAGAATCCATGCCTTGGGGTGCATATGTTTCTTCCTGGCCACCAAGTAAATAACATCTTCACCGTTCATGCAGGGAGCAGGCTGAGACATGGAGAGGTTGTGCAAGGCCAGCTGCTCGTCAGGTGGACTATGGTGCATGAGCAATCCAGACTGAAGCAACTGAGAAACGGCTGGGTTGTCTATTGTGATGTCAGAAGCTTTGAGCACGTAGTCCTGGTGCCAATCCTCATAGGAGTTGGTCATCCGTGTGTTGCTCCATGTTGTGAGCGCCCAGTTATCCACCCTGAAGGAGGGCACCCCTGTTTCACTGTCATTGCCGGGCCGACGAACGTCACTGACTTCCAAGTGAACAAGCTTGAGGCAGGTCTTGTCTCTGATGAAGGTGATGCCACGGCGTTGCCCTGCGGCGCCTAATCCGTATGGGTATCCATTGCCATCGTTGTAGCTCAGCTCCTTCAACGGCAATGGAAGAGGCACGGCACGAAGAGACAGCTTGGAGTCCAGCACATCGCAGAGCAGCATTCCACGCCATAGATCAACCCAACCCATGGTACCCCCTTCACCTCCGATGGTTATCACGCTGCTTGTCAGATGTCGATGAAGCCTAACTGAGCCTCTGGGAATCTTCACTGGGAACTCTACCTGAGGCACCTCCACGGACAGCATACTGCTACTCCAATCCTGCATCTCAGAGTGGAACAAGTGGAATTCGTACTGGTCCAAAGCGGCCGTGGGGATCAACGCGGCGACGGTGTAGTGGCCATCCAAACGAGGAAGGAGGCCGACGTCGACGTTGTTGAAGTAGGGGTGAGGGCGCTTCAGCAGCTGGAGCGACGGGCGACTGCTGTGAGCCCGGTAGATGAAGAAGTCGCAACTGTTTGGCGAGATGGAGTAGGGTCCGGATCCCATGTTGACGGAGAGGAGGAGGAGGTCGTCTACCGTGTAAACGATGGCCGGGGGCACGGTGAGGTTCATGTCGGAGCTGTGCACAAACAGGATGGAGGGATGTGGTGGGAGCCGGAGACAAAAAGATACCTCGATGGTCTCGCCATTCCTGGTCCTGTCACTGGCGGTCGTACTGTTGCAGTGGCAGCCGGCGACGGCTCTGGTGTTGAGGAGGATCCAGTCGGGACGGCGTTCCATCGGATGTGTAGTGGAGACGGCGGCGCCGGCGCCGGCGCCGGGAGCAGAGGGGATTGGTGGCGATTGGGAACCGCTGGGATCTAGGGTTTGGTGGTGGTATTATTAGTACAATGAACGATTGGAGAAAGTTGGCGAAAGGCCTAAACCCCATGCTTGGCCCAAACTCGATGAATTCTTTGATGCCCAAAAATTAGATGCTTCTCTCTCTCTCTCAGTGAAATCTATATCTATATCTATACTATAATAGTACTCCCTCCATCCCAATCTATAAACAGTTTTAGAGTTATGCGCGGGTATTAAGAAAGTAGATATAATTAAATATGGAGAGGTTGTGAATGGTTGAGAAAAAGAGGTAGGCAGAAAAGTGAAGAGGTGGAGAGCTATGATTGGTTGCATTTATTAGAGTTCGTAGAAAACTTGTTAAATTTGGAACAAATTTTAAATGCTAAAACTAGCTATAGAATGGGACGAAGAGAGTAACTAGTAGTAGCGTGTTCATGTGTTGCAATGGAAGGAAATCTAACACACACGACAACTTTCTATGCGTGACATGTGTGCTGAAATGTTCATCTAAAAATCTGTTCTGGATTAGTATCAAAGACCTTAATATACATTTCGTAACGCACTTCTTAAAATTTAGTTAATAATACACACCTGGTATTAATACTATATGTACTTATAAAATAAATATCAATGAATCAAATGATCCTGATTTGTCTAATTAACTAACATGAATAACTTTAGCCATATCACACAAGACACATAAAAATTATTGTGTAACATAGGGCACTTTCACAGTAAAATTAAGAATAAAGGGTTTAAGAATTAACTTCAAGTGTACGAGAATTTCAATAGCAAAATTTGTTCGAACACAGACTGATTTTTTCTTTTGAGCTTCAATATTTTTTACGGAACCATATCCCACTCGAATACAGATCTATTACCTACCGTATTGATCGTTACCATAAAATCACTACTTCTAACATTGCCAATAATTCATCCTTGGTGAAACTATACAGATTGATCATTAAAATATTTCAATCAGTTGCATGCAAAGAATGGATTATAAAATCACACCATAAGTAAAGATGGACTGAAAAACCAGGATAACAAATTTGGAATTTTAAAAAAGGCATGCCCATCATTATAGTAATGTGTTTCTGACACATTTCAACATCATAATACATAGTAGGATAATACAAGTAACACTGTTGAATCGAGATCTCAGAAGGCCAAACAGCATAAGTTGGTGAGCAAAGTAAAATGTATTTTTATTAAAAAACAGTTTGTTCATAAGGAAGAAACCACACCAGCACCTCAGGTTGTTCAATTCAGTCCTCTAGTGCCTAATAGGAAGAAACCACACTGTCGAAGGTTACTTCAACTAGTAGATTTGTACGGTGGGACATTGGATGTGATTATGCAATGGTTAGGCGTATGCTAAGACGCAAAGTTGTTTATACTGGTTCAGACCGCTCGGTGGCGTAATACCCTACTCCAGTATGTTGCTCGGTATCACGTCAAAAAATTCATGAAGCCTTCCTCGGCCTTATATAGGCAACCGAGGAAAGGTGGGTAATGGCCGAGTTAATTGCGCCATTACCCCTAATTGACCGTTACATGAGTTATTGCCTTTATGCTCTTCGGTTACAAGGCAATTAAAGTAATAAAGCTGCTCTAATACAAGACTTATTTGTGAGACTCTTTGTGTTATGATGTTGTTCTAAGCGATCCCTAATCTCATATCATCATGTGGGATAGTGATGATTTATAGATTAGCACATATGTTTGATTGATGATCATGTTTCACAGATCATAGACATAGAGATGTCAAATCAGTGATGTGGACTTATGTTGGTGAACATGAAATTGGATAGACCCACCTTGAGATACTGCTGGGATTGTTATTTTATATGTGTCATCAATTGTCATCTCAAATAGTGTACCTGCAGAATCCTTAGACCTGAAATCGTCATTGATTCCAGAATATGTAGTAGCACACTTAGAGGCTTCCAAACGCTATTTCGTAACAGGGTAGTTATAAAGGATGCTTTCGAGTGTGTCACGAAACATGTCGTGGGATGTGAGCGGTCAAAATGGAATTTACCACTCCTACATAACGGGAGAGATGTCTCTGAGCCCCTCGAGGTAGTCGGATTGGAAAGTGCATGGCCATGCCACTATGATTAAAGAGTTGATCATGATAGAGTCCACTACTTGATCGAGTGAAGTGTCGAGCTATCAAGAAGGGTGGCACGTATCTCACCTTGAGCTTGACTGATGTCGTGTGGTAAAGGGATTGGTGTGTGAGTATATCAAGATTTAGAAAGTATGATTTTGATTTTGTATGTTTTCGGGGATCAATATGTGCTGCTAGGTACCACTATTGATCGGTGATCCAGAAATGGTTTCAGGTAGCAGCCGTTTGGGTATGAACCTATCGGGTCGCACGCTTAAGGGGATGGAATTCAAATCTTGTAAAGAATTGGTTCTTGTGCAAGTGGGAGATTGATGGAATTGTGCCCAAGAAAATTCTAGAGGAACCAGAAGTTCCAGCTGTAGCCGAAAGTTTTGGGTTCTGGAGCATCCGGAAGTTCTGGTAGGACCAGAAGTTCTGGGCCAGCCCCGGTATTCGATTTTCTGGATGAACTGGAAGTTCCGGCTGTAGCGGGAAGTTCTGGGTTCTGGACTAACCAGAAGTTCTGGTTGGACCGGAAGTTCCGGGTCGAGAATTAATTCGATACAGAATGTCATTTTTTGAAGTTCTGGCTGTAGCAGGAAGTTTCGGAGTCCAAAAGTTCCGGCTGTAGCTAGAAGTTCCGAGCCAAGAGAACATATTAGATCTGTTGGGCTTTAATACAGATAAAAGGCCCATGATGGGGTACTATATAAAGAGAGGTGGGGCAAGCACGAAGAGACGGCTGATTGCTCCTATTATTCCTGGTGGAGAACCCTAGCCGCCACACCTCTCTTCTCTCCACGATCACAAGTGTTGTGATTGATCTTCCGAATCTCGCGAGTGGTGCTAGCACGCCGGTGCGAGGTGATCCCGTCCTTGTACGTGTGGATACCGTAGAGGCACCATTGCTGCATCGGTGCTATTTTTTTTCTTGGAGAATGCCGGATTACGCCGACTTCGCCGCCGATGAACGAACGGAGCTGTGAGGAGCAGATCGAGAACGCGCTTCATCGACTCTACTTCCACTGCCCGAGCGCATCTCGAGGCTTGAGGTAACGATCCAAGATCCTATTACACGCATGGTTCCTGGGCTAACGGGATAAATTTTTAAAATTAAGCGCTAGCGTAGCCTCCCCATAACCCAACAGATATCTAGGTGGAACCTTCTTTGAGGTTGCTTTACCGGTGGAACATCCTCTCGTACGGCTAGCCGATGCATTGCAACCGCAGGATCTAAACCTGGCATTTCATCATAAGACCAAGCAAATACATCTTTATTTGAGGAAAGAAATTTATGATATTGTTTCTTACTCTCTTCGGACAGATATTTGCTGATGTAGATTGGACGGGAATCGTCAGGGGTCCCAATATCGATCTCTTCTAACTCATCAACCGTAGACTGGTTTCCATCTTCCATTTGTGGAGATGCTTCTGTCGTGTCTATAAACTCGGCTGAAGTCATACAGACTTCATAACCCAAGCCATATTTCTCTTCCTTTAACTTCTTGTCCTCATGCAGCGTGTCAAGCTGTTCTTGTGATAGCACCTTCATAAATGGTGCAAGCTGCCCCCGGCCATCACATAAAGACGGTCCCGTGAGGGTGTCATATCCCATTTGCTGCATTATATAAAACACTTTGTTATCATATAAGGAGATAGGCAAAGGCTCATTATCTTTATTTGATAAAGCAACATGTGCAGAAGTTCTAGCTTTATTTCTAGCCGGAACAAATTTGTGCAATTTACTTCATGCATTTCTTATTTTGTGTTGTATTAGAGAAGGCGGAGGCATCATTATTTCTATACCTTTATCAGGGGATGGCTGGTTCACTACCCAAAATATTGGCTCTCCCTCCTTTCTCAGATCAGTTGGTATATATTGATATATTTTCCGATTTGATGAGGCTTCACTCGCTTCCATTTTTGCGAACCTTTGCTCCAACGTTGCTTTTGTCGTTGGTTTTTCCATCTTACCTACAGGTTCGATGTAAAATTTAGCATCGGCATAGAAATATTCGGTTACTGTAAATGGCCTTTTATCAGCGAAAATTATTGTTGTTTCTCCTTCAGCATCTTTGTATTTGATGCATTGATGAAGCGTAGATGGCACCACTTGGTTTTCATGCAGCCATGGACGACCAAGTAAGGCGCCACCCTCGATTAGATGCTGTGCCTGTAAAGCTAAGATTGTCGTGATTCGATCACCAACTTGTCTGAATTGCAATGAAAATGGCTTAGTCCTCGGTTTCTGGAATGCCACCTTCCTGCGTGGACAATCAATCGTGGGTTGTATGAGGTAGCAGCATCAATCACATGGAAAGTCACGTAGGTCGACAATGCTTCCATTTTACACACCAAAGCTATAGTGCCCATAGCCTCTTGGCCTGACTGGTTAAAGCCGTGAATAATTACGTTTGATCGACTGAGATCTTTTTTAGAATACCCAATCCTCTTTAAGGTGCGCAAAGGCAATCCATTTTAAGCTTTACCTATCAGCCGATGAGAAGGCCATCGGATCAGTTTTAGTCCAGGAGATTGATGGAAAAAAGAGGGTGATTTTCTACCTCAGTAGAAGGTTGCTGGATGCCGAAACCCGATACCCCGTCGTGGAAAAGCTTTGCCTGTGCTTATACTTCTCATGCACCAAGCTAAGGCATTATCTACTATCGGCAGAGTGCACCGTCGTTTGTAAAGCCGATGTGGTTAAGTACATGCTATCGGCTCCAATGTTGAAGGGACACATCGGAAAATAGGTGTTTGCTCTCACTGAGTTTGACATCCGATATGAATCGGCAAAGGCAGTAAAAGGACAAGCGGTGGCCGATTTCATAGTACAGCACAGAGACAAATCAATAGCCTACATCGAGCCAGCACCATGGACATTATTCTTTGATGGATCGGTGTGCCGGCATGGATGTGATATCGGATTGGTGATCATATCGCCTCGGAGGGCAGCTTTTGAGTTTGCATATGCAATCAAGCCATTTTCGACCAACAATCAAGCAGAGTATGAAGCAGTATTAAAGGAGTTGCAATTGCTAGAAGAAGTTGGCGCCGATACGGTGGAAATCATGGGAGATTCTTTGCTAGTAATGAATCAGCTATCAGGTGAATATGAATGCAAGGACGATATTTTAAAGACTTACAACAATCGGTGTCGAGAGTTGATATCAAGCTTCAGGATCATAACCCTCACCCATATCCCCAGAGAACAGAATACCGAGGCGAACGATCTGGCTCAAGCAGCATCGGGATACAGGCTGACAGCTAAACCGATTGAGATAGAAGTTGCAGAGTTGGAGGCCGACGATTGGAGGTACGAACTCGTTACTTATTTGAAGAATCCTTCACAACCGGTGCCGAGAAAACTTAGATACAAAGCTACAAAGTATGTGCTGCTTGATGAAGAGCTGTATTATCGGACCATCGATGGAGTGCTGCTCAAGTGTATAAACACCGAAGAGGCAAAGGTTGTCATGTGTGAGGTTCACGATGGTATATGCAGCACACACCAATCGGCTCAGAAGATGAAGTGGCTACTCCGGAGGGCAGGGTACTTTTGGCCGACCATGATGGAGGATTGCATAAGGTATTATAAAGGATGTCAGGATTGCCAGAAGTTTGGAACCATCCGAAGAGCTCCAGCATCGGCGATGAACCCGATAATCAAGCCGTGGCCTTTCAGAGGTTGGGGTATCGACATGATCGGTCAGATCTACCCGACATCAAGCAAGGGACACAAGTTCATATTGGCAGCTACTGATTACTTCACAAAATGGGTAGAGGCCGTTCCCCTGAAGATGGTTACTTCGGCCGATGCAATCGAGTTCATAAAGGAACACATCATATATCGCTTCGGAATCCCACATACAATCACAACCGATCAGGGTTCAATCTTCATATCGGAGGAGTTCCAACAGTTTGCAGTCAGCATGGGGATCAAGCTATTAAATTCATCGCCTTACTATGCATAAGCAAATGGACAAGTAGAGGCATCCAACAAGAGTTTGATAAAGCTGATAAAGCGCAAGATCAATGAACAACCGAAGCGATGGCATCAGTCCCTATCGGAGTCACTATGGGCTTATCGGATGGCATGTCACGGAGTTACTCAAGTGCCGCCGTATCAGTTGGTCTATGGACACGAAGCAGTATTGCCATGGGAAAATAATATTGGCTCAAGAAGGATAACATTGCAAAATCAGCTTACAGCCGATGATTATTATAATTTAATGACAGGTGGTTTTGATGATTTGGCACAGAACCGATTAAGAGCCCTCGAGAAGATCGAAGAAAACAAAGAAAGGGTGGCCAGACATTATAATAAGAAGGTGGTGTCTAAGTCATTTGAAGAAGGAGATTTAGTATGAAAGCTTATTCTACCGATTGGGTCTAAAGATAATCGATTCGGAAAATGATCACCTAATTGGGAAGGGCCTTATCGGATACATCGAGTGGTTCTCGGTAATGCTTATCTACTCGAGAGCTTAGAAGGAGAACTGTTCGGGAAAGCATTGAATGAAAAGTACTTGAAGCGATACCACCCGAGCATATGGATAAATGCCTAAATCTACACGGAAGTAAGGAAGAGCAAACAGTCGATACAAGAGTATCGCCTTAAGAAACGGCCGATGAGACTCATCGCCCTTAGATATAAATTTACAGCATAAAATTCAAGTGTTTTTAGGGCCACAACCAACCCATCGGGCACGCATCAGAGTTTTAAGCTAGAGGAACTTCAGGACAGGTACAAGATGATAGCTTCAATTGACTTGCTTCTGATATCATCAACGCTTTGGATAAAGGCCAGGTCCTCTTCGTCCGATCCCAGAACCGACTTGATGGCCCGATGGCGATGCCGTGCGTGGCGAACGGCCTCAGCTAGTTGATTTCCCTGCGCCTGGATCTGCTGAGGAAGGACTTGCAGGGTATTTTCTTCAGAAACTATCTTCGCCCGTATCTCTGCAAGCCTTGAAACTAGATCGGCTTCTTCCACTTTTAGCTGTGCTAGATGAGAAGAAGTGGTCGATGACTCGTCAAACAGATTGTCTAGATTGGTCTTCTCCTGAACAACAGTAGCTTTATCGGCTCGAGCGGCATCTAGCTGCAGTCTCCGACTCACCCTGTCGGCCATTCTCTATTGAGCTCTGGTGAACAAGGGCCGATGGAACTCCAGGTGGACCACCGGCGTCAGCACATCTACAAGCTCAGCAGAGAGATGATCCATGATATCATTGAAGCGTGCCTTTATCGGACCTGAATTATTTACCAAATTCTCAACAGGGTCTTCGAGCCGATTCAGGATGTCCGATAGGACCTCTTTGACTTCAGAGGTGAGTGGAGCGCTAGCCGGCTGGGGGGCACCAATGACTTCTTCTTCTTGCAGATAAAGACTAATATCGAAAGGAAATCCTTGGGCAAATGACTGAATAAAAACAAGACAAGGGGTAAGACAGAGGTTAATGCAGTTGAAATAGAAGAGTTGAAAGAGAGCTTACATCGGCTACTTCAGCGCGATCGGGGACAAGTGTGGGATCG
>KE372863.1:228412-239392 GCA_000418225.1 Zizania latifolia | reverse complement strand
CACGCGCGTAAGTCTCGTCTCTCCCCCCCTCCCCTCCCCCCTGTTCCCTCGCTCGCTTCTCAGATACATTGCTTCTGCTGCTTGGTTGGTTGGATCTCTTTAAGTCCGGCACCACCGCTCCTGAGCGATTAGGGTTCCTTCCTTCTCCTAGATATACGAATATGGTTGTACTTTACTTGCGATCCCATCCGCATGTAATCCGGGATTAATTGCGCGCACATTGCACGGTCCATTTTTTTACTACATTGCTCTTTGCTTAATAATAATAGACTGTTGTTGGATATGCCACCCAGCCTTCAGTCCGTGGATGCCTTCAAGCCCGATTGCTCATCAGATACATGCATTCCGTCCACATCGTTGCCGTCCAATGGCCCCCTTCCGCTTCATTTCTCTACTTCACTTCCAGGGTATGGCAGGAAAGAAATTGAACAGACACACGTGACATCGGGTTGGCATTGAAACAGAGAAGCATGAGATAAAAATGCAATTGTGTGTACCTTTTGTCAGATAATAACACCATACTGTCTTTTTTTAGATCTACGCACAGTTTATTAGCTGATGGATAATATCGAAATCCTTTCATGCAGGGCAGTGCTTGCTGTTCAAATGACTCTTGATACCAAGAAGGATTATCTGCATTTTCCTTGCTGTAGTTGGTTCTCATGCTCAATAATGTGCCATAGTTGGTCTTTCTCACACTGGAACCTACAACTTTCATGTCACGCCTCTCTCTTTGTTGCCTCGACCAAATATACTTCTATTTGTTTCTCTAGTTCTTAAGCCAAGATCAACTTTGGATCTCATTATGCCAATATAGACAGTGCTCCGTTCTTTTTACCATGGCGAAGACATCTCTTCCTCCTGGATTCCGGTTTCATCCAACAGATATTGAACTGACTGTCTACTATCTGAAGAGGAAATTGTTGGGGAAACACTTACGCTGCAACGCTGTTTCAGAGATTGATCTATACAAATTTGCCCCTTGGGATCTTCCAGGTATATAGACTCTCCCTTGAAGAATGTTTTCCAAGGCTTTCCATTTCACTTGTTTCCGAACAGAAGACCCTTTTTTGCCCCACTTGTTTCTGTGGCGTTAATATTCTTCTGAGTGGTATAATCATGTCTTTCCTCAAAGCCATGGCTTTCATTTGCTTTTCTATGTGTGCATCAGCATTGGCTTCGCTCTGGGATGGTCAACCACATATTTACCTTTGGCTGTAAAAAATATATCGCTTTGCAGGTTTCTGGCCGTTGAACTGTTCTAGTGCTTTATTATTTCTTGTTTAACTTGTTGCAGAGAAATCTTCCTTGCAAAGTAAGGATCGAGAATGGTATTTCTTTTGCCCACGTGATAGGAAATATTCTAGTGGATCAAGAACGAACCGATCAACTGAAGCTGGGTATTGGAAGGCTACTGGAAAGGACAGACCAGTAATATATAATTCTCGGACTGTTGGGATGAAGCGAACTTTGGTGTTTCATCTTGGCAAGCCACCTCGGGGTGATAGAACTGACTGGGTAATGTATGAATACAGGCTGGAGGACAAGGAATTGTCTGCTTCTGGTGTTAAACTGGTATGATGTCCTTGGTGTGTATGTACTTTGTAGTAGTTTCAGCATCTGTTGGTCCTACGAAGCGAAATCGTTGTCAACATATAATTAAGCTATTTCAGTATTTAACTAAGTTTTGTACGATACTGTCATAGTCCCTGAGCATTTTTTTTGGCACCAGTACATGCCAATTGTACTTTAGTCATCATGTGCAGAACTATAACATACAGTTGTGGAAATTATTTGGATAACATAATGAGTCAGACTTTTCATGAACATATATGCCCCACTTCTTGCTTCCTTATTTTTCACATTCTCTCCTTTTAAACGTGAGTTGCAAGTTATGTATATCCATTCCTTCTGTGCTCTCATTCGGTCCTTCCAATGTCTCATTTAATCTTCAATATATGTGTAATTTTTATGCTCTCTTGAGATTATGTTTATGAACTGCGTCATGAGTAGCAAATATTGATAGATGCAACCATTAAACACCAATACTGTCACAATGAGAGAATCGCTATGGTTGCTCCTTAAATTGAACTGTAAAAATATGGAAAGCAAGGACGTTTGTTCTTCCATGAGTTCCATCTGAGAAAAGCTTAGCACTCTTTTAACGGTATTTCTGCAGCAATATATTGATCCTTTTTGCCCCTTGTTGCAGGATGCTTGTGTTCTCTGCAAAATCTTTCAAAAAAGTGGTCCAGGTCCCAAGATTGGGGAACAGTATGGTGCTCCATTCAATGAGGAGGACTGGAATGAAGCAAACGGGGAGCTTTCCTCTTTTGCCACTTCTTTGCCCCCTTCTGTGACCCCCTGTGCACTTGAATCAAGTACTGGTAGACTGAACACAGCTGGTCAACAGCTGGCTGTTAGTGACAATGTCGAGGTTTCTTTGGAACACAGTTCAGAAACTAATGATGAGCTCGCCCTCGATTGTGTATGCCCTGGTAGGGCTTCTCCTGACACCCCTTTTGATAGCATACATATACAGCAGCTAGCTGAGATTATCAGTTGTTTCTCAACGGATCTTTTAAACTCTGTTGGCTATGATAATGACAATGAAGTATTGTCTGATGACGGTGAAGCAATATTTAATGAACTTGATGAACTACGATCTCAATCAGATGAGAGCATCTCCAACCATTGTGACTCATGTGGTGAACATTTTGTTCAACCTATGCTGGAAGCACTTGAAACTGAACAGTACTTGGAGCTGAATGACCTATCCTTTTATCTTGCTGATGATCCCGATCCATGTAGCCTTCTGCTGACATCTAATCAATCTGATCAGCACCATCTGGAATTAGAGCCCAGGTTTGAGCAGGAGTCTCTTGTTGACATTTGCAATATGACTGGCTAATGCTACCATATCCATAGCTGCTTGTTCAGCTCGTTCAGTGTCTACAGTTGATGGTCATGTGACCTGAATCAGGTTTGTTCGCTGTCACTTAATTTAAGTTCATGATTGCTCATTTATCTGTTACGCGCTATTAGCTGCAAATCAGGTTGGGTAATTGCTTATTGCAGCTTTGCAGGTTTAATCATATAGATATTGCTCTTGTTGAAATGTTACAATCTTTAAGAATCTTATGGGCAAATCGTGGTTCTCCTGTTTCCTGTTTATGCAAGTGCATTTTACAGCTCAAACATGAAGGCAGCTCCTCAGATTCTGAGACTGGTCACTGTAGTAAATCAGCTAAGCTGTGCAACAATCAAATCGAAAAGATTTAAGTATCTGCTGTCGGCTTTCAGTTTGTCAATTCGAGGACAATTTGCTTCTAGTTCGCGATCGCCCGCGCCATGTGTTGCTTATTCTTTTCTCTCTTTTTTTTTTTACTTTTATGGACAGTCTGAGCAACTAACGTATGTTGACGTCAATGACGAGTACACAGGAGCATAAGCTCGACCTAGGTTAGAGTAGAGGAACGACTGTGACTTTTCTTATGAGAATATTGGTGGCTATGTTGCAACGGACCTAGGTAAAATATGTTATACGGAGCACAGGGCAGAGATGAAAAGTGCGTACAGTTATTTATTTTAAAATTCAACAACTAGATATAATCTGCGTAAAAATTATTGATCATCTGCATCCGTAACAGATGCAGCCACGTATAGATGAAATATAATTTATCCTTGTATCGGTCTATCGTACTTAACTGGCACTGGTCGCCCCCCGTCAATGGAGTTGGTGGCAAATCGTAATACTGTCACCAAATTTTAGTTTTTTTTTAAAAAAAAATAGAAACCAAACAACGAGTTAAAATTGTTAAATTAAAATATTTTGGTTTTTTCGATTTTACCGAAATAAATTCGCAGCAAACACCAATAGCAGACTCAAACGGCCTGGCGTGTTGGCCAGCAGCACGAGACAGGGCGGGGTGGGCATCGACAATTTCTGCGTCGCCAGGGGCAAGGCCATAGGCATGTGTTCTGGTATTTGCGTGTAGGTCTTCGGTTTTTTTGGTTCTTCCATTTTTACGAATTAAAACCAAACTGAAAATGGAAGATGATAAAAATAAAAATCGAAGATTATAAAAAACCAAAACAGTGTTTACTCGGTTTGGTTTGGTTTTCGATTCCGGTTAAGTTTTGCCTATCTTAACGTTGGAGGCAACAGGCTATAGTCTCAAAAAATGGTATCTCCGGGCTGGGCCGCTATAGAAACGGGCTGTCCGGGACGTTTGGCCATCGCGGCACGCACGCATGCAGGCCTGCAGGGCACCGCATCTTCTTTCTTTCTCCTCGTCTTCCTCCCCCTTTTCTTCTCCTCGTCGGCAACCGCGACCATACCAAACCTAGATCTCTTCCCCACCTCCGCGATCCCAACACATTGCCCGCATAGGAGGTTATGGATTCTTCCTCTTCGTCGTCGAGCCAGCCTGAATTCGACTACCTCTTCAAGCTTCTCCTCATCGGCGACTCGGGCGTCGGCAAAAGCAGCCTCCTTCTCCGCTTCACCTCCGACTCCTTCGAGGATCTCTCGCCCACCATAGGTAATATCAGCCTCCGCCCTACGTACTTTGATCTTTCCTCCAGCTGAAAATTTGTATTCCTTCTCTTGTTATCGGTTGTCACTGTGTTCGATGCGCTATTGCTTAACCTCTCGTTATCGGTTGTCACCCGTGTTTGATGCGCTATTGCTTAACCTCTCGGATCATGTATTCAGGTGTCGACTTCAAGGTCAAGATGGTTAACACGGGTGGCAAAAAACTCAAGCTTGCCATCTGGGACACAGGTACTTGCCAAATTGCGTCTCTTCTACAGACTACAGGGCATGCATGTATCTATTGCTTTCAGTTGGGAAGCATTTCTCTGCATGTATGATGCATCCCCTCTCCCTGGCGGCTGCGAAAATGTCGAGCAGTCTGGGTTACTAACTGTTGAATTGAAGTTCCTCTTGGTTTTGATCCTATCTTCGCACTGATGGGTGGATTATCAACTCAAACCACTTTTACTCATCATGTAATGGTTTCCGACACAAGTGCAGGCCCCAAAGGCTTGCCTTTTGGTTAATTATGCTCTTACTTGGTGGAAAGTAAGCCATATCTGGGCTCAATGGAGTAATCAACCTGTGATCCCCTCGTATTTGCAACTTTAGAATCAAGCTTGGGTGGCTATCTGTTGAGCCTAATCACCCTTATTGACTTGTTTTTTTTACATCCGAATCGAATATGCTCAACGTGCAAGATGTAAGCATTCTCGCTATCACTTGCTTACTGCCATATGGTATGGTTCCATTTGTTTGTTTTTACTTATCATACATATTCAGTTACTTGTCATACATGTTCAGTTGTACACAACATATGAGGGGGCTGTTTTGAGATGACTATGGAAAAAGAGAAAAGTGCAACCCAGTGATTTTCTGAAAAACAGAAGCTCATTATTCTCTAGTTTTTCTGTTTATCAAGGCGTAAGGTACTATATTGGATTCTTGGGTAACATATTTTAGATAATGGTACAGAATAATCATTCAACCCTATCCCTCTTTTAGGTTGTGTTACTGTTTTGCAGAAATTAGCCACGGCGTGGTGTTATTCCATGTCTGTTTTCTGAATTTCTCTGCTTTTTTTCTAAGCTTGTCTGTGGAAAACATAAGGATCTTTTAATTTAACATCTATAGTTACATTTTCCCTTAGTTTTCTATTTAACATTGTATACCTGTTCTGCAGCTGGACAGGAACGATTTAGGACCTTAACCAGCTCATACTACAGAGGTGCACAGGGGATTATTATGGGTAATAATTTTCAACCTCTGGTTTGCAGATGTGTAATTTGTTTGCAGTATTGAAGGAATCTTTACTACTCCCCCTGTTTCTTTCTATATGGCATGTAGTTTCTTCAATATTCTTCCAGAACGTAAGTCATGCATGTGAGTGGATTGCTTCTATTCCTTGGTTACCCTCATTTATCACATAGTTTCTCTCTTACATTAATAAGAAACAACTCACTAACCATCATCTCTATGATTTCCAAGATATTAAGTATGGGTAGCATGGTCGTTTTAACCCTCTTTCTCTTGGTTTTGTACTCCTTTATCCTTGTGCCCACTCAAAATAAGGCTTATAAAAAGAAACAGATGGAGTGTATTTTTGTTCCTCTCGAATGTTGAGAGATGTGTCTTGATTATGTGAATTCATTTTTCAGTATATGATGTCACTCGACGGGAAACATTCACCAATCTTTCTGACATATGGGCTAAGGAAATTGACCTCTATTCTACAAACCAGGATTGTATAAAGATGCTTGTTGGAAATAAAGTTGACAAGGTACTTACTATATGGTCAATTCTACTTTTCTTCAACTCTTTATGCTTCAACAAAGTATAATTCCATTTTAATTGCAATGGTCCTCTTCATAGGTTTCTTCTATGTGTGGTTTTGATCTTTCTACTGCACTGTAGCTGAATTTAGCTGCTTGGTTTGGCAGGAAAGTGAGAGAGCTGTCACAAAAAAAGAGGGCATTGAATTTGCCAGGGAGTATGGGTGTTTATTTCTAGAATGCAGTGCTAAAACCAAAGTAAATGTTGAACAGTGCTTTGAGGAACTCGTCCTGAAGGTATGCAACGACAGTTTGCTTCATTTTGTTTCATCCATGGCATGCTTTATTCTTTGCTACATGTTGGATTGTGAAATTAGTACAGAGAGAAAATTGCCTTGACCATATATGTGTTGCCATCAGATAGAATACACATTGCAATATGACACAAGACAGTTTGCATATTCAGATCCGTAAAATATATTGGTGGATCCCCCTCACAGAAATTATATATTGGTAAAGTAATTAAGTCAAGTAAAGGTCCTTATAGAGCTGCTTTTGACGTGGATACAATTTATATGTACGACGAGTCCCATGTGGAGCTCTGTTTTAGGTATTTTGAAACGATATGCCATATGCGTGCATGATGCAGATATTGGACACACCAAGCCTCTTGGCTGATGCTTCGTCAGGTGCGAAGAAGAACATCTTCAGGCAGAAGCCGCCGGAAGCAGATGCTGCCGCTAGCAGCTGCTGTTAAAACATCTGTTGCAGAAAGTGAAAAGCCATTACGTCTGCGGGCGCTATATAATGTATCAAGTTTAATTTACTGAATTGCTTTTGTTGAAAGTACGTCTCACCCCCGTGAAGTCCTCCCACCTACTGCTGCCATCTGGAGCCTGGAACTGGAACCCTCGTGTGCCTCCCTTCCCCAGCGGCTTGAATCCTGCTTCTTTGGGGGCAGCTGACGACAAGTTGCGAGCTGGCTGTTTCGTTGTTTTTCGTGTCACCTTTCTCAGTAGACAGTTGATACAAAGGTCATGTTAGCAATTCACAGTGATAAATTAAGTAGTACTCTCTGTCTCTCTCTGATGTAGTATTAAGTTTTAAGTTGGGAGTGGTTGACCATAGTTCTAAACACAGTGTCTTATAGTTTAAAATTTATCTCAAGGTCACTTTTATTTTTAATTTTTAAAGTACTCATGCTACCATTGGTCTTTATTATTTATTACTTTATATAATATTATAATCACTTTTAGCCCTACACTCTTAAGTTATTATGATATTTTTTACTTCTCCTTAATACATATGCTTTAGTCTAAAGGTTGCCACATTTTAAGTCAGAGGGAGTAACTTGGATAATTTGGAGTTAAAAATTATCTTTTATAAATACAAGATTTATATATTTAAAATAAAATTTCAACTTTAAAACAGGAGAGAGAAAGGAAATACTCACAACAGCATAGGCCTGACGATCGCCTGATTGGCCGGTACAGTAGTTGGTGCGCGAATGTGCTAGCATAGTCACTTAGAAAGGATAAAAATAACCTTTTTACTACTATGATTTAAAATATATTTTAAAAGGCGATGAATTTTTGGAAGGACGGAGGGTACCAATTAGTCAGTCACTCTGTCTGGTCAGCTGGGGCTTTGCAGAGCTTCCCTGCCGGTGTATGCACGTCATCGCCAGTTGTGGGGTGCTTGGTTATGCCTACTTGCGTTTGGCATCTTTATAAAAAAAATCAATATTTTTTGAGAAATATCTTATATTTATATTTATAGCGGTTTTACCACCAAAACAACAAAATTAAATACGTTGTAAAATTCAAAATTTTGGTAGCTTTTTAAGCTACAGGAGAAACAAGTAGGCCTTAGTCGATCCAGCCAGCTAGCATGTGGCTTGCGAGGTGGTAAGCATAATTTTTAACTTATACGAGCAATTAAATATTGTAAAAATATCATCGCTTGAATCACGTATTGGCAAAACTGTCATCAAACACCATGGTGGCATTGATAGGTTGTGTCAGGTCCATATTGATATAGGAGTATCCTAGACTAGCTAGTATCCAGGGGGAGGTGGTGCATAGCGTATTGTAGTGGCAATTGGCATGGGTGATGATGGGTCACGGGGTCGTGGGAGGTCACGGGTCGCTGGAGGGACGCGACCACGCCACAAGACACCACACGATGGCCATGGCCTTACCTGGCTATTAGGCATCGCTGGCTCCTCGGCAAATTAAAAAGCCTCACTACTACTACTGCTGCTGCTCGCCTCTAATTAAAGCTAGATATTTTCTCGGCTTGAGTAGCGACAAACCCACTACGACTCTTCCTGGCCACGAATTTGATCCGCGAGCACCGAGCATGCACGAGGAGTCATAGCCATCACCTCCATCCTTTCGTCTGCTATCGAGAAATTTCTAGAACTAGCTCCACCGAGAATTATAACAGTACTCCGTTCCGTTCTCGTAATAACTTCAGCAGCGCAGTAGGCCGGACGTGCCAATCTCATCGTCACTTAACAATTCTTTCAAAAACCCGGCCATGTTGCATGCTACTCGTATAACTAGCTTCAGCTTGCTTGCAAAATCAACATGACGAAGACGGAACTGAAGCCGGGATATTACTGTACGGGTCACTGGAACTTGGTAGGATATGATCGATGCAGGTGTCTTGCGGGTAGGCCGAGATGCGTTGCCGATCGACGATGAAGCCGGCCGGCCGTACGGGGAAGAAAGACGTCGACGCATGTGATTGAAGGCTGCCTCCCTCGCTACCTGACGACTCCATGTGACTCGCTGCCGCTGATGCCCATTGCCCAACCAGAAACTGCTCGCTTCGCTACGCGAACCTTTCCTGAAGAAATATATAATATTGTTAAAAAGTTGTATAAAACTATTTAAAGATCCGACTATTAATTTTATATTATTAAATTCATTAGTTTAAACCCAAAATTATTTTAGCTTCGTCTACCAAACAGCCTCGCTTCATTTAAGCGTCCTAAAGATAAAAAAAATCGAAATGTGTTTCAATATCTAGTGGAAAAAAATCATAACCCGATAAAAAATATTTCAAATAAATACAACATTTGAAGATGATGTTTACAGTATTAAGAAACCACCGTATTTTTATGTTTCGATTGTTGAAAGTTAATATTTTATACGTAGAAGCAAAATATTTTAATTTAGATTTGATTATGTTTCATTTTATTTATTTTATAAAATATTTTTAACTTTTTTTCAATTCCTCTGGACAAAACCAACCTACCCAGCCAGCGGAGAAGCGCGCGCTAGCAAATTTGTTCATTTGCCGGGCACTCTCCCGCTCGCTCACCCACCGATCGCATCGCAGCTCGCACGTACTCCCTCTCCTACAACAACCAACACTCCATCTCATTAGCTCACAATATTCAGCTGCGCCGAGAAGAAGCATCAGCTACTAGCATAGCATGGCCATGGCCATGGAGAAAAGCGGTGGCGGGTGCGAGATCGAGGCGAGGGGCATCAACCACCACATCCCCATCCCCAAGCGCGCTCGGTACCCTCTCATGATGAAGATATGGAGCAGGGACGAGGACGAGGACGACCGAGAAAGGCCCAACCTCCACCCGCTCCCGCAGGAAACCACCCGTCAGGTGCTCCGCAACGTCACCTGCCGCGCTCGCCCCGGCGAGCTCCTCGCCATCGTCGGCCCCAGCGGCGCCGGCAAGTCCACCCTGCTCGAGATCCTCGCCGGCCGCCTCCAGCCCTCTCCACCCCCTGACCTGCTCATCAACGGCGCCCCCGCCACCAGCGCCGACCTGCGCCGCGTTTCCGGCTACGTCACCCAGCGCGACGTCCTCTTCCCGCTGCTCACCGTGCGCGAGACGCTGCGCTTCAGCGCTCGCCTCCGCCTCGGAGCGCGCGTCCCGCCCAAGGACATCGACGCCCGCGTCGACGCGCTCATCGACGACCTCACCCTGGCCCGCGTCGCCGCCACCAGGGTCAAGGACCTCTCCGGCGGCGAGCGCCGCCGAGTCTCCATCGGCGTCGAGGCCGTGCACGACCCCGCGGTGCTCATCCTCGACGAGCCCACCTCCGGCCTGGACAGCGCCTCTGCTCTGCAGATCGTCGGCGCCCTCCGCGCCATGGCGGAGACACACCGCCGCACCGTGCTGCTCAGCATCCACCAGCCGGGGGCGCGCATCGTCAAGATGTTCGACTCAGTCCTCCTGCTCGCCGGCGGCTGCGTCCTCCACCACGACACCGTCGACGCCCTCCGCTCCCTGCTCGCCTCCGCAGGCCTCCCCCTGCCCCCGCACGTCGACACAGTGGAGTTCTCCATCGATTCCGTGGACGCGCTCCGGCGCTGGACAGCCGGCGAGCAGCCGGCGCAGCCACCTGCACAGTTCCCGCCGCCCCGCGACCGGTGCACGCTGCAGCAGCTGTTCCAGCTGCACAAGGTGGCGGACGAGGACACGCTGCGCATGGACATGGACAAGAGTGTGCTGCGGATGAGCAGCCGGTACGCCAATTCTTGGGCGCGCGAGGTGGCCGTGCTGTCGCAGCGCTTCTTCAAGAACGTGGCTCGGACGAGGCAGCTCTTCGCGTGCCGCACGGTGTGCATGCTGGTGGCCGGCCTGGCTCTGGGCTCCATCTTCTACGACCTCGGCGAGGATAAGGTGGCGGAGCGCGT
>KE372863.1:171655-190932 GCA_000418225.1 Zizania latifolia | reverse complement strand
GGACGGTGGCGGCGGGGCGGAGGACCGCCGCCGCGAGCCGCATCTCTCTCGCTCTCTCTCGCAGTTTGGATTAGAATTTGGAATTGGAGTGTATTGGAGGTATTCTTGTTACGTGTTTTAGCCTGCACTAACCATGTACGGTCACTCCGCCGTAAAATATAGCGTTAGATAGATATGATCATAATGTTTTTTTATAGACTAGGATAGATCTAAAAATAGTTAAATAGAGCAACGAGTAATAAAATTTAAAAATAATATATGTACTTCAATGATAAAAAGATGTTTTACTATTAAAAATACTTAGTATCATAAACTTCTAAATAGATCCCTAGTAAATATGTGTATTAAAAACTTTAGAGATAATTGTCGAATCCTTTAATCCTTAAGTAGAGGATTTGTACAGAGTCTTATTGTTGTCAACTCAACTTCTTCAGAGTTTGACTTGTTGTGCTCTGAACTTCTTTGTATTGAGACGCTGATATTTATACTCATAGGTAAATCTTATTGTTGTAAGACTTGCAAAGATATGTCCTAATCATATGGGAGTAATTTTTGATGTCTTATCGTGTTAGGTGATCTGGTTGTACTTTGTCTAAAAATTATATTCCTTTCTTATACGTCACATCATACTGACTACAATATACGTAGAATTGTACACCTCCGTGAATCTTACTAAAATAACATTGATAACTGCAAAATGTAGCAATGTCAAAAAAATTGGTTAAAAATTTGTTTGATAATAAACCTAACACGCCCTTTCGTTCCGCAAATTTTCCTTCCTTCCTATTTACTACTCTCTTCGTCTCATAATATTACAATCTAGAACTAAATTTGACGTTTCATAATACAACGAATTTGGACAATGAATTATCCAGATTCGTTGTACTATGAAATATCAAATTTAGTCATAGGTTACAATATTATGGGACAGAGGGAATACCCCTTAGAACAACTCCAGTAACCTCACTATTTTTGACTTGCTATTTAGGGCAATAACAAGCCTCTCTATTTAAGCTGGATTTCTATTTTGCTGTCTACTCCAATAACCTTCTTAAATATAGCTTCTTATTTGAATTCATATAAAATAAAGTAACAAAGTTATAAAAAGTCATCATGTCTTACTAAAAGAAGAAAACCTAGAATGGAGAACAAGAAACCACCCAAAATAACAATTCAAATAACAATTATATTATAGTAAACTATACTTATAATAAAATAGAGTAGCAATGGGATAGAGTAGACATTAGGCTCTCGACACACAAGTAACACAGACATACACACCAAAAAAGAAAGTCCAACTTTGTTCACTGCCCCCGACACAGCAACCTTGGTTTCACAAACCCACTTCGTTAAGGAAAAATGGAACATCTATCATCATGAATCACAACAGCGACAGCTGCTTCAGCAATTTCCACATAAAGAATGGTGAAATTCGATGACAATACTATGCTAATGCTACAATAGTTGTACAAATCTACAAAAGGGATATGATAATTGTGCTGCCAACCTCACCATGGAACAACAACACGAATTGCTAATGTATCCCAGAAATCAAAAGCAAGGATATCCCAACAAAAACCACTATAGACTATAGTACACATCCCCTTTTTTTTCTTCCAAGGGCTTCAGTGTCAGTTTGCTATGGCAAATGGTGCTGGTACATCATAGCTTAGCTTCAACTTCATTTGGTCGCCACATCGTCTTTTGAACAAACAACAAACCTTCATTGTCCTGGGAGTAAGACATGCGGACCTCCCAGTGCAGTGATTTCACGATAGACTCCACCTCATTTATTGTTTCCAAACTATCTCTAACAATTAGCCTGCCTTCTGGCCTCAATATTCGATCCACCTCCACGATCACTGGCACTAATTTACACCTGACAGATGGCAACAGCAGTTACATGTCAAGGCTATCTTGGGCGATGCAGTTGCAAAAATTACAAAAATTGGGGATTCTGAAGAGTGGAAAACATGGATGATGAGATCCTCACATATATTTTTTGGTTTTGCGTTCAGATTCTTGGAGAGATCGTACCTCTTTTTAATCTTGGAGAAAAGATGGTTTGCATGCAGAAGATCATAGGTTCTGGGGTAGGTGCTAAATGATTCACACCAGTCATGGTAGAGTCCAAACAGCCCGCGTTCATATATAATTGCAAGTGTGTCAGGTGAATCAATTGGAATTACATTCATAACCCACAGCTTATGATCTCGCAAAGCTGCTGCAAACCTACAAGAGGAAGTGGATGTGAGAAATTAACGGGCTGTAGCACAGTAGGATGTTTTTTTGGTTTCAGAACTATTGATAATCAGCCAACATAGATTGCAATTAAATAAAACTAAAAATTGGATGGCAAGAAACAAGATAGGTATGAAAAGACAACGGAGGGCAACAAGGAAACTGAAGAGGCAAGTCTATGTCATACCCTCCATATACTGCTTTCATGTCCATAACATTTCTAACAGCCGACCAATCGATGCCCAAGTCATTCATATATGAATTGCTTATGACCTTCTTCCAGTGCTCGTAGTCTGCTTGAAAATCCTCAAGGGCAGGCTTCCCATAGACCCCAGACTCAGAGTTTTTCAGCCAGTAAGGTGGTTTTTGCAGCCTCAGTGGCCATTCCTCTGGCCACTGTGAGCCACGAATGACAGGATCGACGGGCAATCTATGCACACATGACTGCAACGATATGTTCCTGAATGACAAAAGGGAAATGGATGAGCCTAAATTAGGTACAAGATTTGGTTGCCAGCACCGAAGATATAACCTGACAAAACACTTACCAGGCAGCATCAGGATCATCATACTCTTCACAGAGTGGAGGGTTTGCTGCAGATCTTGCTTCATAGCAGCCATTGTCTGTTGGCTTTCTGAAAATCGCAATACCCACTCTATTTACCCTATCCTTCACTTTATTTACCATTTTCCAGCACATTGACCTTGTTAGAGTAGACATTGCTGGAACAATGTACAGTGAAAATAACTATTAGGCAGTGAATTCGCTATTTCATAACAAGGATTTAGTTGGCATCGAGTCTGGGAGCTGTTCAAACTTAGGATACCAACAATAGCATATCCAAAAATGTAAAATAATGAATTTTTAAACCATCAATAAATTTACCTTCCCATATCTCAACATCTTCTGGCAGCTTCTGGTATACAGGAGTGGCAGACCACACAAAGTAACCACCAGGCCGCAACAGTCTATCCAATTCTAGCAGGAGCTTACCACCTAACGAATAACACACATATGTGTCAAAAAAGGGTGAAACAAAAGGTATGGTATTGTACAAGAAGAGGCTCCTTGTGACGGAAAGGCACCTTCAATATGCCACGGTACTCTACAGCGTGCGCAATGAACAACATCAAAGACCCTGCTGGGAAATGGGAGCCTTTTTGTACCCATAACAGCTGAAATAGCAGGGATTCCTCTCTCAAGAGCAAACTGCACCTGGGCCTCATGCTCATCTTTTGGTGCAAACGACATAGTAAGCACGTCTCTGTCAAACAAATATCCTCCAAAGCTGGCAACTCCACAACCAACATCTAAAACTACACGAATTCGTTTACCCCATGCCATGTCCTTCTTTGCCTGTGTAGTAGAATCAGATATGTCGGTCAAACAACCTCAGTTGTACTAATGGCACCAGCACATTTGAATTACTAAATCCACTGCATCATCCTTTTTTGCAGGAAATAAAAAAGAGGCATGTTCTTCTTAACTACATTCAGCCAGAAACTCGCACAGCTTGTAAGCAAGAACGGCTACCATGTATTATGATTCCAAAAGAATTTGTGCTAGGCACCTACTGAACAAGCCATAAGCAATTGTAAAAAATCCCTTTAACAAGGTAAAAGCTTTTGAAGTAAAAGTTTGTCAACTTGTTAGAAATGTTGTAATAAATGGTTATAGTGCACAACAATGACGCCAGTTGACACATGGAAATCATGCAAACGGCACCTCCTGAATGAAATCGATGTAGTGCAATGCACCATGTTTGAACTGAGTTCCGCCTCCGGGAAAGGTTAGGAACTCCCCAGAGACCTTAACCCAGTTCTGATGACCCTTGTATTCTACCAGCTTGGTATGCGGGACATTGTTGTACCATATCTGTGTCAAGAAAACACGAGGCAAATGAATCATGTTAGGAATGAGTGGTAATAAGACAAATTAAGATGCATACGTGGGCAGGTTAAACCTGATCTCTGCTCTTAGGCCACGTTATTGGATTTTTGTATCCCTCCGGTAGAAGGACAAGGCAGGTGGGAGGGTGCTGTGGGCAATGCCGTTCTCGGTGTTCATAGTGCTTGGTGGATCGAAGCTTGTTGATGGCTTGGAGATTGTCGAGGCACGGGATATAATCTGCTCCAGCCTCAGCATTGCAGAGCTTCCAAGTATAATTGGCAGTATGCTCCTTGTTGGAGTCTGCAGCTTTAGCTTGAGTTGGCCATGGCCCCTGGTCTGTAGTAGTGGTCTCGGTCAGGAGCTCCGCTTGAGTCCCGGCCTCCGCAGGTGGTATGCCCACTCCAGGCTCTGCGATTTGTTCAGCTGGCTGCTGCTGGTGGTGGTTAACAGGAGGAGGGTGGTAATCCATCCTCGCGGTGGAAGGGGGATTTTGCGACGGGAGGGGCGTGGGCTGGAAGGGAGACAAGTCCGCCGGGGTGGCGAGCATGGAAGAGGCCATCCAGACGGCGACCAAGGCGAGCGCGACGAAGAGGGCGACGGCGGTGGAGGAGGAGCAGCAAGAGGAGTGGTGCTGCGGCCGCCTGACATCGAGGCGCGTGTGGCCGCCAAACGCCATGAGAGAGAGATCTATCAATCTACTCACTGCTCTTGCTGGTCAGAAGAACAATCGCAGATTAGAGTAGAGAAGTGAGGGAATCATATTCCGAGCTAGGAGAACAAAACCAACAGTCCAATCGATCGATTCAGGGAAGAAGCGGAAGCGAAATCGAGCAAACAAGAAAGTAGCAACACTCTCTGTGTGCTGGATCCAGATTTGAGTTTTGTAATCTTTTCCTTCTTATTTGGTGCTGAATCCAGGAAATGAACTCAAACTCTCAAGTAATTATACAAGTGAATGAGGTGTCGCCGTATAGCACGGTGGAGAAGAGGTCCCTTCCAAATTGCATTTATTTATTTTTGAGTATTTATCTAAAGAAGGAACAAATGAGGATAAGAGAAAATTGCTTCTAATTTCTTTTGTCCAAGTGTGATATATGGCATAATGTTCGGGTTTTTATCTTTCTGATTAGCGTCCATCCCCTTGAAACTATTGATGGCTTAACCATTATCTACTCAGGAGTGCACCAATTATAAGAATATTACACACGTACATATGTTTTTAATAGTCATTCACTAAAATTATCTTTAAACGTATATATGGTAGAAATACACAGCTACGGATGACGGCTTAAGGCAGTGTTTTAAGTACTTGTGGGTGATATATTATAGATAAAACTTAGTTCAAGACCGTAAATGAATAAATTAATTATTTAAACGTTACTTAAAAAAGTTTATCCATTAGCCAACCTTCATCCTTAAAAAAAATAACAGGGGGACAGCTGTCGTGTGCTGGGCTCTGGAGATTCCGTTCCCCACCCAGCAGTGACTGACAGATTGCTTCGTCTTCGTCTTCCTCGCGAGGCAGCTATCCTAGGGCTAGAAGAAGCAACTGCTTCGCTGCTTCGATCTGAGGTGCCTTACTTCCCCTTCCCCTCCCCACGGACCGCTCTCTTCCTCCTCCATGGGTCGGCGTTGGATACCGACCTGAGCTCAAGTCCAAGGTGAGGTTCGTTCTTCCTCTTCCCCTTCTCCTGCGTTTGATTTCGTTTCGGTTTGCCATAGCAACTTCTCTTCTGTTTCCTTCGGTGAAGCCTCAACCGCCGCTGAAAACTTTCATCTGACAGAGCTCCCTTTTTGGTTTGCCCTCTCGATGGATGCTTGATTGCTAGAACAAGACCGAGAGAGATGAGATGATCATGTGAGTCGAGACAGAATCAGATGGATTAATTAAGATGGGGCTCAAGGTTGAGGATGTGCAGCCATCGGATGGCGTCAACGGGCCTTCCTCAGATCAAGATCATGGTGACCGTGCACTGAGCATCCCCCGTATATCCAACTACAGCACCGACAGGGACTCTGGCCTCTCCTTTTGCCGTGTCTGCCACTGTGTTGAGCCTGATCTCAGAGGGGACTCTGCCCTCGGTTTCTTAGGCATTGTACCACCATCTCGAGATGCAGACGATGTTGCTACCGCTAGCAAAGATGACATTGCCTCCAAACATGGCTGCAATGCCCCCAGATTTCTCGAGTTTGTAAGCCCACGTGGGGAGATTTTTGTGTGCACCAATGACGTGGAATCAGGCCCTTTGCATCAACACGACCATCTTATGAATCTAGGATGCTCTTGCAAGAACGAGCTTGCCCTTGCACATTATGCCTGTGCACTCAAGTGGTTTGTCAGCCACGGGTCCACTGTATGCGAGATATGCGCAAATGTCGCTGCGAATGTAAGGCCTGTGGATTTCAACAAGGTCCTTGCCTCCTTGAAGGACTATGAAGCTCTGAGTGAAAGGACATCCACTGGGGAGCTCTCTTACTTACATTATGGGGCAGAAGGTGTGGATCCAGATGCTGTTGCAGCGATACGAAGACAGCGGCTTAGTGAAATATCGTCATGGTTCAACCCTCACAACTCACATGCCACTATTTCTCAGGGCCAAATTGAACAAACACCTGCTAGTCCAAGTAATAATTCGCTAGAGCATGGTGCTGTGGCAACAAGAGTAGCACATGCAAGATGGAGTTTGGAGGGTACTGGAGTGTTGCTTGCCATTGGCCTAGGTGTTATTGTTCTTGCCTGGTTAGTTTCTCCACATGTTGGCAAGGTAAGTTGAATCTCCAAACCTTTTATTTCTTACCTATGAGCTGTGGTATTTGGAAATTACAACTCAATTCCACTCTTCTTCTTTTTTGTTAGGATCATTCAAATATCTTCAAATTTATTTTACTAGAACAGACAGACCCCTTATTTCTATGCTCGATAAAAGTACATGGAACAATCTGGAACAAACACTTAGTCGCACAATCATTGTAAGATGCCCAGATGAAAAAATTACGCCGGGGCATAAAACTCCACTTCTAGTTCATATATCCATATGCATTTAACTTCTGAAGGTGGTGTGCAGCTTAAATATCAGTACTTGATACTGCTTTGCCCCAATAGGCCAATACACACTTGTGCATCCGATGATACACCTCTCGTCTTATGAAAGTATGGTACTGGCTAGCGCAACGCCCAAGCTAATGTGTCTGGTCTTTATCCAAACATCTTGTGACAAAGGCATTGATCGATTTGTAGAGATATAAGGTGGATAAGCTGAAGTATAAAATGTAGATGCAGCTGTGCCTTTACATCATCAGGTTGTTTCAGTTCTCAGTGTGTTTGGTGCTTTCTCTGTCTTTTGTTGTCAGTTAATTAGTACCCCATCATCCCAAACAATTTGCAAGGCTGGCATCCAGTACTATCTTTTATTTTCATTAAGAAACTTCCATGGATCAAACACTGATGAGAAGTATGGTTTTGTTTGAATTTCTGTGTAGAAAGCTGCTGTGATATGTCTTCACATGCTTCTTGGAGGTCTATGTGCACTGACTATAATAATCTCCCTGAGATTTGTAAGTAAATGATTATTTTCTCATGACATATTTCACTTCATTGCCACATATTGAACTTTTACTGGGAGCATATATTGAGAGGGTTCCTGCTAGTGGCATGGTTTTGGTGATGCCCATATAGTAATGTTCATCATCCTTTATGTTTGCAGGTTTTCCCGAGGATCCAATATGGGTCTATGCGATGTTGGGCGATCTTGTTTGTGTTTTGGTTCCTCGTTTTTGGAGTTTGGGCATCACGGACGCACAACATACGTTCTTCATGAGGATCATGATGAGAAAGTAGGTTTCCTTGTTGATACCATATTACCATCCCACGTCTGCTGCAGTGAATCAGTGATAGGTATTGCATCCTTGTGTATACTCGTTTATAGATATAATGTTTGGCTTTTTTGAATTAAATATGCCTGATGTATATGTTTGACCCCAATATAAAGGAAAAGTATGTCATTGGTGTTACGGTAAATCGCTACTCATTTGATATACATGTAGACTACTATATAGCCTTAAACCAGATATAATGGGAATACAAAGTCTGAAAATATTTTCCATTTCCTGAGATGCCATACATATGAATCCTGAGAAAAAAATGAACTTGGCAACTTGAAGTGAAATGATTAATTGCCGCTGCTCCTTTGTAGCACCTACTGACACTCCCCTTTTCAACGAACCGTGAAGAATGAGTCACCTTGATCTTAAGGATTGCCCTCTCATGACTATGGTTCATCCTTGAGTCCTTTTTATCCACGAGAGCAGAGTGACAGCTGATGCCAACCCTAACCTGAGTAAGCATTTATCCTATTGCCTGACCTTGGAATGATCTGGTGATAGCTAGAGTTTGCAAGGTATATATGCGGAGTTGTTAGTTGGAGTAGGAGTAATCCTCAATGTCGTGTGAGCGTGTTGCTTTGTGCGCTTCACATTCCCCATGTCGCAGTTGGTAGAAAACTAGAAAAGCATTCTCAAAGGTTGATGCAGGGACAAAGGTGCAGATTCAGGGACTGCATATACACAAGGAAAAAGGACAAAGGTGATGCTGCAGAGAGCATGCAAGGGCTGAAGGGCACCATTTTCTGAGAACTAAACAGCTGGGGCAGATACCTAGATAAAGGAGGAAGAGTATGCTGGCAGCCATGTTGACAAGGCACAAGTTGTCGATGTACCATAGCATACCACGGAGCTGCGTGGGCAGTATTTGGTTGTGCTGTCTGTCTGTGGCTGAGATGATGGAGATCTATCCTATTCCTATGCATGCGTACCGGCAACCAGAAAGGAAGGAATTCCGACCATGTCAGCGATGGCTTTGTCCTTAATTTTTATTCTTCTCTTCCTTCTGCTGCTGTCCTGTCGTACTGCACGTATGACCGCCTGAGACATAGTAACATGTACAGGATGGGTTGGTTGCTCTGACTGCATTTGGATCACGGAGCTAAGCACATTTAGTTATCTGGTTTTTAATTTTATACTACAAATAAAAACTTAAAACACTTTATTTTATGATACAAACTCTTGAGATGGAAGTTACATTTGAAGCGCGATATGTCGGATAGGATCCTAACCTGACCGGGACTACTTTGAGAAGAGTGAAACAAACTCTAGAGATGAGATGGAAGTTACATTTGAAGTCATTTTTGATGCGGATAGTAACCTAACCTGACCGGGAATTTGAGAAGAGTAGATAGATTGAGATTTGAAATGGAACGCCTGTTTTCTTTCAGAAAATGCCATGTAATAGGTGATGGTCCATGCCGGGCCGAACCATCCCAGCCCGCTAGTGAAGAACAAGCTGCTGCAATAGCTCAGACAATACGCTATGCAGTACTAGAAAGTAGAAACCTTGCTATCCTATTCCTATGGCCTCCTGCTACTTGGTGCCTCTTTTCTCAAGTTCTGAACACGGGCTGCAGCGCCATCATCTTTCACCGAGTACTGACTCAAGAAGGGCCTCTTCTTCCTCCTGCACCCGCCATATATTTCATTACATACACATACTTGACAGGAACAGCAGCGGATAGGGAGAAAGAGCAACACAACAGTAGGTGACGTACCACCAAAGCAGTGAATTCCGTCTCTTCGTCTATGGCACCCACAACAGCAGGGTCGTCCATGAGTTCCTGTTCACATCACAGCGCACGTCAGAAGCATCCCCCGTGATCTAAACACACAACACCCACCTCTCTACACACACTACAAGTGTACTAGTAACATCGCTTACATCTTCAGCAATCCGTAGCACACCATCCTTGTCCTGCACAAGGACATATGTTTCACACACAATGTTCATTTTTTTGTTTAATAACAACATTTGTCTCAACAACATACATACCTTCACAGCAACGAACAGGAGAGGATCAACTGGTGTATAAATCATATAATGCGCACCTTCCTGCAGATGTCATAAATGTTAACAATCACATATTCTCAAGCATGTGCGTGTTAACAAAACATCAAGGAATATTTAGCATTCTACTATTTTCTCAAGCCGAGTCAATATCGAAACCATTTTGCTCACCAAATTGAAACAGCAAATCTCCACGCCTTCAAAAGGTACCCCATCGCTGCCGTTATCAGAATCTGCAGTTTTTATATAAACACATTGGTGAAGTGCAAAAACAGATCAAACAAGAGAGATAGAGTAACATGTTGCAATTGCATGGCAAGTTGTCCAGTCCTCTGAAAGTTTTGTGGACTTTTTTTAAAGCAGGCATCAAATAACATGCATATCCAATAGAGAAGACGAAGTCATATCATGGGTATGGCAGCCGTGTAAGTGTAACAAAGATGTTGGCTCTATTAAAGTCTCCGTTTTGTACAATGGTTGAAAAAAAGCAAGCTTTTCAGTGAGAAGACATCATGAAAACCTGTTGTGCAGGGAATTTATGCCACTTTGACTATTGTACAAGGTAAGTAGAAGCATGTCTATTCCTTTGGTTACCATGAAATTCTTGGATTGCGTCTTCAGGAAAGCAGAAGCCACCCCGTGCTGTATAGCAGAATCTGAAAGAGGGAGCCAGAGATGGTAGTGTTATGGAAGCGGTGAACATGGTAGCTAAGAACAATGGCATGCCCCTGTATGTCAGTTCCACAAAAAGGGTGAGACGATCTTGCGATCCTTACCCGCTTTCTACAAAGTGCATATGTACTTTAGCGAGGGCGTACGCAACGGATGGAATGATTTCCTTAAGTTGCTCATCATCAATCTACAAAAGAAACGCTGTCAAATCCATTTGGAATGATATGGTAGGAAATGGAGAGGCAGTGAGAGGATTATAGACATACAGCGATCCAGCCGCTGAAATTTGCGCTCTTGAGGACCTGCACAGGCCTGAAAGAGAGGAGGAAACAGGAGGTTTGGTTTGAGAAGGAAATTGAGGAGAAGATGCATGCTGAGTGAATTGCAATTGGTACATGTCAACTGGGCAGAGGAGCATGCATTCGTGGTCCTGGCTGCTCCGGAACACCCTCCTGATGATGCACTCCAAGGGGTGTTTGTTGGTGTCGTCAATCTGCAGAAAAAAAAGTGAGCTTGCTTTGCTTTGCTTGCCATGGGTGAATGATAGAAGATAACGGAGGAGAAAGGATACTGACGATGGTGACGATGCGCTTGGAGGCGGCGGCGATGCACCTGCCCTGGTCATCCAGCACGAAGCCGGCGGGTGGCTTTGGCATGGCGGCCACCCTGGTCCCCCCAGCGAAGCTCCCCTCGTCGTCTTGGTCGCCGTCCTCGTCCTCGTCCGTGTATGATTGTTGGTGGCGAGGAAGCGGACCCCTGGTGCGGGTGGGCCTGGGAGGAGGACCTCGCTTCCTGGGAGGAGGATCGCCGTCTTCGTCGTGGCGGAGGCGGCGGGGGGAGCGGCGGTGTTGGCTGCGGCCTGGAGGAGGGCGCTGCCGCGGAGGAGCGGCGCAAGCGGAGACGGAGATTGCGCGGCGACTGCGCATGGGCGGCGTGGCGGTAGTGAGTTGCACGGACACCATCGCCATGGCCGCCATCAGGATGAGGCTGCTGCTGCGGACTGGAGCCTGACTGCTGCAGCCTTGAGAGGAGGAAGCGACATATCCCTGGCTGTTGGGCCGGGCCTTGTTGCTTGTTGGGCCATTGTCTTCTTCTTTTCGGTTCGATTCCCCAGTCGGCAGCTTCGGCGGCGGCGGCGGCGGCGGCGGCAGATCATCGTCCCCAATGTCGTCCTCCAAGCTGCAGCTGCCGGCGGAGGACAGCGTCCTCCTGCTCGTCACGCACTCCAACCTCGCCACCTTCTCCTCCGATATCCGCGTCTCCAAGCAGGTCACCTCACCTTCTGCTTCCAATTTTACATCCTCCTCAGAACTCACGCCATTTCTAGGTCGCAGACCTCCGTCGAGGCGCTCAAGGAGAAGCTCTGGAGGAAAACCGGCACTTCCGTCGCCTCCATGCGCCTCAAGCTCCTCGACGACGCCGGCGCCATGATCGCCGACCTCGACCACGACGACGCCACCCTCGCCTCCTACTCTCCATACAACGGGTTACTTACTGCCTTTGCATCTCTCTTTCTCTCGGGCTTCGCCCATTGCACTCCATCTCACGGGAATGAAATGGAATGTGATGCCATCCCTAGGTATCGCCTGCACATAATTGATCTCGATCCTTCGTCACTCACCTCTGGGGGTTGGTTGGAAGATACTTCACTTGTTGAAAAGTACAAGATCTCGGATGAAGCATATAATAAGCTTGACAGTGAGTTTTATCTCTTTCAATCGATAAATCCACCCACCTGATAATTATGTTATGGATCAACTGTCTAACACTCCACAGTCTGAACTCTACTTCACTCTGTTCCTTGCAAACTCTTACAGCATTACACGGCTATTGTACTTAATAATGCGAGCTGCTCACAATGCCTATACTACTACTTTTGTTACATTGCATCAACAATCCTGTGCTGGTGCTACCATACTGCTTTGTACAGATTAACTTGGTTATTTACTACTCGCATCTATTTTTTGAACCAGCAAATTTTCGAAAATTCAAAGAAAAGATGGTGTCAAAAAACCCTACCCCAGATGATAAAGAAGTAAGATGCTAAGTTTGGACCATCTGTTTCCCATTTTCAGCTTGCTTACTCAATTTCTTGTGTTCTTTAGCAACCCGACAAGGATATGGAGGAATTATGTGCCAACATCAAGGTCAGTAAATTTTATTTTCTCATCATCTCATGTGCATTATTAAGTTGTGGCATACTGGCATATACTATGGGATATTGCTAACTAATCTCTTAATGCGTGCTTTTTGTGGGGTATGGTTGGGGGACTTGGATCCAAATCCTTTGGAATTCAAACTACATCCTCAAAAATTCCAAAAGCATCCCCCACATCAGCCCTCATCCAATGCCTGCTTAATGATTGTTCTAGCATTTGTTAATGTAAGACTGGATATACTTTCTGGTAATAGAATATTACAATTTCACATAGCATGGTATGCATTGCATCAGTTACTGTAAATTGTTCCACGTAGGAAAAACCCAGATCTTAAGCTGGATGTGAATCTATGACCACAAATGAACATCCTGAACTTGAAGGAATAAGTGGACATCCTGAGGATGTACTTGAAATTTGTTATATTCATCTTTCTTGATTACCATGAACTGGAGCAACTAATAAGAGTATTGAGTGTATGTTTTCTTCTAGTAGCTACCGTGTTTTCGATTATCAGTTCTCCATAAGTTTGGTACCATCCTTTCCAGCAGCTGTCTGAATGTGTATATATAGTTAAGTTCCTTTCTTATAATAAGTAATGTGAAATTCAACCAAGGTATTGATGTTTTATTAGGCATGTCTGCATATACCATATAACCATTGTAAATAGAAAAGTTATTTTTCTTTGAAAACCATGACATTTTTTCTATTTAAGGGAACATCAGTCACAGATTGGGCGCCGAGCCTATCTTTTCTGTAGTATGGAATTGTACCAATTATTCTTTGTGCTGGCCTTTATGATTTAAGAATTATGCCACAGGTGGGTGAGAGATGTGAAGTCGAGCCAGGCGCTAAGAGGGGCGCTATTAAATTTGTTGGCAGAGCTGAAGCTCTTGGACGTGGATTTTGGGTTGGAGTCCAATATGATGAGCCACTTGGAAAGCATGATGGCATGTAAGTACATTGACAAAACATCACAGTAAGAATATCAGGCCTTTTGTGTTAATTCTTTGGGTAGTCATTATAAGTTGGCATGTCGATTGTATAATACACTAATTTCCTGATGATTAGCTTGCTACCCTCCCATACTCTTTAGTCAGTATTCAAGATGTTGTGGCTGGAGAATAATAACAGGTCTCTGGGCAAATAGCTCTTGGTAACAATGTCTCTCTTCTTTGATACTGTAGGGTGAAAGGCATTCGCTTCTTCAAGTGTCCTCAAGGGCATGGAGCTATTGTTAGGCCAGAGAAAGTAAAGGTAAATTTTCCTTTTTAGATGCCAAACGGTTCTCATTTGGAGTACATATGCTCAGGACTAGTTGGCAATTGGTCATAAATTTTTGGGTGTATGTGTTTCCTGCACCTGGACTTGTGTTCTGGCTGCTCAATAATGTGATTCGATAAAGATGGTGCACCATTTTGGTTCAGTGTTGCCTTTTTTTCAATGCAAGGATCAACTCATATGCTTGCAGCAGCGGAGCATGAAATAGTGAATATGAGGTCTGTTGCGTTGCCTGATCAATATGAGGAGGATTGCAGTGGCATATTTGTTCGAGTGTTGCTTTTGAATATGAGGTCATGTGTTGGATATTATAGAAAGCATCAGTGCAAATGTCAAGTATATTTTTTCCATGGGTTGTTTTGTGTTTAGATTTCGCTTGTCCCGTTAGTAGTGTTACTCAGCAGTTGGTGTTTGCAGGTCGGCGACTACCCAGAGAGAGACCCATTTGAAGAAGAAGAGGAGATATAGGCTGTGCGGTATTTACATTGGAAATGGTCCTGTACGCAGGCATATGTTCCTGTTAATTCTGAATTGCTTCGGTTCCATCTTTGGCCATTATTTTGTTTCCTGGTTTGAGAAGTGAACATATTTATGCTAAATCCTAATACGATGCTGGGATGGGGATGCTGTTGTACTACAAATACTATTGAACCAGTTTGCAGCAAATGTTGTTAAGAGGTGACTTTGTCGAAACCATCAGTCACTGTGTAGCTTACTTTTTGTTGGCTCGTCAGGGACTATGTAGGAAGGAAGCAGACCTGAAAATTTGGAATATGGACCAAAACACTAGACACTAGTGTTTTGGGTAATGCAAGTCGCATTGTTTTTTTATTCCACCGATCCGGTCCGATCGTGACTAGTGCCATTTAGATAGCTTGCTAGTTTGACTTTAAGACATTTTAACCTTCTTGGTACGTATCTTCATCCTAGTTTTGCTCTCTTTTCCAGGAGCGCTAGCTAATCCTAATAATAATGATGTTTGAGTAATTGCAATGGTTACCGCCAAATTAACCCTGCAACTGAGTTAAGCAAAGTAATCCCATTCCTCTCTCTTATCTTTGAGCCAGCTTAGCTTAGCTACGTGCATTCGCAAATTACTCTCTAATAAAATTTAATATGAGATATAGCTCTAAGAGACTCCTCTGTCCTATTTCTTATTTTTAGATTTCAGTTTAAATAAAGAGGATGATATTTAGGGAGAAAAAAACGTAGGAAAGAAAAATTAAAATTTTAGGAGAAAAGTTATAAGTAGAATTTTTTTAAATGACTCTCGATGACTCGCTCTAAGAAGTCTCTGTAGTCTGTCGGTAGCTTTGCTTATTTCTCTCCGTCTCTCACACGCCTCCTCTCGCACGCGGCGGCGGCGGCGGCGGCGGCGGCACAAGCTTCCTGCAGGCTGCCTGTCTACGATGCGCGCGAGGTAGGGTAGTGCTTCCCTTCCTTCCCAAGCCTGCCTACCTGCCTGCGGTCAAGCTTGGGGTTGGAGGCGTCGAGGAGATGGAGCAGGGGGGGCAGGCGGGCGGGCTGGGGAACCTGCGCGCGCTGCTCGCCATCCTCCAGTGGTGGGGCTTCAACGTCACCGTCATCATCATCAACAAGTGGATCTTCCAGGTCCAGATTTCCCTTTTCTTCCTATTCGATTCGACTCACCGGAGATGTGGATCTCTCCATGTCCTGCAAACAGCTTTGCTTTGCTTTCTAGTTTCTACTGATAACTTGGTTCACTCACAGCCTGTCTCCCCTAGATTTCGCCTAGATTTTCATCCTTGTTTGGTCAACATGCTGGTAGTCCACCACATGCGCCATTTTTTTGTCTTTTCAGAATGTTTGGGCTATACGACTGCATTGTGCTTCCCCCAGATGAACAACTGCAATTGCCAGATAAAAGACCATCACACCATCCTGTTTTTCTTTCCCATTAACTACTAAACTAGGTCGAACTAATCCATATGCCATCACAGACAGTAGGAAACTTCGTCCTGCATAGCACCAACAAGTCCTTTATTTCTCATCAGACTTAGACATGCACAATTCAAAAGGAAGATGGTGTAGTTGCTGTTGACCTCATTTATATCAGGAGCCACATGTGTGTTTTACGATACAAGGTGATTTTTTTGTGCAGAAGCTGGATTTCAAATTTCCTCTCACGGTGTCTTGTGTCCACTTCATATGCTCTTCAATTGGGGCTTATATTGCAATCCATGTGCTTAAAGCAAAACCACTGATTGAAGTCAAACCAGAGGACCGTTGGAAAAGGATTTTCCCAATGTCATTTGTGTTTTGCATAAACATTGTGCTAGGAAACATCAGCCTGCGCTACATCCCAGTCTCTTTTATGCAGACAATTAAATCTTTCACTCCTGCAACCACAGGTGTACCATCATTCTACGCTTTCCATCCCATTTTCATTTACTTACATTCTTGTATTGCTACAGCCTGTAACATCTCTCCTGATAGGCTGCTTCCAATCCATGTGATGCAGTTATCCTGCAGTGGTTAGTTTGGAGCAAGTATTTTGATTGGCGCATATGGGCTTCGCTGGTCCCAATAGTTGGGGGAATACTCGTAACTTCAATAACAGAGCTTAGCTTCAACATGTTTGGCTTCTGTGCTGCCATGGTTGGCTGCCTTGCTACATCTACAAAAACCATTTTGGCAGAGTCCCTACTCCATGGATACAAATTTGACAGGTAATGCTAATCTTATGGTGGCTGTGATGACCGGTGCTTTGACTGGCAAATATAATGTTTTTAGACATTTTATCTTCATCATAAAGTTATAAGTTGTCTCCAATGGTATATTTTTTATATTACATAGAATCTACCCTGTCATTTATGCTTTACTATGGTTTCTGCAGCATTAACACAGTGTACTACATGGCACCCTTTGCCACCATGATATTGGCTCTACCAGCAATGTTACTTGAAGGAGGTGGTGTGGTTAACTGGTTCTACACACACGACTCAGTTGTTTCAGCACTAGTTATCATCATAGGCTCTGGAGTGCTTGCATTTTGTCTTAACTTCTCCATCTTCTACGTGATCCATTCAACCACTGCAGTGACCTTCAATGTTGCTGGCAACCTGAAAGTAGGATCTTTTTGGACTATGCTTTCTTCCTTGAACTTTCTGCTCATTTCTTAGAACTGATCATTGCACTGCAGGTTGCTGTTGCTGTATTGGTGTCGTGGTTGATCTTCCGGAACCCAATCTCTGCTATGAATGCAATCGGATGCGCAATCACGCTCGTTGGCTGTACTTTTTATGGGTATGTGAGGCATTTGATCTCCCAACAGCAGACTGCTTCCCCAGGAAGCCCAAGAACATCCCAAACAAATTCGCCAAGAAGTAGGATGGAGATGCTCCCCCTTGTAGGCGACAAGCAAGAAAAGGTTTAGCAAAAGAATACACTTGTATGCTACAGCCATTATGGACTGAATTCCCTTGTAGTTTGAATTATTGTTTTCCTTCAAGTTATTGTTTTCACATTAAACTTTCTTACGTGCTGTGTAGCGCAAAACAAGATTTTTCTACCGCATAAAAGAGGTGTCGATCTATGTGTCACAAGCGTGAAAATACAATCTATGTGTCTTTGGAGAATAATAGCTATATGTCCAGTATATTAATCAAATGCAATTATATTGCATCTTAATGTGATATGGGCTAATATTTGAATCGGTCTTGTGTGGCTTGCTCAGTGGAGTGGAGTCACTTGGATCTAGTGTGGTTCAGCCCTTGGTTTGGTTGCCCTACTTGTGAGTATGTCCAACTTATGAGGGTCTCGGAGACTCGGATACTACCACATCCGTGACACTCACACGAGTATGTCAAGCATCATAGATTGTTATCGACTTATCGCTGCACATGTAGTAGAGTGAAGTTGGGATATTAGCCATGTGGTCTTTTTTATGATGTATTGGTGGGCTAATTTGCTTAAAAATTGCAAACTTTTGGAGACCTTAACAAGTGAACTGGCACTCATTCTATGTACAGAGCTTTTGAAGTAACAATTTAACAATAGGCTGGTAAATTTGTTGCTGAGAGGACAAGATTTCTATGTACATACCTGTCGATTAATCAATCAGATTAATCATTTATGCATGCGTTATTCTTGGACAGTCTTGAGGCTGTCGATCGATGGACGGATCATATATATATGTCATATCGATTAATTCGATCTTGACTCGCATGCATGATTCGTCATCGTCAGGTCAGATTGATAAATTGATGGATGATCGTTGAGATGGAACGGAATGATGCATGTTGACATGTACCTGGAATTGAATCAGCTAGAACTGAACGTACGTACTCCTTCCTACTAGTCAGCATTAGAGGCCCACAACAGCAATCCATCTGAAAACTAAGGCCATATATTATGTATGTGCTATTATCGCTACTCATCACTACGTACATGATCGATATTAATTTACGTTGACTACAATTAATTAATTAAGCTAGTTAAGTTTTGTTTCAGCTGTAATCGTAGTAATTCAACTTATAAGAGGATATTATAATAAACTAAAAATTATTTAGTAGTCTAGATTATTAATAATGTGAATTATTATGTTTAGATATCAAAAGAATACGATGTCATCAACCTAACACACCTACCCTATGGTGCCAATAACAATGAACTCATCGGTGATCTTGCCTCCTTCGATGGACTTGCCTCTCATAGGGTGGTTGGGCTGAAGCCGCCTACGCCGCGACGAACGACTCGCGACGACGAGTAGGTGGTGGTGTAGTTCAGGAAGAATACCGTGGGGGATGAGTAGTGGAGCATCGCGCTCATACTGATGAGGGCGAAGCGACGCGAAGGCGGGACGCGAAACGAAGGATGACAATGAGGGCAAGACAGTGTGCTGGCGGGACGTGTCGGGGAGACAAGATGCAAAAGCGGGTCACTATGTCTGGCGAGGGACGACTTAGATCTAGGCTTTTCAAATGATATGTCGGATCTAGGGAAGATGGAGAGGAGAAAGGGATTGCATGGCAAGTATGGGAGAAAAAATGTAGAGTTCGGTAGGGGATGTCAGTGGTCGGTAATTTTAATCAAATGACAGTGAGTATTTGAGTCTCTTTAATACTAATTGTGGGGGATAGCCCCCCGGATAGGCCACGTGGCGGTTTCCTGGCCACGTGGC
>KE372863.1:146045-157908 GCA_000418225.1 Zizania latifolia | reverse complement strand
ATTACCCTATCGGGGGGGCCGAACCACTCTAAACCCTCGAGTCAACTCCGGCCAGTTCTATTCATACGAGCTGTGCAACCATCGGGTCTTGAGTGCAGCGCTTCCCTGCCACTACAAATCACCCCCTCGGGCCACCCCCGAGGAGGATTGTCCAACCACCCGTTGACACTAATAAACAGAAAAAATGGGTTAAGCCAGCTTATTGGATTACTACAGTCTAAAACATATACTATAATAAACTAGCATGATAAGCTGGTTGTTTGTTTCAACTTATAAGAAATAAGCTACTTCCTCCGTCCCAAACTATAGTGCATTTTAGAGTTTAAAATTTATTCTAAATATAACGATAAATTTTAAGATACATCGAATTAATAAAGACCATTTATTTTTATAAATCTAACAATCATGATTAAAAGAAATCAACGTTTTACCTTATTAATAGATCACTAATGGTCATAATTAAAAAAGTTAAAGTCTTACTTCTCAAAATGTAATAGGTCATCTTGTTTTGTTCTAACCAACGTTTGAGATTAACTATATCTCTTACATTTTTAAATGGTAAGAGATGCACCGTAAAAAAGCTCAAATGTAATAATCTAGTACTTATAAAAGATCACTTTACCTCTAGAGTACTTATACTACTTTTGATTTTTATTACTCGTTATCCTACTCAACTTTTTTCGGACTCACACTTAGTCACCTAAGAAGGATATTATGGTTTTTTACATATCTACTTAGTACATATACATAAACCTAGAAAATCTTTATATTTTATGACTGAGAAAGTAGATTATTATAATCTCAAGCTGTTTATTGGTTCTTAATTTACACAGTCACCTGGAAATCTGGAATTCTTGGAGGGCAAAAGCCAAATTAAATTTTGAGCGCGTCTAGTATTTTTTTCTTCAAAGTTTAATTATTGTTTTTTGAAATGGAGAATTGTGAGCAGTGCGGTGCAGGCGCAGCGCTTCTCCCACGAGGGAAGGAACAAGTCCTCTCTCCTCTGCTCACTCCTGCTCCTCTCCACTCTACTCTGCCGACGGCGACGGCGCGGCCGGCCAAGCAACCCAACCTGCTCAGAGCTCATAGATCGGCCTGCGGGGCGGGGGATTATTGGGGGAGAAGCCATACCCTGCCCTACGCTGCTCATTCCCCTCTCGATTCCAGGTACTCTTCAACCCTACGGCCCTCTCTTCTCTCTTCTCTCTTCACCTCTGGATCTAGCTTGCTACCCTACCTAGCCGCCCGCCGCCTCACTCCATCTCGTGCATCTGCCCCCAGATTTCGACATGGCCGCCTACGGGGACAACCTAGGGTTCAGGGAGGACGACGCCGTCAGGTTCCTCTTCGGGGAGGACATCGTCACCATGCACGATTCCGCTGCCGCCGCCGCCTTCGACAGATCACACGCCGAGCTCCAGGTCTTCAGGGACGTCTTCTCTCCACCCCTTGAGGTGGCTGAGACATCGCTGCTCCCAGCTGCTGCACCTGCACCCCACCACGCGCCGCACCCTCAACCCCTCCCCGAGGACCATCCTCAATGCCCCATCCAAGTAGATACCAAGCATGGCCTCGACCTGCACGCGCATTCACATGGGAATGGGGAGCTCGACTTGGACGCCGCGTTGCAGGGCGTCATAGCTTACTGGCAAGGCGGAGGCAGGTCTGCAACTGATGCTGTGCTCCAGGGTTCACCACGGGTCCATCACGCCCTGGATATGCAGCCGCACATGATGCAAGCAACCATGCAAGACAGTGGAGCTGGAATGTGTGCCTTGGGTGCCAGCAGCAGCACCAGTGGGGTTGACGATCCATTGCCTTCCTACATGGAAGCACTAGCAGACTTCTCAGATTTCCATAATGATGCTCTTCTTTCTGATCCCTTTTTGTATCACTGGATCCAAGACCAGCACCAGTTCCCCAGTGATATGTGCTTCAATTATGATCAAGGCCAAACAGTCGACACTAGCCATGCTCTATATGCAACTAGTACGCCAGATCTGTCTGTGACAGGAGCAGAACAATTCCCATTTTTTACCAATGCAGTCTATGATACTACCCTTCTGCCTCAGCTGTCCTGGGACTGTACTGCTTCTGGCCACTTTGTCCAATTTGAGAACCTCTCTCTGAATGGTGCACCAGAAGCCAATATTGGTTCACTAGATGATGTTGATGTCCCTAGCCACATCAGTCAACAGTACGACACTCCTGTTGTTGCTTCCAAGAAGAATTTAAGCAGGGAACTCCCTGATCAGCTGGAAGCACATGCACATCGCCTTTTCAAGGATGCTGGCTGGACAATAAAGCCACGGAAAAGGAATGACAGGGCTAAGATGGCATCCTATTTCACTGCACCACAAAGGGAGGTCGTTCTTACCTCATTAACTCAGGCTTGGAAGTTTTGTGGTAAGAAATTATATGAAGCTACTCCGGGTTCACAACGGGGAAAGTGTCCAATGGAGTGGTCAGATGTTGATTCATTTTGGAAGGACCTCACAAATACAATGGCTTGTGTTGAGAAGATACTTGTGAACCGACAAGATGCACCAACACTTCTTCAACGGTGGGAGCTTTTGGATCCTTTCATAGCTGTCGTGTTCATCACTAGAAAAATTACTGCTCTGCAACAACACAAAACTCTTAGAGCCGTTGATAGTTCAACCTTTGTTCTCGATGAAAGCAACAATATGCCCTCTGAAAGTAAGAGCATGCATAAACCCATTGACTTGTTGCCCAGCTGCATGATTCAACCTACTCCGGTCATTACGGACTCTGACTGCAGCACTCTAGCAACCGAGAGTGGCAATGGGCATCAAACTTTGCAGAGCTGCCATGACTTGGAGGATGGCCACAATGGGGATACTAACCTGAATATTCTCTGCACACAGAGTCAGCAGTATTGTGAGGCAAGTGACAGAAGCCATGTAACAGAAAATCACATTTCTGAAAGTAATGGAAAAAATGAACTTTGCTTGGGAGAAACACTTGCTGATAATGTAGTGAAAAAGGCTAGGAAAAAATCCAAAAGGATATCAGATATTGGTTCAACTGGATTAGATGGACTGTATTCTCAAAGCGTTATGCAGCCTGCTATGGCAATTGTGTTTAACCAAGAGACCAATCTAGCAAGTATGGAATTGTCTAATGCAGAAAACATTGCGCACTCTGAAGAGCATGGAACTCGTTCAGCCGCTGGCATGTCAAAAAGGCATTTGAAAGCTGAATCCAAATTAGCAAAGCTAAATACAAACAACCAAAGCAACAGGTCTGGCAGTGCCATGCTCTTGCCTTCAGAGATCAAGCAAACTAGTATTTTACAGGGTGAGGGGACTATTGATGAACCTACAGGATGCAACATACTAACAGAAAATCATTCTACTCTAAGGGAGTCATGTGCCAGCAAGTTTCTCCCCATAGGAAAGGCCCAGAAGAAGTTGCCGTCGCTGAAGGAATCATATATTGGAATTTCCTCTAAGGATCTACATAATTTTCCAATTGTCAACTCTGTTCTTGTTGACTTATCCCATGAATCTAATGCTGCTGTCCTGAAAACTGATTTATCTCAGGAGTCACAGACCTACAAGAAAGTTACTGCTAAAAGAAAACCTCAAGCTTGGGAGAAATATGCCAAAAAAAGACCCCGTGTGTTGCGTATCAATGATGATGATCTTTTGATCACAGCTATGGTGAAGAATAGGGATCTCAGTTCCTGCCACAATTTTGCTGTGGACTCGGTTGTTTTGGATTCAAAGAAGTTTACAAAGTTGGGCCCAAAGAAAGGTGGCAGGCTGCTTGCTCGAACATCTGGAAAAGGGGGTTCAAACCTATTGGGTGGGAAGAGAGTAAGTTTGGCACAAAAAACGGTGCTCTGCTGGTTGATTGCCACTGGCTTTCTGAGTGTAAAAGACGTTATACAGTACCGAAATCTGAAGAGCAACAAACTTGTTAAGGATGGGCAGGTTACCTGGGAAGGCATTCTTTGTAATTGTTGCACTGAGACCTTTTCTATATCAGACTTCAAGGCTCATGGTGGTTGCAGTTTTCCAAAGTCCTCATTGGGCCTCTTTCTACAGTCTGGCAAGTCGTACACTCTCTGCCAGGTAGAAGCTTGGTCTGCTGAATTTATAAGCAGAAAAAGTGATGCATGCTCTAGTAAAGTTGAGGCGATGGATGAAAATGATGACACGTGTGGTTTCTGTGGAGATGGTGGTGAATTACTTTGCTGTGACAATTGCCCCTCAACATATCATCAAACTTGTTTGCCTGCCCAGGTACCTAGCTCCTCTAAAGTGTCATTGCTTATATATCCATAACTCTCTTCATGTTTCAATTAGATGTCTCTGTTTCTTAATTTTTCACTTCCTGAAACATTGCAGGAACTTCCAGAAGGCAGTTGGTACTGCCATAACTGCACATGCCGGAGTTGTGGGAATCCAGTTAGTGAAAAGGAGGTTTCAACATTCTCGTCTATCTTGAAATGTTTGCAGTGTGGAGATTCATGTAATAATTATGATCCCTCCTGTTTTGTCTTGCCTTTTGCTGTTTTGCATTATTTCTGCTATCATTGGGTTGCACATAGTTAATTAATTAGCGTGTATTCCATAAGACTGGTAGTAAAAGTGTAAAACTCTTCCCATTACCTTAACATTTGATGGATATTTTGGTATTAAAAATATGTTTACTTTGCTTCTTATACCTCATTCCTTTGCCTTTTCTCCTCTTTTGATCCAACTCCCTATCTGCTGGGAAATTAGCTGTTTACATAAATTAGTAACTTCTCTGTTTTCACAGAAGTTGATTTAGAGGGGGTTCTATGTATAAGCAGGCTTTTCTCCTCTTGTAGTGTTGAGCTGAAACTGAGCCTGAGGTCATTGTTTTCATTTCATCAATATCATTTGATTTGGACATTACATGCACAATATACAAATTTGATTTTTTTCAATATCTATAGTTAACTTCATTTGATGTATTCTTGTTTTTTGCTGGCAGACCATGACACTTGCATTGATCAGGATTTGCTGCCTTGTGGGGGTAAAAAATCTGACATATGGTTTTGCGGGAGATACTGTAAAGAGGTAATATTTATTTTTAGAAAATGTTGTAGTGCGGGATTATTGAGTCAGTCACTAGAGCCTGGAGTTAACTTGTGATTTAGCACCCATGTAGAAGCTATAGTTATGTTCTAACTCTGCATTCTTTTTTATACAAAATAGTTGCATCTATCTCATGTGATCCAACAGAATAAACCAGTAAACAGTAGACTTTTATCACCTGTTACATTGCTTGTTTTCTTATGCTTGGATGAAAAATCTTTAGATGCAAATCTATGGCTGTAAAAGATCAAACCGTCTTCCTCTTTCATGGAACTACAGATTGTCAACCCCACCTTCATGTGCATAACAAATTGAAGGTTTTGATTTTGGATATTTCTTGCATCTATCTCATGTGCTCCAACAGAATCAAACCACTAAACAGTATAATTTTATCACCCATTACATTGCTTTTTTTCCTCATGCTTGGAAGAAAATCTTTAGATGCAAATGTACGGCTGTAAAAGATCAAACCTACTTCCTCTTTCATGGAACTACAGACTGTTAACCCCACCTCCACGTGCTTAACAAATTGAAGGTTTTGATTTTGGATATTTCTTGAAGACTGATTTTGGGTAATCTTTTTCGTACTATTCAGTATTTCCTCTCAAAACACTTATTTGCCATTGTTGCTAACAGATATTCATAGGACTACACAATCATGTTGGGATAGAGAATTTTCTCGACAATGAGCTTTCATGGAGCATATTGAGGTGCAACACTGATGGGCGGAAGCTACATTCTGTCCTGAAGATTGCCCATATGACAGAATGCAATACAAAATTAGCAGTGGCTCTTACTCTATTGGAGGAATGTTTTGTCCGAATGGTGGATCCTAGAACTGGTGTAGACATGATACCACATATCTTGTACAATAAGGGGCAAGTTTCCTTTTTCCTGTCTAGCTACTATCTTTCTCTCCAGTAAATAGGTTAAGATAACAATGTGCAATCATTATATGCATCTATATCTACACACATTCTCTCAAAGCAAGTATGGGATGCTTTGACTTCCATGTCATTTGTGACAATGGATATCTGAGCATCATACCCAAGTAATGAACAAAAGGGCCAAGATAAGTAAAAAACTCAGTTAGGTTAATTGCAATTTCACTGCCTTTTATCCCTTTTATGTATTAATAGCTAATTTCTAGCTACATATCGTTTGCAGTAATTATTTCTCAACAAGCATACTCCAGCACCTGTATCATTTATATTTAAGTGAACATCTGCAAAGTTACTAACATCGAGCACATTTCACCAGATCAAATTTTGCTCGCTTAAATTACCAGGGATTCTACACAATAATCCTGGAGAAAGGTGATGAAATTTTATGCGTAGCATCTATCAGGTAACACCTTTGCTGATCATGTCTTTTCTGGACAGTACATGCTTTTTTCCTCCTTTGCCCTGAATAAGTATTCTTTAACAGAGGTTGTAATTTAGCATAATAATTAATTAAAGCACTTTATTTGGCATAATTTTTTGCTAGAACTAGTTAAAATTTATCATTTATCCACATGCTATGATTCAGTTCTTACTACATGGCCCCCTCCATAAATAATTTCTTGCATGCATGGCCCACCCATTGTTCACACTCCATAATTCTTTGTTAGTTTGTAGATTCCATGCTGTTAAACACTATCAGTGTATTGTTGTTTCCCTTGCCTATGTTCTGCGGAAAATCCAAAGCTAAAATATATTCTGAAGAATCACATCTGGCAATTGATTATTTTTAGAGGAGCACAAGCTTCTTGCTCCATTTCTTATTGGTTAGATGCAACTAATCAGTGGTGGTGTAAACTTTCCACAATGGAGATTCTAGTGTGGAAACTTGTAGCGATGTCTCCATTCCTTGTAGTTCTTTTGATTTCAAAGAAAAATCCTTGTAATTCTTAGAATTCTGAATGGTTTTGGGTAGGCCTGAACATAGGTGGTAGATCTACTCTTTTTTAAAGAGAACATAGAAGCACTACTGTGTACTGTTATTTCCATTACAACTAGTAAATTGCTAGTTTTTGACTGATGTATACGTCAGCAAACCTCCACATGAATGAAAATAATGTTGTGAAAAATTAATTGGTAGACAAAAAATGTTACTGTGATGGTTGTTTCTCTCAGTTATTTTCTCTATATGTTTTAAATTTCTCTCCCTGAGATGGGTATGATTATGGTATGTTTGTTTCTATCTTATGCAGAGTACATGGGACCAAAGCAGCTGAGCTTCCTTTCATTGCTACTTCTGTGGATTATCGCCGCCAAGGAATGTGCCGAAGACTGATGAACACCATTGAAATGGTACACAAATTCGGATATGAGATGTGTATTAAGCTGATAATAAATCTATCATGATAATGCACCACAATAACTTCATTTAATAGGAATTCAACTGTGCTATAGATGTGCGGATGTGATTTTCTTCTAAAATTACTTGTCTAGAATCTAGATCAGTCTCTGTTAACATCATAATCTTATTTGCATTTCAAGATTTGACCATGTGAATTTTCCTTTCCATTTTTAACAGATGCTGAGATCATTTCATGTTGAGATGTTGGTCCTTTCTGCCATCCCAGAGTTGGTTAATACATGGGTGTCTGGATTTGGTTTCAAACCCATTGAAGATGATGAGAAGAAACAGCTCTGTAACGTAAACTTGATGTTATTTCCTGGGACATCCCTGCTAACCAAAAGATTGGATGAAAATATTTCTGCAAAACCAGGTTAACTATCCTCTGTTTACCGTTGGTGACATCTGTGTTTTCTGCTACATATTTTTGGACTTCTTCATCATGCATCCCTTCCATTTGTTTTTGTACCAATAGTGATGCTGAGGTGTTTGACTATGCAGAAGAGGACACTGATGCATACAGTATTTCCAGATTACCGAATGGCAAGTGTTTACCAAATGGGAAAGTAAATGGGCATCTTGAACTCCATGATCTTGACTTGTTAGAGGCGGAGTTGGATACTGAGGTTGCAACCAATGCTTCTTTAAGAACACTGAAACATGAATGTGTTCCTGCAACATGGTTTAATTCTGCTAAGGTTTGGTCCATCAACATTACGAGGCTTTAAACTTTCCTTGATCAGTTGTAAATATAGGACTAATTTTTGCTTGCCAAACATTATTGTAGTGATGTTAAACCACTACACAGTTGTCATGCACCTGAGTCAAGTCTCCATGATATATGTACTTAATTTGTCATATAGAGAATCTCTTTTGTCTATCACATACATGATTGCTATCATGGTTCTATATTTATGTCAAATATCAAAACTACTATAGGGCTTTCTTCCACTCTAGGAGAAATCCATAGGAAGAGACCATACCTTGAGGTCCATGCATATGTAAATGTGTTATTAATATATTTCTTAATTTACTTCTTACAATTGGCTCTACAGTTGGGTATAATGCTTCGATTTTGTGTTCATAATTCTTTATTTCTTTCCTTTTCACTGTCACTCGTAGCGGCCCCAAGTATCATGTTTGATTCAATGCGTGCAAATAAGCATACCTGTGTGAATGTGCATGACTACAATCCATTTTCATTGTAATGACTTTATGGTCAAACATTAATGTTTTCAAGCTATATGCACAGCAATATTTTCTCATAGCTATAGCTTATTCATGCATTATGTATTTATGTCATTGTGCAGATAGCTGTTGGGGAAGTGTGAGATTATTATAAATAAAATTTCTGTGCTTTCTCTGGCGGTTACTGTGCATTGGGCAACTTTTTTGTGCAGGCTGCTCGTCCTTCCAGGTATGCCCCAAGGGCTTGTTTGAAACAAATTTGGGCACCTTTATTTGTTGCATTGCATGATTGTGGGCTATATTTGGTACATGTGGAAATTTTGGGTGTGTATCTGGGTTGTTGTGATAACCCCTTTCCTTTCTTTCATTTTTTTTGTTCCTTTTTGGCAGATTGAGTTTCGAATTGATTTTTTTATGCAAGTGAACAGACTGATAAATAGTTCTGTAGCTGCAGTATGTATTTTTTCCCACTGTGTTGCTGCCAGAGCTCATGTTATAACCGGTCGAACCGGGCCAGACCGTCTTTGGTAAACTGGTTGGTTCGGTTTGAAATTTTAAATTGAATTTCATAATTTTGTAATTCCTAAAAAAATCCTATAGATACTAGGTAGTTTATGATGTTTTTTGGTGAATTTGTTTTTCAAAAATATTCAAGTTTGGACCAGTTTTGGAGCATAACAAGATCAGTAAAAAAATTACCCAGGTTCAATAGCCTACCATTTCCTTTTTTTCAAAACAATGGCATTACTAAATTTGTGATGTTCCACCATTTAATTCAACCAAAAAACAACAAATGCCATACCAATTTTTAACATTGTATCACATAATTTCTTTACATTCCTAGATTTTCCCATATTTAAAAAAAAACTGAAAATTTCTATGCCTTTTTTCTGTTTCTCTGTATTTTATTAAACCGATCGGTCAAACTGGCGTTCCAAACCAATCGGTAACCGAGCCAAATTGCTTGGTAACCATTCAGTTCCAATTTTTTAATTCAAAATTCAAAATTTAAATTTTGGCCGGTTTACCGCAGTTACAGGCTGTCTGCTGGTGACTGGTAACTGGAGGTCCATCGGTTTTTGAAACCCTGGTTACTGCTGATCCTGCGCTCCATTTTTTGTCCTGAGTATTCATATTCTTTGCACTGCAGTCCAGAATTATGCAATGAATGCTCCAGACGTAATTACCAAACTGCATCATCCAACTGCAGTTCATTATTCAATTCCCTCTGAGCTGCAGGCTAATGGATAGCTGGTTTCCAGGAATTTAAATTGAATTATTTGGAGAGAAGACAGTTAAGCTGAGAAAACCAAGAAACCACAACATATGGCATGGTCTCACCTATGACCTATCCCTGCAATATGAAAAATGAAGGTTTCAAATGCAATGTGGAAACTGTAATTTGCTTTTCTGAATGAAGCACCTGAGTTTCGATCACTTGGACATTTCAAGCAGAACACGTCTGACCATTTATTAAGATTGTTGATGGGAAGTTACCTAAGCTGTATGCTGTCATTGTTGATAGGAAGTTGCACAAGCTGTATGGCGGCCTAATGGGACACCTGCAGAAACATGGTTAACATATGAGTAGTTAACCCTTCTGGAAGGTATGGATGTTTGCATTGATCAGCCATCGGAGTTGTTTGAGTTTTGAGCATGAGAAAGAGTATTCCAGGGGTCAGAGTGGATGGTATACGAGTGATTTCTTTTACGGAGAATGTACTGCAAAGTTTTATAAAACTGAGCAGACAAACTGATGCAGCCTCGGTCTCGAAGCAAGAACAGACACCAAGCTGTCGAGTAAGCTCCCTGTCTGGTAAATACTAGAATGATCAATTGATGTTTTGCCTGACTCCACTGTATTCTTTATTCTTTTCCGTGTGCAATATTTGTGAATTAATATAGGTGCGTGCTTAACTGTTGCGTCCCCAGTGTTTTGTTTGGTTAACCAGTAAGCATAGTTGTTGCAGAATTACACTCATCTTCTGTTTCGCTTCCATGCTTATCTTGGTCCTGTTTTTGTTTGCTATATGAGATAATTGACCTTCCTATTTTGTCCCGAACTTTTTCAGGACTCGTGGCACTTATTTAGCGCAATGCTGGTGACTTGCAGTCCATTTTTTCACATGTGCAAACAGACATGACGATCCCATTATGGTTCATTCGAGTCTTTCTGGGCGGGTGCAGTTTCCGCCGGGTCTGGCTCGCTACAATGCAGTGCCGGTTTACCTTTGCTGGTTGCTGTCTAAGAGATTCGGACTCTCCGGCCATTGTCAGACCTTGTACATCACGAGGCATCCAAACTTTGAAGATTTTATACTGGACATGTTTTCCGAATTTGTAAACTGTTTCCACATTGGAAAGTACTTAGATTGTTGCAAGGCAAAAGCTCATATGCAGCCGTTGATCTATTTCTTGCACATTGGATAAAAAAATATCAGCTGTCGTGTCTACTTTCATCACGTCGTAGAAGTAAACCAGGAAGGTAAACGGAGTAGACCGTTTCACCCATCATCACCACTCGCAATCCAGGCATCTAGTATCAGCTGTGCAGCCGGCAACTAGAGGTAAAACCAATGGGCACAGGAAGAGCAAAGGCCATGAGGTCAATGCCTATGTTCAGGTGGTGTTGTTTCTCTATAGTTAAGCTTGAAAATTTCTTGGTTCTCTCGGAATCATCAAAGCAAAAAATTCTTGAAAATGGAAAGCTTGCTGAAACGGGGATGGATAAGGAAGTTGGAGGTGTTGCATTACTAGTTGACCAATGGGTTGAAAGCTGAATTATGTATCTTGGTTCTTTGATGGGGCTATGACAATTACACAAAGGACATTTGGTACTATGGTATCACTGACTGACAGCATGCATCTTTATAGTACAAGGAACTCGAGGAAATGAAATGAGCTGACAATTGAATTAGGATAGTTTCTCCATTAAAAAGAAACGGGAGTGCAGGGAAAATTCCAAATCCAGAGCAAGTAATCAGTTTGGAACAAATTACATTACAGGAGAAGCGGCAAAATGAAGGAGGCACGCAAGAGTGGGAATGGCATCATCACTCTGAAGAGGGAGGAGGCGTTGGCGTTGGCGTTGGCGCCTGCTCCTGGTCGGGCTGGGCCTGGGACTGGAGAGGCGGGAGCAGCTGCGACTTGCGGCGGGTGTCGCGCGGCGGGAGGGGGACGGCGAGGAAGTGCTTGGTCTTGGAGATGGGGCGGGAGCGGCGGAGCTCGACGACGTCGCC
>KE372863.1:127904-145219 GCA_000418225.1 Zizania latifolia | reverse complement strand
GGGACCCTACAACTAAACTCTTGCTTGGCACAAATTACACACTACAAAACCTTTCAACGACTGTGTGTTGCCGCAGGGTGGGGGTGCCAGTGGAATCACAAGAACAAAACTAAGTCCACTGAACCGACCAATACAATGGACCAACCATATCTCTCCACTCCACTCGACTCGAAGGGAATAACCTTCATCCTGTAGTGGTAATTCTTACCACTCACTTGTTGACTTGTGGTGCCGGAGGCAGAGCACAAGACGATGCCAACATCCCTATATAACTAGCAGTGGAGTATACAAAACCAACCCGGACAGAATCCATCATCACATCATATAAATCACAACACAAGTGTGCGTTGCTTGCTTTGCTACACGCTGAATTTGTCCAGTCTCATGCCACGACACTTCCTTTCATCTCTTTGCCTCCGTCTCATGGTTCATGGTATAGAGGAATAATTAACAGATACTTCCTCTCCTCATAGTCCGTATCTGCCTAGCCTCTGCACCACTGCTGGTTCTAGGGTGGCCATGCACTGTTCCCAACCCCCACTTCCAAGCATCTACAGGAAATGCATTTTGTTAGTTTCTAGTGTTGTAGTGTATACCAATGCATAACTCCAAGGAGCAATCGTTTTACCCCCCTAAAAAGGAGTCGGATATACCTGCTTGTATCCGTTCAAAATCTGGCACACTTCGTTGTGTAATCCTTCGCTTTTTATTTCCTGTGAACAAATAAAGTGAGCTCACGCAGAATGCTGGTGGTGTATAAAGCATAATCTAATAGGAATCTAATCTCACATTCCAACTTGCACAGGCCTGGCAGATGTAAGCTAGTGAACCCACAGCCCCAGTTGGGTTTGCTGCCACCTAACATACAATGACAGTATTTTCTGTAAGTCCGTCAGTTTTGAAAAATGTAACAGTAAGCAGGAGTGTGGATGTACCATTGCACATAGACCATGGAATGCATCCTCCTTCTCAAAATCATCTCGTATCCTGTACATGACAGAAAATTAGATCAATAAAGTGGGCAATAGAGCTTAGAAGAATTAAGTAACATTTAACAGGATGTTGAGAGCTATGAAATAACTCCAGTACAATCACGCTTACATGCACAAGGCATTGCACCATGCTTGCATGAAATGGTCCATGTGAGGGGCCACAATGGCTGGACAGACCCAGCAAAGCCTCCCAAGTGTGATTGCGCTATTTTCAAGAAGTGACTTGTTCAAGCCCTGACAGTATGGCACAACACATGAGGCATTTAGCTGAAATGCTTACTCAACTAGAAAACATGATTAGAATAAGTAAAAAGGCATTTACCTCAGGCGATTTTAAAATAGGCACCAAGCACGAAACGACAGTTATCACCACAGGTGAAATTTCTTTGCCAATCTGCAAAGCAATAATCGGTCAGACGTACCCAACCAATTTTACAAATGTCAACGAGTACTGGCATGTCAGAGGCACAAGTAAACTAGGAGCACGTGTTGACAACAAATTAAACAATGAAGTGTTGAAATTGCCACACGACAAGTGGGAAGCCATGCACTCAAGCCGAATGGTTGGCATAGAACTTAGAAGCAGTAACAGAGGTTCTAAGCTATATGCTGACAAACTATTTATGGTGTTTGTTGCCCAGAGAAAAAGGTAACACCTATGTGCATCAAATAAGGGTTGTAAAAGTGGTACAAAACCTTGATTGCCAATTCTCCGATTGCCCAACAAGCATTGTTAGCAACTGATACAGCCTCCTTCACACATTGTGGGTTCTACAGCAACAAAATATCGTGAGGAGTGAATCTAGATATTATACTTGTAACCAGTGAGAATAAACTTACTAATTGCTTTGCTGCAACATTAAGGAATTCTTGAAGGCGCGGGTGCAAATGTATAGGGCAAACCTAGTACATGAAAAGATTTTATTTCTTATGGGCTGGAAAATAACTTAAAATAATAAAAGGTGAACTTTGGTGGTTTGCAACGAACCCTAGAAAGGTCCCCCAGGAGGGCCAGTGCACTCTGTCGAACATCTGCTACCTCATCCATACAGCATTGCAAAAGTAGATCTCTCAAACTGCTTTGTGCAACCTAAACCAAAATGAATATGGCTTACACAGATATAGAAGTGCTGAAGACATCACACTTTAATTTGAAGTATCTTATCAATAAAGAAAGAAAGAAAAAGGCAGTATTAAGCACAATCTTTATCTGCAACTCCCAAGTTCTTCATTCAACAAAACCATATTTAATTTAAGACAATTTTTCCAATCACTTTGCGTGAGAACCATCATCTCTATTAATGTACCAACCATGAACCATTATCAACCATAATTGCAGCTCTCGGTGTAGAATTATGGAAAGCCTGCAGAACTTGGGTCACCTTTTTTAGAGTTGCATTACTTATTCTTTGCAAGCCTGGCTTTGCTTTCTGCTATTAATCAGTATTACATATACATGAAAGCAAAAAAATTACCCGAATGTGGCTCATGTTGACCACTTTGAACAAGACATGTGGAACTAAAACTTCCAGTGCAAAGGGGGTGAGGGGATACAACTTCCAAGTCTAACCAGCATCTGTGAGACTTAAGTCTGGACCATCCAAAACCACCAGTAATCCAGTATTCACTCTTAACTGCTGATATACTCCCTGTGCACCCAAAACTACCTATATACATAGGCAGAATGCCTACTATTTCATGCAATGATGACATGGTCTGGTTTGTCTAGTCCTCACACATCGTATTAACCCCTCACCATGAATTTATTTCAAGAAATATGACACAATTTATGTATATATAGAAAGGAGATGTGATACACAAAGTAACCAATTTATCATAAGAGCGTGGAAAGATTATGGATCTTCTACAGAGTACTGAGATTGATAGGTAAGATAACCAAGAGTGATTCATATAATAGCAGGATACACCATTAACCAAGAATCTGAAAAAGGAAATGTCACTGGCCATATAGTTGGATTTACCAGGCTTTCAATACCGGCACCAATTCCTTCTGCGAGTCCTGACAACAGATCCAATGCGCACACAATGAATTCCTTATCATATAATGCACCAGCTGCGGCAGGATCAACCTGCATGTAGAAAGGAACCATCCATCAAGAAACATAACATGGTTATAAGCTTATCTCTGATGTAATTGGAGTCAACTCCACACTCCCAGCAAAGATCAATGCCAGTTACAATTGACTTTTTGTTGAATTGAGAGGAGCAGTGGCATCCCTGACAAGTCCTGGCTGCCGATCCACTTCAACTCTGATCATATCCTATTCCCTAACTCGTCTGTTCTTTTGTAATAGATTAAAGACTAATTTCTCACGACTCTTAACACATTGAAATCCAGCCATACTAACCTAAACGTGTACTCCTAGGAATCCGCTACGCCAGAGTACTGAACATAACAGAGAACATGATATTGAAGGAAAAGAAACACCTTTGTGCTATTCACAGGGAATGTAACTTATGAGAAGTGACCTTTAATATGTCTTTTCACAACCATAAAAATGACAGAGGTGCATTATGTATTAGATTGACCAATTAGAACTAAACAGCTATAAAATTATTGGTTATTACTTGGGTTGGAAATAGCCAACTTGATATCACCTAATTTTTCTTCCATTAAATTGACAAAGGAGGCCATTAAGCACTTGACGCAAATCAATTTGTAGTCAAGTGCCAGAAAAGTGTGGTATTAGGAACTTGGGTTGGATAGATCCAGCACTATATTATCAGGGAAAGATGATAATAGCATCAATCTTTAAGGTCCAGTTGGAACAGAATACTTGTTCACTCTAGCAACTAGACAATTGGATGGAATTAATGGCATTGACTGGCTATCCAAATGAAAGTTTGATACTAAAGAACAGCGACAGTCAAGTTTCAGTTTAACCACAGATCAATAAATAGCACACCAAAATTTTGCACTGTAAGGAAGTCAAATGCTTCATGTTTGTAATACAGGAAGGGATCCATGAACAAATCACAAACAGCACGACTAAAATCCATTAAGTATAACTGAAAAAAATAGTGCAGATAGCTATGCTTATGGTAGAAGTAAAAGAACGGTATGCCTTATGGTGCAGGGAAAAAATTGCACAGACCTTCGCCAACTGCTGAGATTGGATAAGATTGATGCACCTCTGAAACACTGGCTCAGCAAACTGAGAAAATCCTGGTCCCAGGGCCTGAAATAAATAAATAGAAGGCATCGAGGCCTCAATACGGTAAAGGAGAAAGACCTTCAACAGCTTTATTAACAAACTGGAGCTTCTAGTTTCTACTTTCTACCTACAATATCATGAATGAATTTTTGAAGCCATCTGAGAAAAACAAATTCCCAAAACTGTAGATTCAAGTTAATACTGGTCAACCCCTTATAGCCATATCTCCCTAAGTTTCAGACATCAGTATCAGTACTTACATAATTGGTTAAGTATTCAAAGCTGATTCAACTTTTAGAAGATCAAGCACTTGATGAACTAATTGGTACAACATGTATTATATTGAAAAATGAAGACATATGAGAGGACGCTTCACATTCTTTGAGTAAAGTACCGAGAAAAGAAACTCTTGGTGGATCATAATTTGAAGCAGCAGCTTCTATTCTAAATTGTTCTCTCTATTATTACTGCCAAATAAAATCTTAATTTCACACAAGGCAAAATGTGGATCAAATTTTCATCATGACCATTTCTCATGTACTGTATAAAGACTATAACAAAGATTATCACAAAAGATGTTCTAAAATGGATACTAGGGGACCTTCAAAATTAGATACAGCTCGTTCAAAGTACAAGAGTACATAGGTCAGAAAACAGCACAGACAAAACTTAAAGTACCTGGGCGATAGATGTAAAGCATTCAAGCAGTGGAAATAGATCTTTATCAGAGTTGGCGAGTTGCTGCCATTTCGTGATTAGTGGCGGCATAAATATATCTAAATATTTCGCCTGCATAACATCTTAAAAGTGATTAGTAATCAGCACGAGGAATCAACACACAAAAAATAGAAATGAATGAGGCAAGCAAAGAATCCTAATTGCCTGTCAATATAAATGAACAAATAAGAAAAGTATTCATCAAGATGCTTTGCACCTGGTTAAGCTCTGCTCCTACAGCATCAGCAAGAGTACCAAGAGCATCGTAGAGTATTCGAAGGTTTTGCCTCTGCTCGGGGACAACACGTAGAATTAAAACTAACCAATGCCTTAGGAAGCACTAACTGAAATGAATTGTTCAATGCAATTGCAAAAATGACTTTAAATTATAAAGAACCTGATATTTCCCATAGGCACACATAAGGTGTTGCAAAATAATTCCCAATTGTGGTACTAGTTCTTCTGCAGCCTCCTGAAGACAGCAGCCAATATGTGTAATTATATAGAAGATTTAAAAGCAGAAAAAGATTCGAAGATAAGTAAATAACCTCTTCAAGTGTTGCAAATGCCGAACACGCTGCCTCCTGCACTCTTTTGTTGCTATCCAATATCCTCCTGAGCAAACCTAAGAGGATTTTATCAAACTGTTCACGACCGTTTGGATGCTCAAGGCTCTGCATCAGAAAAAAGAACGTACAATATGAAGTTAACAACCATCCACGAATTGCACACGCATAAAACAAGAGCAAGTCCATATTCATAAAACATTATATGAACACAGCAGACAATTGGAAGAAAATCCCAAGATAGTAGAAATATGTAAATGTCATTAGACATAAACCAAAATGAGTAGTCTACCAACCAAAGTTTAAATGCCAAACATAATATAACAAAATAACCAAAGTTACATGTCCTGAACCTAGCTACAACACATTCTACGAAAACAGTACAATCTTCTACTAGTGAATATGGTAGAATCAACACATAGGAATGTTCTATTACCTGTACAATGAACTTGCTATATCGGGAGAGGGTCCAACAAGTAATACTCCGTATAAGGGGAAATTTATCATCAAGAAGTGGAATAAGAAAGGCAACAATCTGCAGTTGATAGAACATATTAGAAAAGGTACATTTTACAATAACTGACGAGGCAGAATAGACAGGTGAAGATAAAAGTAGAGGTACCAAAATCATAACTCCCAGCAGTCCAAAATTCAAAAAAAAACAAAATTACTGGATATAAATTATAAAATGGGTAAAGTTTATTCTGTAGAAATCAAAGATTAGTAAGCATTACAAAATACCAAATATCCAGAAGAACTTTTACAACCATATTCTAGAAGAATAATGACAGAAGCAACTGTGCAGCATAATTAAATTGCTTCTACAAAATTAAAATAGAATTCAAAGGATGTTATCCGTCATGAGTCATAACTCTCAATTGGCACATGGTACTCTTTGCTTAATGAGGTTTTTGTTATTTCTGCCATAATTGAGGAGTGATTTGAATTGCCATTCTTACAAGGAATTTGGATACAGCAACAGTTAATCATTAAAATTACCTGTGGAAGATGGGGATATAGCCCAGTAATGCATCCCTCTGCTATAGCACCAATAGACAAAACAGCAGCTTCCCTCTCCTTCCAGACATCATCATCTGTTCGAGCTAGATTTTGCTGCAAAATACAGAAAATGTTGTGTTTATCCAAAAGGTTCAATGGCAGAAACAGCATACGGAAAGTAACGGTACTCAAACATATAAACAATTGGCCAACAATTCAACAGTGCTGTGAAAAGGGTTCTAAAACTTGTCAGTCAGTAGCCACGTACAGATAATGGTTTCACACTTTCAATTATTTTTAAATTTGAAATTAACAGTACAACTTTGGGGAATTTTATGGCTGCAATGCTGCCCAATTAGTAACAAGCTCCAGCAATTATGGGGAAGTTTTGCGATATGACTTTCAAGGAAACACAAAACTTGCAACAGTACTTAAAAGGAAATTGAATAATGTACATCAAAAAATGTTATCACAACCCACGTATAACTTCCACCCAAAAAATGAAGGAAAAAAGGCAGTGTCTGGCCTCATTGCGGTAGCCAGATATACCTCGATTCCTCGAATTTGAGCAACTATTCAAGCAAATGCATCACAAACTCAATTCAAGACGACCTTTTAATAATTAAGTCTACTAGCCATGATAGAATAGTAGAATACAGAACCATAAGTACAAATTACCTGTATCAAAGGCATTAAAGTAGGAAGAATGTCATCACCAAAAACATTAGAAAGGACATCCAATCCAGCAGCGCTACATTTCCTCAAATTCCAAACATTTACAGCATCATCGTCATCCTGTCCACATGACCCAAAAAAATTTGGTAACTTTAAATTGACAATCTAAGTTGGTGAAAGTCATCACACTACTTAAAACAATTAACACTTCTGGACTCACATCATCTTCTCCAGTTTCAGACCCATGTAGTCGAGAGGCATGGAACCGGGGCTTCAGGTCCTGTTATACATCATAATTAGTTTTAGAGATATGGAGGGGTAGTCACCATGACATATAGATGTAAGCCTGTAAAACATACTTTTCACATTCCATTTCTTTTAAGTTTTAAGGTTGTCCAGCCTTACAGAAGGGCAAAGGCAAGCTGGTAATTAACTTCAAAGAAAGAAAGCAAAATCTCTGCTACATCTTATACAGTTCAAAACTACAGGACTGCAAGGTTAAGCTAGGCTCATTCATTGAGAGCATTATCATTACATAGGATGAAACCAACCTGGTCCCTGTCTGGAAAGGATTCGTCTTCCTGAGAACATAAAATATATATATATCAGAGCAAGTCACTATCACCAATGATCCACCAGTGATATGTGATATATAAAGAAATTTACCACCTCAGCATCAGCGAGTGATTCATCGTCATCAGCATAGACCATGTTCGACATCAAAGTCTACAAAAGAATGCAAACAAAAATAGTGTAAAGATACTACAGCTACCTCTCAACTGCATCAGAATTAGTTTTAAAGAGGGAGAGGGGCAGTTACTGGGATTAAGCGTGGCAAGAACTCTCTCAACCCTTCAGGGGGCATGTTAACATCACAGTATGCAGACCTGGATATATACCCATAGTTACTACCCCAACAAGGCATTAAACAAGATAAAAGAAACTACTGGCTATGTTGCAGCCGATCAAAGTTTATTTAAAATCAGAAGGTTGTCACCTAATAAAATGTGAGAATAACAAACTAAGAATTTAAACAATAAGAAAAGTAGCTGACACATAGATATAAACAAAATACCGTCTTAATATGATATGCTGGATTTACCATGTTTACAGGAAACATACCAGAACTCACAAGCCTCTAGAGCAACTTCATCATCAGAATCTTTATTAGCTTGCAGCATCAGTTCGGTAACATTTTTCAAATGTGGCTGCAGTTTTTTATCCGATGTTAGATCCAGCATAAGACTATATGAGCATAAGCAACTTAGTAGCTGAAAGATCAACCAAAGCAGATCAACAAATCAACAGATAAACAAGCAATACTTATCATTCACAGTTTTTACTCTAATGGAATGGCATGATACCTGAGCTCAATAAGATAACATTGTGGACTAGTGAATAATAAAATAACAAGATTCAATGCAAAGTAACCTTACAGCAAGGCATCAAAAGTATTGTGGTTAAAAACAAAAAAAACAACAGAAATTGGGCAGTTTCTGCAAAAAAAAAAAAAAAGGAAGGAAATTGGACAGTTCATTGTCTGGCTACAGATCCATGGCATGAACTGCAGGTTGAATCTGTAACAGACTACAAGGATCATGATATCTTAACTAAAAATAAAAATGAGATGGTGATGGTAGGTTCTACCATCATCGATCTTACTGTAGATTAATCTGTGTGGACATTTTTTGTGGTATTTGTAGTGTCTTTTATAAATGATCATCAGATCAGTATCTTCTGTGTGCATATATGTGTGGCATTACATCCATGTGCATTATGTGTGATATTTTAGATTTTAGGATCATACAACAACAAAGCCTTTTAATCCCAAGCAAGTTGGGGTAGGCTAGAGTTGAAACCCAACAAGAGTCACTAATCAAGGTTCAGACACATGAATAGCTTCTCTCCATGAACTCCAATTCAAGGCCAAATCTTTAGGAATATTCCATGCACTCCTATTCTCTCCATGTGCATTATGTATTTATGTGTGATATTTTAGATTTTAGGATCATAATTTTTTTATTTTTGTAATTGAGAACTTATGGTTTATCTGTCTTAAGCAATGTGCTAGTTACCTCCAAAATTGATGGCCGTACTTCAATGAGCTGAACCCAAGCCGAACAAACCTATCAAAGTAACAGGAAGCAGAATTATCAAGATAAAATGTGCAATTGAACAATTGAATAGTACTGAGCAGCATCTATAGATAATCGTTATAGCCAGTTAGGAAAACAAACTCATACAGGACGAAAGGAAATCTAGCTAACTGGATTGGCAAATGAACTTCTTAAACTAAAGATTCAGTGTTAGGAGTTTGGATTGTGGGCTCTAACTGGTGGGCAGGCCTCATTGCTATCATTGGGTATAATCAAGCTTTAGTTATGCCAGAACTAGAAGTGTTCTGAGTTTTATTTTATTTTTATTTAATATGGATCTTATGGGATGCTTTGTAAACCTGTACTTGTATTCACTAATATAATTATTTCGGTAGGGTTTTATACTCCTATGACCTACAGTTCCATAAAAGAAAGTAGTTGAATGTGCATCATAAAGTGTAATTCTCTATGGTGAAATACCAGTTTCCGAACATCCGCTGAAGGATCCTTTGCAAGGTTGAATAAACCCTGAAGGTACTGATCCATTGACATATACAATGCCTGCATATAATAAAAAAATTAGTAAAAATTGTTGACCAAGGTAATATGGAGGGAGGGGAGGGCTATGCTTACTGCTGGCATCACCACAATGTATTGATTAATACAGCCCAGTGCTAGTTTTCTCAGGATTGCATGTGTAGATTGGAAAAACTGAGAAATCAAATGAGCAGACTGTTAGAACGAACCATGTAAGCATGCTAAACAGAGTGTGCAAACATGTATATGCCTCCACAGAGGCATAATGTGAAATATACATGCAGTCAGTGCACACACAAATAAAATCTATGATTTACAGATTGTGGAAGCGAAAGTACACAGACTATGTAAGTATCTGGTAGCTACAGATATAACACAAACCTGCAGCAATCTTGGCATGAATACATTGATTGGCCGTTCAGACAAACCAGGAACATCAACATCAAGCTCTTCAGGAACATCCTCACAGATCTGCCAAAGAAAACAAGTTTTTTGAGCATGCAATTTGTGTTCAAGAAGTTCAAATAGAGGATTTATATTATAAGATTCGCTACTGCAAACTGCTTTATTGTGTTGCTGCCAACTGATAGAAGTCTTCTATGTACGAAATCAAGAATCAAGCTCAAATATATGAGAACTGCTTTACCTTATATATAGCATCCATAGCACCTTCCATATGATCCAGATCATTACTGTCCAAACATTGATGTAAAGCCTGAAACAACTCAATCCATCCAGCAACTCGAACAATTTGAAAGAGTACACTGATAACTGTTCCAACTGTGGATCTGATTGCCTTATTGGTTGCCCCTATACACGGCAACAGCTCAGACTTAATGTACTGCTTTGAAGTAGGAGGCATGGAACTGAAAGTCTCTCGCAGATTGTTTTTTAGTAGAAGACCAGCAGCTTGCCTTACTTCGAAAGATTTTCCCTGGTATTAGCAAGAAATGTAACCAGATGTCAGAGAAAAGATAAACACTAACAGGATATAACTTTGATTAGAAATATATCATGCCTTCTGTTGAAAGATATCGTTCAACTACCACACTACCATATCATGGTTGCACGAATCCCTTTAACAAAAAGGGAATAAGGGATGGCTTCAATTCAATCTGTACAACTAACTACAGCATGTAACTAATAATTAACAGGTGTCCGCTCTATTTAAGCGTTTATATTGTATTGACTAATCCCATAAAAAGCAAACCCTCATTAGAAGCAGGGATCCTGACATATGGCTCCCGATGTTTCCAGGTGTTGATTTCTTCTAAAATTATGTGCTTTTACTCACAATAGCAATTAATAATTCAAAGACTCATCTACAAGTTTGGAGTGGGTACTTGAGAAAGCATCTGTCACAAGATGGGAATGGCAGTAGCAAGTAGGGTAGACAGAAAACATAAACGTATAGATCAGCCAGGATACGTTTCCTGTCAACTGTGTGACGTGCTTGGTAAAAACTGAAACCCTCGTAGAAGCCTATTTTACAACATGACAGAGCAAGAAGGAGTGAGAGGCACGAGCATGTAGCCTTGAGTGAAAAACAAAAACAAACAATTTTTAACTTGAAAAAATTGATCATGTGTAAATTTGTGCAAGATAGAGCCGCCGCAGGAGATGAAAACAATGAACTTTATGTAGTTAAGTAGATGGCATCAGCAGCAGACCACCCAAAATCCCAAGTAGCAAGCGTAGTTTTGCAATTCTATGAGAGCAGAGCAGTATATCCAATGCTAGATGCAGCAAGAGCATATAGCAGCCGACCAATTGGTGCTCAGTGTAGCAGTGAAACGCGGGTAGAGCAAGCGGTGAAGCCCGCAGAATGGTAGCGAAGAAAAAAAAGGAGAATAACACGATCTTCAGATCGAAACATCCCGCAGTCCCTGCAGTGTGAGCGGCAAGGAGCTGAAAACCCTAGACCTAGAGCGGTTAGGGGGGGAGAAATAGATGACCTCTCCACGGGCGAGGAGGAAGACGAGGTAATTGTTGAAGTCGGGGAACTGGCTGTAGTGCTGGAGCTGGTGCCAGATGCGGGCCTGGTCGGAGTTGGGGGATATGTGCGCTTCGAGGAGGCTGCAGATCTCGCGGAGGCCCTCCTCCTGCGGCTGCCACAGTGAAGCCGCCGCCATCGCCGGCGATGAAGTTGCAAGGGGCAGAGGGGAGGGAGGCGACTAGAAGAAGAGGCGGCGCGGCGGCTGGAGGAGGAGGGGCAAGGGCAGGGGGAGGGGGAGCAAGCCAAGCCAAGGGAATCGAAACAACGCAACGCAGACTGACACACGCCAGCCCAGCCTTCCCTTCCCATTATTAATGCTCTTCTAATAAATCTACTTTTAAATAACTCTAAAACAAAATTATTTAAAAATTAGCTTTAGTAAGTTTTATAAAACTATCTACTCCATCCGTCCCATAATATTACTATAATAAATCTAGACAGTGTCACTATCCAGATTCGTTATATTATAAAATACTTCATCTAATACTAGATTATTATATTATAAATGAAGAGAGTAGTATTTACGAGTCTTTCTAGAATGCTAAAACTAGCCATACTTACTCAGAAAAAGATAGTCACAATTTTCATTTCAATGGCACCAGTTAAAAAATTTAGATAGGAGTGGGGTTTTATTGAACATTAGAATCATAAAGCATGGGATTAAAAAACTGGGTTTCCTATAATTATCACCTTAAAACAGGTGATTTATTGAAATATACTCGTTTTTTCTCTTTTCTTTTTAATGATTTGAAAATCATCCAGGGGAATTAATGAATTATTAAATACGTGAAGTGAAGGACATGTGGATTCAAGTAATAAGATAGCTTTAGTTATACAAATGTACAAAGGTAAGTTTTTTATATTTCTATTTGTAACAGTTGGAAAGCTAAAATTGTATAGAGACAATACAAGACATTAATATAGCTTTCAAATTTAGGTTATATAATTGAAAATTAACTTTATCTCTTCAAGAGAAGGGAACAGAAGCACCCCCACAGTTTTATATGTTGAGTCATGCTATTTAATTTGTGCGATCATTTTAGTTGTGCTGGACAATAAGTGTTACTCCTAGGTTAGCCCAACAGTGATCCCATTGGTAATAAATTGTATGTCCTTCGTGTCGATGGACCTTTAAAATGTCACATCAGGAACGATTCCTGTATGCGAAAACATCGGTCTTGCTTTTGGTTTCTTTTTCTTTTAGGCTATATTTAGTTGGTTGGATAGGATACGATAATTTTATTCTAAAAATGTTTGGTTGTAAGATATGTTATATGAGATGATCCATAAAAAAGAACATTATCTTTAGATATGGAATGAGTTTATCTTAGGGGACGAGCTCATTCTATTTATGTGCATAAGAAATAAGCTCATCACACTCATGAGCACACGCAGCGACGAGACAAGTTGGCGCAGCGACAGGACAAGCGAATGGCGGGGTGACGGTTGCGCGAGCTCACGCGGTGACAGGTGGGCTCGAAATGCGAGGAGTTGGTAGGAGACCGACAACGAGAAGATTGGCAATGGGGAGACTGGTGGCAAGGCAAGCGAACAACAGAGGTAGCTATGCGAGCTTGCGTGGTGGTGGTGGGTGGGCTCCTACGGTGAGGAGTCGACAGGGAAACGGATACACTCACTATGTATCTGATAAAATGACTACATAAACAAGAATGAGTATATCTCTCCGATTAAATAAAAATGAGATTCACCCCATCTAACAAACAGAAAATAAAGTTAGGTTCTCATTTGCAAAATTCCCATAAAACAAATCTATCCTATGCCGACCGTTGTTAGTAACAAAGCAGGTTTTAAAGTTAGGTTCTCATTTGGATTGGAGTATTTTAAAATGAATTTTGAATGATTCGGTTTAATTACTGTGAAAATATTGTAAATTATTGGAATCCAGACGAGCCTTAGAGATGAATTTTAGACTTTCATAAAAATTTAGGTTTATACAATAAACTTTACCATACTGATGGTCTGAACTTGGATCGCCACATTCACCATGTCCGATTCACATCGTAGCTTAAATATATTATGCCACTTGTACAATAAGAATTATTGTAGTCTGATCGATGTTGAGAAACAGGAATGCAGCTAAGCTGATTCCATTGGCCGGAAAACAAAAGGAAGTGGAATGATTGGGTCCAGCACCCAGCACCCAGCTGCCAGCTGCTAGCTGATGCATGCATGCTGCTGCTGCAGTAGACGTAGTGCAGTGAAAAGAGGGAAAGGCAGAGGAGCGAAGAGCACACAATGGTGAAGTGAAGCTAGCTAGGTGAAGATGAAACTAAAGGAGATTAAACGGAATTGAATGTAACAATAGGCAGGTTGCACCCATGATATAATGGAGGTGTGGTACGGACATCGATCAGTGTACAGAGGCAAATTAAAGTTTTTGATTCTCTCGGCGACCTGAACAATGATCATAAACATCACGGTCCTCGTCACAGCTATACATATCATATATGTATTGCCACACGCTCGTGTATACTAGAATAAAACACTGTGCTTAGCTTAATTCAAGGTGGTAATCTCCATGCACACAGATGGTAAGGTATCGCCAGCTTCCAGCGGCAAAAGCAACAGCGATCTATGGCTTAGTCTCTACATATTCATAGTAACAGCTGCATTGCACTGCATGGTTTCCTCTCTGTGCGTCGAGTTGAGAGAGAGAGAGAGAGAGGGAGAGGGAAAGAAAAGGGCAGGCAACATAGCCACTTGCAAGCACTCATAGCTGGTGCATCGATCCTTCTGTTAATTAATCATCCGCGAATGCATATATGCACTGATGATCTGAGATACTCAATCTAATCAACTTTTTATATGTGCTGCTGGCAGTCCGTTTGAATGGCGTGAATGATTAGCGTAAGAAACTCTGCAGGCATCAGGCATGCATGTGCGTCACTGCCAATTACACGAGCTAGCATGCATTCAGCAGCACAGGCAGCGAAGATGCTACGAGCTTAAAACTAGCTATAGCAACATGGCACGTACTGCGTATATATATATACACAAATTAAACGCTTCCTCGAACTTTTAATTAGAAGATTCTGCACTGCAGATGATTCTTGACAAAATAGTTTAAGTTCAAACGAATGAATTTAATTCTAAAAATATGGCAAATGCTTTTTGTTTGGCGATCTGATGGAGTGTAAGTAAAAAGGCAGGAATCTGGAGGAGCGCGCGTGTTGTGGGGGTCCCGTTCCCGTTCGCATAGGTTGCAGAGGCGGCAGCAGCAGCAGCAGCAGCAGCTATCGACTGCATGCTTGCAATACCAACAAAAAGATTGGGCAAAAGCAGGCCCTCTTTTGGAGCAAAGCAAAGCAAAGGCTCTTCCTGTTGCAATACCAGTCCTCCGATCCAGGCGCTACTAGACCTACGACTACTATTCTATGATATACTACTACTGTGCTGTCATACTCATGTAAGATGGCTGCTAGTGTAGTGTAGTGTAGCGCTGCAGCAATGGAAAAATGGCTGCAGAGTGCAGAGATAGAATGACAATCTCCTCCTCCTCCTCCCTGAGTTTTGGATCTGCTTGGGCTTGGGATTTGGGAGACGGCATGCGCATCACAAGCACAAAGCCTCCGCGTGCCGCTCTGCGACTCCAACTTTTTTATCATTGCATTGCATTCATCTCTTCCGACCTTTCTTGTTACCTTTTCTCACGGCACATCCCCTTAAACTGTACCCAAATTCTAACATCGATTACTTCCTCTTCCACTTTCTTTAATACACTGTATACTTGCACTATACACTGCAACCAAAAAAAGGCAGGAAAACCCGACCACCTTCTCTCAACCAAGAGACGCCTCAACGTAGACACAAGTCAAGCCATGCTTTGTACAGAGAGAAGCTCATCCGGCCCAGAGCAATCAACGTCCCGGCAACGACGGAGCTGACGCCATGGCACATAAGCTTGCATCTCAATCACAACACTGTCTCAGGTAGGATTGCCGGAATTAAAGTCTGACCCGAGGATGCTCCTGCTAGATTTATCTCCGATCCATGACACATCTGAGCTTGGTGCATGCTAGCTGCATGGAACTCTGCAGGGTAATTTGCACAACCATCAGGGTACTGAAACGACATTATACAGTATACAAGTAGACTTTGTAGAACGTTATCCAATGCATTTCCCTTCAAATAGCCGATCGCATACAATGATACAAGTAGGCTTGTTCAAAAAGTTGATTTAATTGATAGAAAACCCATGCAGTAATAGTGAATGCCACCGTGGAACTTCCAAAGTTCAGAGGTGTGCTAAATGACTGTACCAACACTCTGTCTTCTTAAGGATCACAGAGTGGATACTACACGCAAGTACTAATTGTGCGTGAAATCTAGAAACTAAGTATACTTAGAGTGTGTTTGGTTGAGCTGTAGATTCTGAAAAAACTGATGTGAGCTATGAACTATGAAAAAGCTGCTGTGGGCTGTGAGCTGTGAAAAAGCTGGGAAGTTGTTTGGTTGGAGTAGCTGTAGATTTTTGTTTTGGTAGTAAATGTCTGTAATATCTCTGATATTTGGTTGCACTGTTAATATACAGATTGATTGTAAATTACTGACTTATTTAATGATTTAGATGTAAATAATTATTTTAATCATGAAATTTAGGAATTTAGGGTTATAAAATATATTTTTTTTAAGTTGCTAGTGGTAGTAATTTTCTTAATCATCCATAAAAAATGTCTTGACAAGCAAATAATTAATTAAGAACAAAAGGTAATAATATGAATTAAGCGTGAACCATGGGGCTAATAAAAACATCAATAATAACAAACTTATTGCATAGAGTTATTTACATAGGTAAGATATCTACTTTACATCTCTGAACTTTTTCATCAAATTTTGAAACACAACTAAACTATACATTATATCACACTTCACACTTTAAGTTCGAACGAAACATAACCACATGTACGCATCTATCTTTATCCATGAACACTTCAAGTGTTAGGCCTGGCTTTTCTTCCTTCAGCTTAGGGAATTCTGCTTCTTCAAATGTCTGTCATCAAGCGCCAAATCACGTAGGCACTAACTTTTGTAACATGGGAGCAGTTAGAACTTTCTGCAAACAGAATATAACATCACCATGAAGCAAACATTTTTCTGAGTATACCACTAATAATTCATTAAATCACATAACCAAATTGCTGTTGATGCAAACAGAATATAACATCACCATGTAGCACTTGATTGGATGCAACGAGTGTGATTGGATGCAACGAGTAAAAACTGCCAAAGGACTTGAATATGTACATGAGAAGAAAAATGGCAAAGATTGCAGACTTCAATCTCTCAAATCATGCTCCAGAGTAAAAATTATTGCCAGATGTCTATGATGAATTCTTAAACAAACATGACCATATCACTGAAAATTATTTGATTTGAGAATATAATAGAGATAATATATGAGCAGCATGCGACTTTGCAGTAGTAGAGAAAAGACCATTACTAACTGTTTGTAACACGTACTTGTAATGGGTCGTCATACAACATTATTTAGTGTCAAAGAACCAGTGAGCTGAGTGATGAGGAGGACGATGATCTCTAAC
>KE372863.1:102808-127894 GCA_000418225.1 Zizania latifolia | reverse complement strand
CATTATCCACTCCTTCTCTGAAAAATGCAGGAACATCCAGAAGTTTAACAAGCTGAAGATTGTATAACGGCAAGCTTGCATTTGAGTACATACTACCACATGCATTTGAGGAGGGCGGGTTACCACTGTCTTGAGGATGCAGATCTGGAGCTGGCACGGACGGCTGCGTGAGGAGAGTGCCGGCGCGTGAGGAGGGCGCGTGAGGAGCGCGGGGCGCGTGAGGAGGGCGCCGGCACGTGAGGAGAGGGCTGGCTTCACCGGAGGAGAGCGCCGGCGTGTGAGGAGGCAGATCTGGAGAGGGCAGGAGCGACGGCGTGTGAGGAGGAGGCGCCGCGACTGCGCGTGAGGAGAGGGGAGGTGTCACCGGAGGAGGGCGGGGGCGGCATCGCCGGAGGAGGGCGTCGGCGCCAGCGTGCGAGGAGGGCGGAGTCGGCGGCGCGTGAGGAGGGCCAGGTGCGCCGACGCGTGAGGGCAGGGTGCTCAGGCCTGTGCGTTGCGGAGGGTTTTCTTTGATGGCAAGGTGGGTAATTTTCACCAAGTTGCACTGCGGGAATTTGTAAAATCTGGAGTACCCTCAGTTTTTCTTTCCACTGCAAGAATCTGTAGATTTTCGAAAAGCTGGATGCCCTTTGAAGCTGTTTGGTTTAGATTCCAGCTTCCGAGCCAGGAAGCTGGTTGGAAAATCTGAACTAAACAGACCTTTACCCTAGACATTCAAAATAAATAAAACAGAATGCAGAGTGTTGTTCCAAAGAGTGAAGTGTAGCAGCTGAACGTGCCTATTTCCTGTCCTAATTGACATTGTAGTCTTGCAAGCAAACGGCACATGTTGATGATGTGCAGTTTGTTTTATTGCTCCTTCGTGAAGATAAGGCTTGGCATTGCCTTCAACAATTGACTGTTTGTTCCACGGAACTGTAGGCCAAACTAGCAAGTATTCTGTATTCATTAACAGATTGAGTAATGGATAGGCAGCGACCGCGTCTATATCATACATTCATACTGTATCTATGTAGCCAGGCAAGGGCAGAGCAAGAGTCAGCTGCTCTGCTACCATACTGCAAGCAGCAAGCATGTACTGTACAAGTGTCTGTAGATGCTTAGCTGAAATGGAACTCTGACCATATATGTTTCTTACTCACCACCCAACATGAGCTAGTAAGTAAAGTACTAGCGTTGATTTTCCTTGATTTCTATCGACCGTACATTAGTAAGTACCATGAGGGATGGACTCTCAACAAGTAGTCCACTTAATGTTGTTGGGTCCCTGTCTCTGCAACGTACACTGCGCATTCATATTGTATAGTTATATCTGCTTGCTGAATTATATGTATGGTGTAATAGTAGTCGTAGTAGTGTGCTCCATCAGCTAGGGAGCAGAGAGATCACATTATCATAAAAATGATTTTACTAACATAGCTGATGCTAAAAAACACATACCATGTTACGTACATGTATGAAAAAAATACAAGTCACTGACCGACGGATCAAGCGCAGAGCACAATTTCATCAAACCTAGGTTTAACAATATAATTTACAATAAAACATCAATTTTTTCATAATGTTTAATTAAATTTTAAGAGAAATTAATGAGACAAGTCTGGGCTTAAGCCCTAATTGCCCCAGGCTTGTGTCCACCACTGTGATGGATGGATATATCTCATATATAAATCATTTTAACCTTGTAACTCTTTTTTTAAATAAAGTAGTTTTAGAGCTTCTATGCATATTTTTATATCTTCTCTTGTAAAAAATAATACCGCTTTTACAAATAAACACTTTTTTCAAAACAACAAATTTATTTTATCTTATTTCTTAATTATGGTTTTTTAATAAAAAGAATATCACAAACCGTAACCCCTCACATATCCACATATGTAGTGGCTCCCTATGAATTGGTCCTTAACTACTAAGACTATATGCCCTTTTGAATAAAATACATAACTAGTAATCACAAACTTTTATATAGAATCCACATTAATACTTAATTTATCTACCTCTTTCTATCTTCTTAATTTAATAGTTCACCATTCAAAAAATAATTAATTATACATAAATTAATAAAAGTTGTACTCGATTTATAATCTCAAATATATATTTCTATGATTTAATAATTCATAATTCTGGAAATGATAAGCTCACATGAGTGTAGTGGGCTTCCAAAACAAGCAAGTGGGCTCAAACAGGCAAAAGAAAGCCCAACCATAGTAGCCATTCGTTTTTTTCCTTGTTTCTGGAGGCGTCTCGAACAAACAAATACTCCGCCGTCTCTCTCTTCCCTCGATTCGTCCCTGCCTCACTGGGAGCGCCGCCGCCGCCGCCGCCGCTGCCGCTGCCGCAGCTAGGGTATCCTCTGGTAACCCTAACCCTAATCTATCCTCGTCGCCGCCAGTGCCTCCGCTCTTCGTCCACCGCCCTCCTCCCTTCCTCCCTTTCCAATGGTGGCGCCGGCGGCGGCGCAGGAGGAGGACGAGGAGGCGCTGCTCACCCGCGCACAGGCCATCATTACGCGGGTCGTGGAGCGCGAGGACAACCCCAACCCCCGCCTCCTCCACACCCTGGCCACCATCTGCGAGGCCCACGAAGCCAGGTACCCACCCCCCTTGGCCTCGATTTCTTCCTCTCACCTACCGTTACGATTTCCGTTCTACTTTCCTCTCCTTGCTCGTACCATCGCAAGCCTCCAACCATGTTCATGCTCGAGTGTTCATCTTCTCTTCCCTTTTTATTTATTAGGGCATGTTGCTGCATTGCATTTTCTTCCAAGAGCCCATTCTGCTGTCTTGCGCCGCTTATTACAGCTAGTTCTTGCCAACCTAGGTTAAATGAAATGCCTTGCTTGCTTGCTTGCTTGCCGTTGCCATCATGCATAAAAGCACACACTTTATATCAGTCATGTAGGATCGACACATTTTCCATTTCCCCTTGATTCCGACATAGGAAAGACAAACGTATGATAAATTGCCACACTTCTGTTAAGGCTTGCTGGAACAAGTTGAATTTTCCATTTCTACTAGTCACTGAGAAAACTGCCATCAGGAGGGATATTCCTTCTTGCTATGGTTCACTATGTTTCTAAGACTGCTTTCCTTAACCATACTACTTCTCTGCAGGTATGTGCAAGAGTGCACAAATAATCCATCGTATAATAACACAAATGCAAGGAATTACCATACAATTGGCAAGCTGGCAAACTTGCTTCGGGTGAGCACTGTACAAACTACATCAATCTAGTTTTAGTTTTACCCGTTTATTGCTTAAATCAATCGTTCTTGTCTGTATTCATACCGGCAGGAGAATGACGATTTTTATGAGCTAGTGTTTTGTAAGTTCTTGTCGGACAATACATACTCTGCTGCAGTACGCTCTGCTGCTGCAAGGCTGCTCCTAAGCAGCTATTCTGCCTGGACGGTTAGCTCCTCCCTCTCTTTTGTGCTGACAACACCCTATCAGTTCTCTACATTCCTTCTCTTCTCCACACTGAATAGTACCAATTTTTCTTCTTGGTCTTCTGCAGCCTCAGTACCCTCATGCATTCGAGGATGCTATTGTAGAAAATATAAAAAACTGGGTGACAGAAGATGCTGGAGTGTCAATTGAATGTGAATGGGAGCATTTAGGAAAGAACAACAAACCCACAGATGTTGACATGCTGCGGACATATGCCATTGGGTTGCTTGCTATGGCATTGTGCAGGTAATGCCATGGTTTTTTTTTCACATGATATTGCACACCATCCTTTTGCTTCAACTATCTTTATGGGATTCACCTAACTGTTATGTGCCTCTCTAGTGTTTAATAATATCCCATGTTCCCAAAAAACCTAACTGTTGCGTTTTCTGTATCATTCCCAGCGGTGGTCAGTTGGTGGAAGATGTCTTGACATTGGGGGTATCAGCTAAGTTCATGCACTTTTTGCGTATACGAGTGCATGGGGATGTCACTTCTGCCCAGAAAGATTCTAATCTTTCTGTAGATACCAAGCATCCTCGGGGCAAAGATGAGAACAGGATCAAATCACGTCTGGTTCAAGACAGTTCTCGATTGGATGGAATGAGGTCTGGAGAGGGAGTTTCGACTGACCCAACTTTGGAAAAGGATTATGATCGTATTATGGGAGTGTCGCATGCGCATGGAGAGCGGTGGATAGATGAAGCTGCCTCTCTGCGACCTGAGTATGCTGATTCATCATCGAATCTTTTTGACGTAACTGAGGCTGGCGCAACAAATGAGAGATCTTATAGTGCAAGCATTTACGATAAAAAGTATAGAGCTGGAGAAAGGCATTCTGCATTGAGGCCTGGTAGAGATGAAGAAGTGAACGAAAACTTGAGAGAAGATATGCTTAAGAGAAAGTTGAGTCGAACAGGATCGCGACTTAGAGGGAAGGGCAATGCAGGTGAAAGCTTGCCTGAAAGTGAAAAAACACCCTTATCACCAACCTCAGGATTGAGAACAGGAGCTCGAACTAGCAGAGACAATAACACAGCAAAGATCGAGGATCCAAAGAAGGCCATTGATGTGAACAACAGCTCTCCAGGCCCTGAGTTCAGTGTAATTTCCAAAGAAGAGTATGAGGATCGGTTCAGGGATTGTATTATTGGCTTAAAGGATATATCTGACATTGTTTTGAAGGCTGTGAGAGCTGCTGAGGCTGAAGCCAGATCTGCAAATGCACCTGATGAAGCTGTAAAAGCAGCAGGTGATGCTGCTGCGGAGCTTGTGAAATCTGCTGCATTGGAGGTATGGAAAAAGACTATCTGTCTATCTTTGGATTCTTACACTGGCATTTTTTGATTTTTTTTTTGTATCAATGTATCATACCACATTAAGTGACCGTGTCTTGTTTTCTACGTTTCTGAAGGTTTGGAAAAGTGGAAATAATGGTGATGCGGTTTTATTAGCCGCTGAGAAAGCTGCAGCTACTGTAGTGGAGGCTGCTATGTCAACTAGTGTATCACGGTAATGGATTAAACACACACACACTCTATTATTCTCTTCTCGTTTTCTGAGCTTGTTTTGGTGTTACAGAAGTTCTAACCAAGTTAGTGAAGAGTATATGGTGGAAGAACCTGTGCAAATCAGTGAGGACCATGAGTTGGAGGATTTTGTTATCACTGACCATGGGGAGCTTCTACAACTTAGAGAAAAATATAGCATTCAGTGCCTACAGATTTTGGGAGAGTATGTTGAAGCTTTGGGTCCTGTTCTCCATGAAAAGGGTGTTGATGTTTGCCTCGCATTACTGCAACGGAGCATTAAGTACCAGGGGGGACATGGTCACTTTACACTTCTTCCTGATGTTCTTAGATTAATTTGTGCGTTGGCTGCGCACCGGAAATTTGCTGCGCTCTTTGTAGACCGTGGCGGTATTCAGAAGATTCTCTCTGTCCCTAGGATTGCTCAGACATATACTGCTCTTTCTGCCTGCTTATTTACTTTTGGTTCCCTGCAGGTAAACATGAAAAACCTAAACTGCCTATCTATTCAGTACTACAGCTGATATGTTGTTATTTTCCCCTTGAATTGCTGAAATATGATTCATGCTTGCAGTCAACTATGGAACGTATTTGTGCACTCTCGTCTGACACACTCAACAATGTGGTTGAACTGGCGCTTCAACTTCTTGAATGTCCACAAGATTCAGCGAGGAAAAATGCAGCCATATTCTTTGCTGCTGCCTTTGTGTTCAAAGCTTTTCTGGATTCATTCGATGCACGGGATGGGATGCAAAATGTTCTGCGTATTTTACATGATGCTGCTTCTGTAAGGTCTGGTGGTAACTCTGGAGCATTAGGATCCTCTAATGCCAATCAGGGGAATGATCGATCTCCTGCTGAAGTTCTGACTGCGTCAGAAAAGCAGGTTGCATACCATTCATGTGTTGCACTAAGGCAGTATTTTAGGGCTCATCTTCTTCAGCTTGTTGATTCCATTCGACCAAGCAAAAGTATCCGTAGTATCGCTCGAAACACTTCTAGTGCAAGAGCTGGTTACAAACCTTTTGACATTGGTAATGAGGCTATGGATGCTGTTTTTCGTCAGATCCAGCGGGACAGAAAGTTAGGTCCTGCTCTTGTGAGAGCTCGTTGGCCTGTGCTGGATAAATTTTTGGCATTTAGTGGCCATATAACTATGCTAGAGCTGTGCCAGGTAAAGCTTGTACATTTTTTCTTTTTGTAAACAAAGTTTGTTGTTTACCTAATTTGACCCATAATGATATGTTTCAGGCTCCACCTACTGATCGCTATCTGCATGACTTGACCCAATATGCATTTGGAGTTCTTCACATTACAACGCTTGTTCCGTATTGCCGCAAACTGATAGTGCATGCTACATTAAGTAACAACCGTGTTGGTATGGCAGTCCTATTAGATGCATCAAACAGTTTTGGCTATGTTGATCCTGAGGTGCGATTTTCATTGCCAAGTTAATTTTTTAACAAGCTTACCAAATTACAAATCCAAAAGGTGGCTGCTGATGTCATCTCTAATTATCATTTGTGGATCAGGTGATTTGTCCAGCACTGCACGTTCTTGTCAATCTTGTGTGCCCCCCTCCTTCTATTAGTAACAAGCCATCCTCAGCCGGTATTCAGCAACCTGGAGCTGCTCAAGCACTTGGTGGGACATTTTCAGAAAACAGAGACAGGAATGCTGACAAATGTACTTCAGATAAAAATCTAACTGCAAATCAGGGTGAATCTCGGGAACGCTGTGCTGATGGTAACACATCACATCAGGGAAATACTGTGCAGATTAGCACACCTGTTGTGCCATCTGGGGTGGTTGGTGATCGGAGAATATCTTTAGGAGTAGGAGCTGGTGGTCCTGGTCTTGCTGCTCAATTGGAACTGGGGTATCGCCAAGCTCGAGAAGTAGTCAGAGCTAATAATGGTATAAAGATTCTTTTACAGCTTCTCAATTCTCGAATGGTTACACCTCCAGTCGCTATTGATCCTATTCGAGCACTAGCCTGTCGTGTCCTGCTTGGCTTGGCTAGGGATGATGCGATTGCACATATACTCACTAAGCTCCAGGTACTGTGGGCTGCAAAGCAATAAATAATTACTTGTCCATCTTCCTATTTTTTTCTAAACCTGTGACTTGTACTGCAAAGCATTTGTTTAGTGATTGCTTGACTACACTCGCACTGCATAATCACTATTAAACTAGTAAGCAGACTTATTCTTTGTTGCATTAATACTGAGGATATACTCCTTCACTCTTATATTCTTGGATTCTTTCTTTACATACAGTTCAAAACAAATTAGTTAAATCTTGATTAACATAATTGAAGATTATATACCTCAGATAACTACCTACTTATTGTTTCAGGTAGGGAAGAAATTATCAGAACTGATCCGTGATACCAGTGGTCAGTCAACTGGAGGTGACAATGGTAGATGGCAAAATGAACTGATCCAAGTGGCAATTGAACTAATTGCGGTAAGGGACTTGAATTATTTATCGATATGCAAATATCAATTGCTCAAGAGCTTACATTCATAGAGTTCCTTTTCCTGATTTGGCTGCTCATCACATATAAGTAGGATGCACTATGTAGCTATTTGGTCTTATTACCTCAATTATTGTGAATGCATAGTATATCATAAACAGAGCATAAAACTTACAACTAGTAGTTTCTGTATGCCAACTTGTGTTTCCTTTAATATTCTTGCTTTTAACAGGGATATTATATGCATTTTGTTACCCCTTTATGTAATTTAGTTTGTAATCTGTGCCTAATACCCTGCGCTCTGCGCAAATTATGATTACTCTTTTATTTTGGTAGGTTCTGACAAATTCTGGAAAAGAAACAACCTTAGCAGCGACTGATGCTGCTGCTCCAGCATTGAGGCGCATTGAGCGAGCTGGAATAGCTGCTGCCACTCCTATCTCATACCACTCAAGGTTTGGCTGCTGTATGGTTTCTCTACTGCATTACTTTGCTAGCTCTGTGTTTGGGCATTTACCTTTGTTTATGTTTATGTTTTTGTGGTGTGTAGGGAACTGATGCAATTGATCCATGAGCATCTAATTGGATCTGGTTTGACTGCTACCGCTGCCATGCTGCAAAAGGAGGCTGACCTTGCACCTTTGCCATCAACAGCTGCAGTGCTTCCTGTCCACCAGGTTGCTGCCCTGGAGGCATCATCTGCTCAGCAACAGTGGCCTTCTGGTCGTGTTCAGGGATTTGTGCCAGATTCAACAAAGATGGCTATGGACGAAGGTGGCCAGAGATCTGATTCTCTCTTGCCTTCGTCAAAGAAGAAATCACTGACCTTCTCATCCAGTTTGTCAAAGAGAACTCAACCTTCACATCTATTTTCTGGTAATAAAGCAAGCAATGGCCTGAAAAGTCCTGCGCCTACTGGGAATGTTGAAAATATGACTTGCTCTGCTTCTACTGTCAATACTGGAGATGCGGAGGCATCTCATAAAACACCATTGTCGTTGCCACAAAAGAGGAAGCTTTTCGATATGAAAGATCTTAGTTCTACTTCAGCAGCAAAGCGGCCTGCAATAGTTGATCAAGCATGCCAGTTTCCTTCATTCCAAACTCCTGCTCCTACGCGCAGAGGCCTGTCAGTGGCAGTAGATTCTCCTACTGCTACATTTCATTCTGGACGGCCAAACTTCAACATTTATATGGAGAACTTGGATGATGCTCAAGGTACACCTGGAGCAATAATGACCACACCACATCTTGGTGCAAATGATCAACAGTCAGTAAATTTGGAGCGTACAACGCTCGATTCATTGGTTGTACAATACTTGAAACATCAACACCGCCAATGTCCTGCTCCAATAACAACTTTGCCACCACTCTCTCTGTTACACACTCATGTTTGCCCTGAGCCTAGTTGCAGCCTTAGTGCACCAGCAAACATAGCTGCTCGCATGGGAAGCCGTGAGATAAGGAGGCAATTTAGTGGGATCCAAATACCTCGTAGGGATCGCCAATTTATATACAGCAGGTTCAAGCTATGCCGCGTTTGCCGTGATGAGACCTCTCTTTTGACTTGCATGACATTTCTTGGTGATGCATCACGAGTTGTAACTGGGAACTACGCTGGTGAATTAAGAATATTTGACTGCAACACTGCAAATATCCTAGAGACCCAGACATGCCACCAACAGCTTGTTACAATAGTAGAGTCAGCATCTTCTGGTGGAAATGAGCTGATTCTCTCATCCAGTCTAAACGAGGTTAAGATCTGGGATGCCTTCTCAGTATCTGGAGGGCCTTTACACACATTTGAGGGTTGCAAAGCTGCTCGGTTTAGCCATTCTGGAAATACATTTGCTGCTCTTTCTACTGATACAACTCGCCGGCAGGTTCTATTGTATGATGTCCAGACATATAATCTTGATCTGCAGCTTCCTGATAACTCTAGCTATTCAGGTGGCCGGGGTTATGTACAACCCATTATACATTTCAATCCATCGGACACGATGTTGCTGTTGAATGGGGTCCTGTGGGATAGACGAAGTCCAAATCCTGTCTATCAGTTTGACCAGTTCACTGACTATGGTGGTGGTGGCTTCCATCCAGCTGGAAATGAGGTGCTTTTCCTGAACCTTTTTGTTATGTTGTTTCAATTTATAGTTTTGTTCATTTCAGTACATGGGCATGAAGAGACTTATTCCATCTGTTGAAAAGTCATAATTTTCTCAACTTGTCCTAAGCGTTCCTGTCTAATTTCGTACTTAAATCATGTGATGTGAAACCGTTGTAATTCACACTGGAGATTGTAAGTCAGTTTGTACAGAACTACAGAATAACCTATCTTTGTCCTGTGCCATTGCACATGCGCTGCTTGCGCTCTGAGATTCTGTACTTTGCACAGGTGGCTCAGAGCTAAGCTAGAGTTGTGAAATCCTTGGTTAACTGGTTAGCTTGTTGGACTTGGACTGGCATGCTCTTGTTCAATTTCTTTTAAACAGTTTTGCCCTGCTGGCAATTTCCAAATTTCAATAGCTTACACAGATGAGGGGTTTTGCAACCCAGCTGGTCCCATTTTTCTTCAGCAGCTTGATCTTTCGGATGTTGTCTTACCATTCTGACCACATAAATGACCTCCATAATTAGTCTGCAAGAATGTCTGAGTAGAATCGGAATGCATGGAAGTATCAAATAATAGAACTAAGTAACTAACAAAGTGATTGTGCTGCTGTGAACAATGTCACATGCTTATAGGTAATTGCTTATATTATTCTCTTCACTTAAGAGTTCTTTACTTTGGTTGCTTAATTGTCTAAACTGTTTGCAATTTTAAGGTGTATGCCATAGATGATTGTGCCGAACTAATTTGGTGTGAACAAAACTTATCTCCGTCATCCATACTTTGCAGGTAATACTAAATTCAGAAGTGTGGGATCTAAGGAAATTTAAGCTTCTGCGGAGTGTCCCTTCCCTGGACCAGACAGTAATAAAGTTTAATGGCAGAGGGGATGTTATATATGCCATTCTCAGGCGTAATCTTGATGATGTAACATCATCCATTCATACTCGTAGGGTCAGACATCCTCTGTTCCCTGCATTCCGCACGATTGATGCTGCGACTTACTCAGATATTGCAACTGTCCAAATTGACCGTGGTGTCCTTGATATTGCGACTGAACCCAATGATTCTCTTGTTGGGATCGTTGCTATGGATGATCCTGATGAGATGTTCTCTTCTGCTCGCTTATTTGAAGTTGGCAGGAAGCGACCAACTGATGATGATTCAGATCCAGAGGATGCAGGTGACTCAGAAGATGAAGATGACGAAGACAATGATGACTCAGAAGATGGTATTATTCCTTCGACTGATATAACAGGTGACACAGATTCTGATGATATAAGTAACAGCAGTGATGATGGTGGTGACGACGACGACGATATTGACAGTGGGGATGAAAATGATGATGATGATGATGCTGAGTTCATTGACGAAGGTGATTTTGAAGGGGGAGGATTGCTGGAGATTATGGGTGAAGGGGATGGTGATGATAGTGATGTTATGGGCTCCTTTAGCAGCGGTGACGAGGCAGGATGGATCATGTAAGGGCAGATGGCATCAATTTCATGAAAAAGGGCTCATGTAGACGTGGTGAGGAAACATCCTGAATGCAAGAGCATATGGAACCGTCAGGATATTCTGGGTTGGCAGGGCACAGCTTGAATTTTTATGCTCAAATTATCATTGTAAGTAATGCATTCCTGGAATAGATGGGGTAGTTGTTAGGGTCAAGCATAAGCGAGGCGTCAGGTGGTGTAAGTAAAACTGGTGAGATATTTGTGTTTCGTCTAAGAAAGGCCCATCAATTATTTTTTTTGCAAATTTGCTCTCTTGGTCCTGTGCTGTCAGGTGATGAAGTTGCCAAGTTAAACTCGTGACACTTGACGTATAATCGAGGAGCACTTTGATGTCGATCTGCTGCATGCAATTTACGGATGAGAATTGGGCGCTCAGATGTGTTTCTAGTTGGCAGCAATGAAAGCCGGTCACCCTTTATCGCCTATGTATCAAGATGAAGTTCTGTACGAATGTATGATCTGAACCTATGATTAAGTGCACACAATCTGTTGGTTGCATGGCAAGTAGATAGTTCAGTCTCCAGATTTTACCCAAAACCCTGAAATGTGGATTTCAACCGACATGTCGTAATAAGGCCCAAGGCCCCGTGTTCATCTGTGGAAGATGCCTCTGTCTGTTGTTCCTTTTCATAAATTTATAAAAAGTATCTGTCTCGTCGTTTCAAATTTTGATTTCAAAACATTTCCATTTTAAATTCTGGTTTTGAAATATTTCCACTTCAAATAGCAGGAGAGGACTGAATAACCTTTTGAATTATCAATTGGTAAATATCAACCAACCAAACGACGGCAGAAATGATTGGGCAGCATGATAGCTTCTGTCAACGGTTGAAATGGCGACAAAAGGCTCTATAACTTCGTCGCCAAACTAATAACCTATTTAAGTTAAACCACTAAACTGACCGTTAATTTGTCGATAGAGGAATTCTGTCCTCTTTGTTGCTATTCCAAAGGACGATATTTCCTTTTTTTTTTCTCACTTCATTCATAAATTTCAGAAACAAGAAAAAAGAGAAGGAAAGAGAAGGGGAGGAAGAGAGGAAGAGGAGGGGCATTCATGGTATGGTGATATATAATATCTTGTAGTTGGGTAGATCTACTTAATTATTTTATGATATTGTGTAGTTTAGATGTAATTAGTTAGGTAAAAATAGATCAACTATTATTTTTCGGTTGGTGTTCACAGGGAATTAGGGATGTAGTGTACTTTAGAAAAAAATATGTAAACTTAGCTGATACAGTAGGAGCAATGTATGTGATTAATAGGTTTCTCTGTTATCGAATGTAGCGTATTGTTATAGTTGCCGAAAAATGTGAACATGGTTAGATCTGTTCCATTCTTGAAGAGGCAAATTTGTTGTGTAGTAGTACTACAGTACATGTTAACATAACAAGTTTGTATTAGCATTTAGAACTAAATTTAATATTTTATAGTACCATAAATCTAAACAGTATCACTGTTTAGATTCATTGTACTATTAATCCGATCATTGATTATGATATTATGGAACAAAAGAGTAGTTAGGTGCAGATGAGAGGCAAGAACATGGTGTAATTAGCAGTGCCAATGTCTAGATTTATTTAATCTAGACAGTATAATAAATCTAGACAGTACTATTGTCTATATTCATTGTACTATTAGTTTGATCCTATGTTATAATATTATAGTACAAAAGAAATAGCTAGGTGCAGATGGGGCAAGAACATGGTGCAAGTAGTAGGAACCGAATCCATTTGAACAAAAACTTGTACTCCATTATTACTATTACATTACATACACATCCAAGGATTTGGGGGCAAATTAACACGAACATACAATTAACCAACTACTCCGTTCTAGCTAGCTTAGCTAACTAAAAATGAGGAGGATTTTTGAGGAATTTAATTAATAAATCAATGGCGCGGCGTTCAAATCATTGGTCGTCGTCGTCGTCGGTGACGAACTTGCCGGTTCCCGGGTTGATTGCGGCGAAGAAGAAGAAGATGATGTTAAAGAGGAGGAGCGGCTCGATCTCGTTGATGGGGACGCCGGTCTCGATGTTGAGCTGCGCGAGGGCGCCCTTGCTGGTGATGATCTCGCCGATGAGGGAGAAGGCGATGCCCAGCTGGGCGAGGCGGCCGACGAAGAGCTCGTTGGATTTGGTGAAGCCGAAGAGCGGGCCGCCCTCGCTGAGCCCCAGAGCGGCGCGGAAGCCCTTGCCGGGTGGGATGACGGCGCGGTCGATGCCGGTGGCGTCGTCGACGAAGCGGCCGCGGTCGCCGAGCGCGCCGATGGCGCCGAGCAGCGTGAAGAGGATGAAGAAGAGAAGCAGGGGCTCCGCCTCGTAGATGGGGATGCCGGTCTCCAGGTTCAGCTGCGCCAGGATGCCCTTGCCGGTCACCGCCTCGCCGAGGAGAGAAGCCTGCAAAGAAAGGCAAAATTTTGCTGCTTTTTTTAGTGCAATGCAACGCATGGACTAATCACCATTCACCAGCGGAAGAAAGCAATCGATTACCGCGAATCCGAGCATGGCGACCCTGCCGACGAACAGCTCGTTCTCCTTGGTGAAGCCGATGCCGCCCGACGTGCCGAAGATGCCGTCCTCCACGCGCGGCTTCTCCACCACCACCTTCTGCTTCGCCGGCGCCTTGGTCCTGCTCTTGAACAAGGCCACAACCACCAGCCGCCTCTGCTTCAACGACGTAATCGCCTTGGACGACGACGGCCGGCCAAGGAGATGGCTCAGGCGAGGCGCGGCGCCAAGGCCTGACACCACCATGGTCTGCTGCAGAGCCATCATGTTTCTTGGATGTTCTTAATGATTCCACAATGCAAGGCAATTCGATCAGTACAATTTGATTGTAGCAGCTTGCTCTTGATTGATTTTATATAGGAATGTAGTGGTGGAGTGAGAGCTGGTAGCTGCAAGGATGAGGCAGCGGGCAGCAAGGGCTAGGAAGCACGACACGTCGCTCACTTGGATCCATCCATCCATCCTCGATCGTCAATCCATGTATTGGCATCTAGCTACATGCTTCCTGACTCCCAATCTATACACATCGACAAGATTTGGGAGGGAGATTGATTATCGATGCAAGCAGAGCTTTCACCTCTCTCAACTCAATTCCTCCTTTTACCTGCTTACCATCGAAATTCCTATATTGTAAACTACAATCCGGTCCACAAATATATATCTCATTCCATCGCAAAAAACAACTTGGGTTCCATGGTGTAGTGGTTAGCACTCCAGACTTTGAATCTGGCGACCTGGGTTCGAATCCCGGTGGGACCTTTTTTTTTAATAATAATATTAATTACGTAAGGTTTGGACAATTCAGGATCGAATTTGCTTGCCTGGCTTAAAGATCGATTACAATGTGAGTAATGATAAAACTTGATCTGAACCGGCCTCTTGGACAGGTTTTATGCCCAACAAATTTGGTAATGGCTCTCAAGCTAGATTTATTTGGTTCGTTCCAGAAATTTTGGCAATAATGTAAACAACCACGCCTTAGCAAAACAATACTGCCAATACATGTATCTTAATATTGCCAAAATTTTGGTAAGTTTTGTATTGGGATTGATGGAAACATGCAAGTGGTAGGACAAGTCTCGGGTATTTTTGGGAACATTTATGTATTATTAGTAGCAGTTGACACATGCCGGAAACCAGGTCAGATGATATTGTTCTTGTTGTGGAGATGAGGTTGGTTGGTCGTGCCGTGCGTGTAGCAAATGCAGACACCAACGGAATTAACAAGACACGACGACGACGACGATGGATAGACATAGATTGACTGATGATAGATGCTGACGTCAGCTGGCAAGCGACCACGCCGATTGTCCCGTGCGCATGCGTGTTTAAACCCTACCCTGGTCGTGCCTTACATATATATATACACCAATCTCTAACTAATCAAGCGAAGAGAAGACAGAAAGAGATCGAATCCCCCATTCCCGCGCGGCTCGGCTAAACCCTAACCAAAGTCCAGAGCTTCCTTTGGCGATAATGGCGCCGCCGCCCGCCGCCGCCCTGCCGATCGACCGCCTCGTCTGGGTGGCGTGCGCCGTCCCGCTGTCCCGCATCCCCGCTGTTGGCTCCCAGGTGTTCTACTTCCCCTACGGCCACGCCGAGCAGTGCCCCACCCCTCTTCCGGACCCTCTCCCGGCTCACCAGGTCTTCCCCTGCACCGTCACCGACGTCCACCTCTCCGTCGACGCCGTCACCGACGAGCCCTACGCCACCATCTCCCTCGTCCCAGGTCCCCACCACGACCAGCCCCAGCCCCCGCCTTCCGCTCCCTCCCCCGCCCCCGAGCCGGACTTGTCCTACTTCGCCAAGCAGCTCACGCAGAGCGACGCCAACAACGGCGGCGGCTTCTCCGTTCCCAGGTTCTGCGCCGACAACATCTTCCCGGGGCTGGACTTCTCCGCCGACCCGCCCGTCCAGAACCTCCGCATGAAGGACCTGCAAGGCAGGGAGTGGGAGTTCCGCCACATCTACCGCGGCACGCCGCGTCGCCACCTGCTCACCACCGGCTGGAGCAAGTTCGTCAACGCCAAGCTACTCGTGTCCGGGGACACGGTGGTGTTCATGTGCCGGTCCGACGCCGACGCCGACAATGACAAGGAGCTGCTGGTGGGGGTGCGGCGCGCCGCCAGGTACGGCGGCTATCCGCCTCGCAACGCGCGGGCGAGGGTCCCCGCCGATGAGGTGGTGGAGGCGGTGCGGCTGGCGGCCTCGGGCGCGGCGTTCACGGTGACATACTACCCGCGGCACGGCGCGGGGGAGTTCGTGGTGCCGCGCAAGGAGGTGGAGGACGGGGTGAGGAGTGAGTTCAAGCCGGGGATGCAGGTGAAAATGCAGGTGATGGAGGCCGACGACACGCACCGCACCGCATGGGCCACCGGCATCATCAACGACGTCCATCAAACCATGTGGCGCATGCTCGAGGTTTCCTTCCTCAATTCCATCCATCCCTAATTTCATTTTCTTTTTTCTTCACCGATCGCCAATTAATCGTTAAGTTGTACACTCCATCAATTCAATTTGTCTGTCTGTCCCTATTCCTTAAATATCAAGATTGATTGGTTATTGCCTAAATACAAAAATTATTTTATAAAGACTTGATTTTAAGTTTTTTAATTAGTATCTACATAATTAATTGCCATCGAATTACTTTGCAAAAAACTACTCTGTCCGTCCCATAATATTATAACGTATGACTGGATTTGACATTTTATAGTACTGTGAAATGTCAAATCCAGTTATACGTCCTAATATTATAGGACGGAAGGAGTATAAAACATCTAAACTACTAATTTATTTATAAAAATTACTTAAAAATAAATATTTGTCAGACAGAGGAAGTCTAGTGAATGTGTTTGTTTTTTTTTATAACGGAGAGTCCAGTGCATAGTCGTAGCATCTCTGTATATAATACTCTGTCTCCACACCACTCGAGTGAGGAGCTTGTTTTTTTACGGTTTACCATCGCATAGATGGTTGCATTGCCTATTCTTGTATGAGGCTGAGCTGACTACCTGACAGTGTACTGCTCGGTGCATCTGCAGGTTGAATGGGATGTCTCCACGGCGTCGTCTTCCACACTAAACCAGTATGTTAACTGTTGGCAAGTCAAACATGCTGGGATCCCTCCTTTTCTCAACGGGCTCGAGATCTCCGAGAACACTACTTCACCTGAGGGCGCCACTGCCACCGTCCCTGCTCCACTGCTGGTGCAGCAAGTTCCAGCAATGGCGGCGCTACTGGCCTCGCAACTTCCTGCTGCCATGCAGGGAGCCAGGCATAATATTGTCCCTGCAGATGCACCCTCTTCATCCACTGCAATGTCGATGAGTCAGGCGTCGTTGACCGGGAATCTTCAGATTTCAGTTCCACACGGACTGAGTGGTACCTCCTCTGACATTGTGAATCCTCAAAGTGGATCATCGTCCAACAACATACCTCCATCTGACATTCCAGACAAAATCTGGAGAATACAGCTGTTTGGCACCACAATTACACCACATGTGCAAAGTGCCAGCAGTAGTGCTTCTGAACAAGTTACTCAAGGTATAGATGATGAAACTGTTCAAAAAGATGATACTTCTGCCACAAACACACTTGACTCGCTTGGCATTGGCCACAACCAAAATGGTGCTGGTCAAGGAGCCTGAAGTCACACACATGCGCAATCCTGTCAGCTACACTTTGAAGGTATATTCCATTGAATTTTTATATTTGTCAACATTTTTCATATCTAAAGTTTTTGAAGAAGTTTACTGCTAAGGGATTTGAAAAACACGACGTGCGATAATTCTGTCGTATTATTGGCCAAAACTCACGTTCGAACTTGGAGGCTGCAACTGATACAGTAACAGAGTAGTATTATGCATCGTTTTCTTATTACCCTTCCTCTGCTGCAATTCCTCTTTCATACCGCTTATGATTCTTGTACCTGGGTCTTGGGTGCAAAAAGGAACCTTCTGGTTTTCAGTGATTCTATCTAACTCGAAATGATACGACGTACTTCTAGTCTATATTAATATGTTAATCGCCACCAGCTTTTTAGTGGTGGTTTGCATTCCGTCTTTTACAGATGGTTGGATGAGATCTGTCTCACCATTTTGATGTGATTTGTTTTACCTGCAGCCTGCGGTTTGATGGGATTGTGGCATTCTTATGCATCAAGTCTATCTGGACTTATGGGCGATGGGGCCCCGGTGCCCAGTGAACTTTGGAGTAGGTTGTCATCTAGGCAAGAATGGAAGTTGATTAGTTCAGCCCGTAGTTCTTCCTTAGAATTTGTTAAGAGGAGCACTGCTCTGTTGATTTCCTGTAGTTCTGACATCTGCACTTTATTATTGGAAACCAATTTACATCTGCATTTGCACTTTGTTTGCTGTTACCCTTATTGGTCTGGTAAACATCTCCCCTGGGGAACTATTGATTTGATTTTTCTTAGTGATCCTTTCATTCAATCTAAATCTTGCCATAATTTTGCGACATTGTCTGTGCTGTCAACCCTGCTGTTCCAGCTAGCTGGCTTTTCTAATTGGTGTGGCATAAGGAGTGATATGGTGATGCTGTATTGCTATCTGATAAACTTTTAATAGAATTTTGTATGGACGTGTGTTGATGGATCGATCATTATATATTTATATATGATATGATATGATATGATTATAGGTGCGGTATAGATTGTGCAGGAGAAGGGTCGGAGGCGTGTCCAAACGAAGGAGCAGTCTACTCTGCTTGGAAAGCAGGTTGATAGGCAACACACCACCCACCTCAGCTCACCACCAAAGTTGAAAGAGATGGCACAATCGAAAGCAACAGTGTGTCTCCGTGTCTGCGTGCGTGTCACACCACACGCTCATCAAGTGCTCAATGATTTTTCAGATAAGTATATACTGCCTCACAAAGATTATATTACTCTTGATTGGGTTCCCACGCAAGTCCGGACGGTGTTGAACGAGGAGCCTCTGCCCTGCTTTTTATCCAAGCTGAAGCTAGGCTCCAAGCATGCATGCATCTTTTCTTTTCATCCACCAATTCATCAAAAGGCAGTCAAAATGTGGATGGTTAGAAGTACTGGACCGCCGCTACGGGCATACATATCTGCGAGAGTAAGAAGGGAAAAGTGGATAGCAAGCAAATTCATGTCCTGTCTCGAGCGTGCACGTACATATCATGTGCCTGTCTGCTCTAACCATCCCTGTCCGACTATTACTTCAACCACAGCTAACACACACAAATCGTTAGTTGCCAACACACTGTCCTGCAGGCTGCAGCTGCATGCATCACTCAACCAACTTCACACTGCAGAATTTCCACTTTCCTCAAGCTTGCCATTGCCATGTTCTCTTGGTTTAGAGGCAGGCAATTCAGAGTAACAGTCCATGGGTGAGCTGATATTTTCTCTCCAAAAAGGAAGAGGGGAAGGCCAGCAAAAACTAGCACTGGTAGTCTTACGAGTTACGAGTGCATGTACATACATGAATGAAACAGATAAGTACACACAAGAAATGTGTTTCGGTCAAAACTCAAGGCGCATGAACAGAAACCACCGTACGCACGTAGTTGCAAGAAGCACTATATGGATCTGCATTACATTACACAACATACAATGCTGCAGCTGCTTTCCTTCTTTTTCTATATTTGCAGATAAATAATAATAAAATTCTGTGATTCCTACAGTATTTACCTCCATGGATTGGATATCATTATGTACTTGCAATAAACATAGTACATCTGTGTAGGCTGCAGGTTGAGCAATCCGGCCGGCCGCCCGGCGAGATCGACGATTAACTGACCGCCATGCCCGCTCGCCGCCGGGTGAGGCTCCAGATCCAGCTCCTCCCCCTCCCCTTGGATCGCTCAGCCGCCTTCTTGCCGTCGAGCCCCAGCTGGCACGCCGCCGCGCTGCCCGCCTTGCCGGACCTCTTCCACCGCGCCAGCTGCAGCAGCCGCCCCACCACCTGCTTCCGCCACCGGGTCACGCCGCCCCGCTTCACGTGCTCCACCACCGCCGTCACCGTGGCCGCCTTATCTATATCTACCTTTGTGGCCACCGGAGGGGCGGCGGCGGCGGCGGCCTTCGCCTTCAGCTGGCTGTCCCATGTGGCCTTGCCGTTGTCCTCGAACTTGATGGATATGAAGGAATCTTGATTTTTGCATGCGTACGTGCAAAGAAGAGACATGTACAATAGCCAGCCAACCATTAGTACTAATAATTAGAGATTTAGCGATCGATTGGAAAGCAAGCAAGCATGGAAATTAATGGGAGGGGTGTACCATCCAGGCTAGCAACGGAGGTGGTGTCGTCGGCGTCGGAGTTGGCATCGACGTCGGGGCGGTGGTGGCGGGAGGAGTCGAGGCGCTGGAGGAAGCTGGAGCCGAGCGCGAAGACCTTGGGGAGGGAGATGCTGCTGGTCTTGCCGCAGAGCGGTCTGTCGGCCGGGTCATCGACGGGCGAGGTCTTGGAGGCGAGGAGGATGAGGAGGCGCTCCCGGAGGCAATGGGCGCAGACGCCGACGACGAGCTCCCGGGGGTGGAAGTGGCAGAAGGGGCTGTCGCCTCCTCCGTAGCCATGGGCGGCGTTGTTCATGGCTTGATCGATCTGCTTCTTCTTCTTCTCTGCTAGCTACAAGCTTACTAGGTAGCTAACCAGCTCCGCTCGGTAGATCGGCAGCTAGAGTTGCAAGCAGATTAGCGATATGCTGCTGCTATGCAATGCTCGCATGCATGCATGAGATGGATAAAAGGCCAGAGAGCGAGGCTTACTTTAATTTGGATAAAGATAGCTTTAAGCTTTTTCACACTCGATCGATCTCTTTCTTTAATACTTGTATCAGTTACTCCGACACAAGAGGATCGACCGTGCATGCATGCATGCATGCATTCGGCGTCAGATTCAGACCTCCGTCATATATTGGTTGCCTTACTCTGTGCTAGTTCCGATCCAAGATGTATTGATGGATAGAGGAAAAAAATATTGATGGATTGCTACTGTTTGGAGGCAGATTAATTATTAGTTAGGAGGAAATGAAGGACATGGCCTGCCTTTGCTTCTGGTTGAAGCCTTTATGACTGGTATGCAGCTAGCCCTGCTGGAATGGACCCTTTTTTCGGGAAGAAACTGCTGGAATGGAATTTAAATATACATTTATATACATCTATATATATCGGTAAATTGATACTATATACTCTTAGTTGTTTGGAACTGCATGCTTGCTTGTCGACTGATCACAGACAACTGCACGCACACGCTTCAGCTTTAATATGAAAAAAGAAGTCCTATTACGCTGATTATATATATCACCATACAAGATGGGCAATTGCATTTTGTTATTGTTAAGAATTTATGACTGAAGGAATGGACGAGTGATTGACTGAAAAATAGGTGATGGAGCTGGTCGATCGATCGACTCACATTGGATTGGGGATTTGAGGTGGTCCAATTTCGATGGAGAAGAAAAGGACCACATCACATCGATTAATTAATTGCTGGATCCCTAGTTTGTTACTTCTTTCGTCTCAAAATATAACTATTTCTACTATTTAAATTTTATCCCATATATTACAATTTCTATCCCATATATTACAATTTCTATAATTTCTCCCCTAAATCTTCATATTTTACCCCTGTTTAGAATATTAGTTGCATGTATTACTAATTGCTTAAAGTACTAGTTGAGGAATAGTTCGGATTTTTTCCCTTATATATTAATAAACACGGTAAAATCTAGAAATTGTTATAATTTAGGACTAAGAGAGTATTAGCTAATCCGTTCAGTAAAAGTAGGATTTGCGACTGCGAGATCTACTTCAGCTAAGTAACATGCAGTCACGAAAGCGAAGGAATGGGATGCATGCCCCGCTGCACGTCCGTCTGTACTAGGAACCAACGTGTCCCTGCCTTGCTCCTATTTGATTTCCAGCTGGTTGGTTAATTGTTTCAATAATTGGATATTGTACTGTATTGTGTAGTATATTTACCTATGTCGTAGAGTCGGTGTTTGTAAAGTGAAATTAGTGGAGAGATCAAGGTAAATAAGGAGACAGAGTTAGGATGGTCGATCGGCAAAAGGCGAATGAATGTTGGTGCATGAACATGAATGGGGGAGGCATGCGTTTATTGGAGAGAAGCAAGGAAAGAAAAAGAGAGGATGAGAGCAGCATGACTCTAAACATTCACATGGGCTGTGGGCGCCATTCCGTGCATCGGCCAAGCTACCTTGTTGTAGCTATACAGCGACATATTAATCTGGATCCTCCTCCTCCCTCCCGGCTGGGTAATTCATCTCTGCTCCAGCACAGCACAGCTAAAACATAAGATGTACTACATCGATAAAAAAATTGAGGGAGGGATGGATGGATAGATCATAGATGATAGATGGTTCATCACATGCACATGCACAAACATAGTCGTAGATTGCTTTTGGACTTGCCTGCTGCCGCGCGTTGGGTGGAACCCACCCAAAGAGGAGGAGCACTTGCCTGCTGCCCTCCGCTTAGCTGCTTTCTCTTCTTCTTGTAAGATGTACCTGCACCTACATGCATGTTATAGTAAGATGCATGGCCCCTCTTCCTCTAAAAAAATGGATGGAAGGGCTTGCACGCTGTGACTTCCAGGCTGCTCTTCTCACACACAGCCACAGCAGCTGGGACCTGGCTGTTCACAACCCCAGCTACATACATGGTCAAACATCAAACAAAGGCTACCTTCCAAGGCCCTTTTTAGTTCTTTTTTCTCCCAAAAATGGAAGGGATTTCGTCTTTGCCCCTCTTGTAAATTAAAAAAAATGTGCATGGCTAGAGGCGATTGTAAGAAGATCTCATCTTCTTCCTTCCTGGGTTGGACTGTACAAGTGGACATGGATTGTAGCCATCACCTCGACCAACAGGACAGAGCATGAATGCATGCACACACGCACGCACGCACCGCAATGGCAATGGCAAACGCCAACAGCATATCACCAAACCAAGCTGGGGGCCATCACAAATGCTTGTCTTGGAGTTGTTAAGGCAGCGGATGGATCTTCTCATTGGACATGAGCAGGGTCAAACAAACCATATCTCGACAACAGACCGACAAATATACTGCCCAGTACACGCACAATAATCAGGTCAAAGATACTGGCGCTCACTCGCACAGCAGCTTCCTTGTGAATCCCTGTACCCAACCCCATAAGGCTGTCAGTCAGTCGGTGCACTAGCAATATCATACAACACTGACTTGAGACAGTATATATATGCTGTACCTGTTCATCTTCATATGATTCGTGAAAGTTGTATGCATGAATCTTGCAGAATAAGCTGTTGATGCGCATTAGTCATTCCCATCCGAATAGCAAAGATCCAAATATCCAATTGCGCTGATACTGCAGTGTGAATTTAGACACTGTTGCAATCTACAGCTCCATCTCTCTTCTTAGGTTGGCATAGTGGAATCAAGTAGTTATTGTTAGGTTCCGTGCAGACAGCCATCTCTGCTTGATGAACTGCATGGTAACAAAGCAGCTTACAAAGTAAAGCAGGAGCAGGCAGCAGAGAATCGTCTGCACTTTGCAGTAAAAGAAATAATAGCTATTCAGCTACTAGAAACACCCGTCTATATTGATATCAGCTGATTCCTTGGTAAGACACATCACTAGACCAGCATGGAATTGTGACTACCGGGGATCAAAAACTGTTAATACAGCACAACATAAAAAACAATGAGCGATCAACCAACTTCAGCGTGCCAGCTTCCCAGTGTCCAGGATAAACAGTAAGCTGAAGCAATATGTAGGAGCTCAGCAGGGAAGGATAACAGTGCGAAGGATTTTCCTCTCCCCCTTGAGACTATAACAAAAAGAATCTAAAAAGGGCTTACTTGGATTCTAAAAATTGTATGGTATCAGACTGCTCTTCATAATCATCTTCCAGATTGATGACATGAATCATTCGCCCAATGCCCTGATTATGAAGTGTCCCTTGTCCATCTGCATCCTGGTCTAAAAGCATCTGACCTTCCTGTAACCGAGCACTATCTGTTGCCTGTTTATCTGCACCATTATGTAGAAGCATTTGTTCACTGTTCAGGTCATAATTATTCAAATCATGCACACCCAAAACAGGACTTAGAAGAATTTGCTCATTCTTTATTGGGTGATCATCGCCTAAATGTTCACCAGCACCATGATCGAGCAGCAACTGTTCTCCATTCATATGGTAATTGTCCAAAACTTCTACAGAGGTGCCCTGCCCCTGATTCAGAAGCATTTCCATCTGGTGCTTGTCATCCTTGTGTTCATATGCACACCGCTTTAGAAGCATTTCCTCATTGTTCAGAACACAATTATTGAAACCATGCACATCCATGGCATGCTTTATATGCATCTCATCATCCTTCAATTGGTGATTATCCTGTCCATGTTCATCAGCTGTTTGATTCCCAATCCTTTGCTCATTGTCCAAATTGTACTTATTGAAATCATGTGTACCAATACTCTGATTTATAAGTACTTGTGCATCCTCCCCCTGGTGGTTATCTACTGCATGTTCACCTTGACCTTGAGTTTCTGAAGCCCCACAGTTGGCTCTTTGGCTCATCTGACCAACTAAATCAGGTGCAAAATCACAACCATCATCTAGAGGTGGATCACTGGAAATTTCAGCCACTTCAGAGTTTTCTTGGGATTCAACGACACTGAGGTCAAAAATCCCATACCAAGCTGGCAGCTCTTGTTCATCTTTGCTAAGGCCACCAACATCAGTTTTAACTTCACTTTGCAGAGCCTCCATTTCATCCCTAATTTCCTCAGCCACTGGTTCTATCAAACATGTATCCCTGGGTGAGTAAGGAGCCTTCATGCCCCCCTCAGCATCACTGAACTGCGACTGCCTACTCACCGGTTCCTCATCAGACTCTGACGGATGAACAACATTCATATTGGAATTGGACAGTTGGTGCTGGGTGACATTTATTTCACCAACATCTGCATCATTCGAGCCAGAAACTGCGTTTTCACCATCCTCATCCCCACTGTTATCTTGACCATGATCAAACCCTATGATCTCTGACTTTACCTCTGCGTCTTCAGTGGCTGCAGCTTGGCTGGCATCCTCGTTAGTCTCCATAACCACCACTGAACGAGGAGATGCCTTCAGATCCCTTGGCGCATCATCAGCATCATCGCGGTCCAGATCACCATCACGCACAATGCCAGTCTCTGGCACCTTGGTGTGATCCAAATCGCTGCCGCCTGCTCGCCAATCTGAATCCCTCCGGCTGCCATAGTTAGAGCTCCTTGTCCTCGTTCTGCTCCTGCTCCTGCTCCTGCTCCTGCTCCTACTTCTCCGCCTTCGATCAACTCCACCATCACTGGAGGACCAGCGGTCGTTTTGTGAATAGGACCGTGACATGGTTGGCCTCCTTTGCTCGTCGTACTCATGGCTCCGGCGGCCACCCCGATCAACGCCGCCACCTCCATCGTTATACTTACGCCTCTCGTCAAAGCTGTGGCTCCTC
>KE372863.1:44154-64443 GCA_000418225.1 Zizania latifolia | reverse complement strand
AAAGTTTTAAGTACTTGTAATTCAGAAGGGTACCTGATATCGCTAAGTGGAGTACTCGACTCGCCGCAGCACAACAGAATGGCCGAGCAGCCTATAAATAACAGCCATTAGTGGACGTGAGGAAGCCACGAGCCTGACTGGATTTGTAGTGCCCGGCAAATCAAGATGGGTGCAGTCGCCGTCCTTCCTCTGCTCGTCTCCACCCTCGCCGTCCTCCTCTGCCCACCAGCGGTGGCAGCAGGAGCGGCGCCGCTGTCTGTCGACTTCCACGCGGTGTCGTGCCCGCAGCTGGAGTCCATCGTGCGCTCCTCCGTGCAGGCCGCGCTTCAGCGGGAGATCGCCCTCGCCGCGGGCCTCCTCCGCATCTTCTTCCACGACTGCTTCCCGCAGGGGTGCGACGCGTCGGTGTATCTTAATGGCACCAACTCGGAGCTGCAACAGGGGCCCAACCTGTCGCTGCAGCCGCGGGCGTTGAAGCTCGTCGACGACATCCGCGCCAAGGTGCACGCCGCCTGCGGCCCCATCGTCTCCTGCGCTGACATCTCTGCGCTCGCCACCCGCGACGTCGTCGTCGTCTCCGGAGGCCCCTCCTTCGACGTGTCCCTCGGCCAGCTAGACAGCCTCGCCCCGGCCTCGTCGGGCCTCGTCGATGATCTCCCGTCGCCGTTCACCGCCAGCGTCCAGACGCTACTGGACAAGTTCAAAACCAGAGGCCTGGGAGAGGCCGCCGACCTGGTGGCTCTTTCCGGTGGCCACACCATCGGGAGGTCGCAGTGCGACTTCATCAGGCCGGCGGAAGACACCTTCTCCAAGAAGATGGCGGCCAACTGCACCAAGAACCCCAACCGGCTGGAGAACCTGGACCCCATCACGCCCGACGCCTTCGACAACAGCTACTACATCGCGCTCACCTTCAACCAGGGGGTCTTCACCTCCGACATGGCGCTCATAAGGGACCGGAGCACGGCGCCCATCGTGAGGCAGTTCGCCAAGGACAAGGCCGCCTTCTTTGCGCAGTTCGCCAAGTCAATGGTCAAGCTCAGCAAGGTGCCAAGGCCCAGCGGGAACGTCGGCGAGATCCGCCGCAGCTGCTTCAGGACCAACGCACCTCGCCTCGCCGTCGACGGCGGCGACGAGGGGTTGGCCGCTTCAGCCTGATGGATCATGGATGGATCGATCGATGGAGCATCCACATCGTTACTGCTGTTGGTGTGTAGCTAGCTAGACGACTCTGCTAATAAGGCACGCCGTACCAACGTGCTTAATCTCTCCTCTGTTTTGCCTAGCTTGTTGGCTTGTTGCATGAATGTATGTTTCGTGTTACGGTCCCGCGATGATAACACGACTGTTTTTTCCCTCTCGCTGTTACTGTACGTCGTGTTATTTCGATCTGGTATTTTCTTAAACTAATATTCAATTCCCGTCGTATATATCGACAGTTTGGGGCTCAGCTCGACCGAGCTTGCTTTTTTAATAATGTACATTATCCGGCAGGTCCCATTAATTAAATTATGTAGTGGTAGTTGGACGTACGTACGTGGTGCAGTCTGGTCCTGTCGCCCGGCCACAACGTACTGTACATGCATGCACGCATGTAGCTTCATACGCCGGTGTCAACTTGCATGAATCGAAGCGAGCAAGCAGCTAGAGATGAATAGACACGAGCGTGCCGTACGTGCAGGTTCAGGTTCAACGAACGAACGAACGATACATAATGGAGCATGGTCGAGTCGCGGACGAAGCTTGCTCGATGCATTCACCACGTGGTGCTAAACGTCCCACCTAGCTCGATCGACACAGACAGATCCATACATCTCACCATGAAACTCGTCGCACGCACCAGTAATTGTTTGGCTCCTGCTGTACAAACACTCTCGTTTTATTTCTACGTGATACTCATAAAAATCCTCCTGTAATCATAGTAACGAGCGAGGGGTACAATGGTCTAGAATGTGAAAAATAAAAACATCCACATTTAAAAATCATAATTATTTTATACTTTTTAAGATGGAAATTAAACTGCCGACCTGCCGGAATATGCTAGCTTTCCGGAGCGTGCTTGGACTTTTTGGGAGTGGATGGATGGGGTGGCAAGAAAATTAGTATATATGCTGGTATTGAAATTTGAAATCAATTGGGCCAGCTCAGATGATCGATACGTGGCTGGCCTATCCTATCTGTTAGTGACTTTAATTTCACAATTCACAAGTGTGCGGACACTGTTACTGTACTATGACTCGACTCGAATAGTATCACACTGTTACTAGATATAATACTAGTGTGAAGGCGAGCTTGGCCACCATGCATGTACGTACGACGACACCAACTTGGCCTACTAGCTGGGAGAAGAAAACGAAAGGCGTCGATCAACCATGCGTAAAAAAGAGAGACCACGCGAGTCTCGACAAGATAGTATTGTTTTCCGTGTGGATAGCTTAACAGATCATCTTTCTTTCATTTTGTTAATCCACGACGAATGCATGGACATGGAGCTAGTCAGCCAACGATTGGCGCGCGGTGTGATTTCCGAGCTAGCCACAACGTCCCCGCCCGCTAATCAGCTGGTTATAAAGAGCGGACGCTTGTTCACGTGAGGAAGCCACGAGCCAGCACGCACCGCAACTGCAAGTTGGAAATGGCTACGACGAGGAGCGCGCGCGCAGTTGCCGTGGCCGTCCTGCAGCTCGCCGTCCTGCTATCCCCACCAGCGGTGGCAGCTGGGGCGGCGGCGCCGCTGTCCGTCGACTTCCACGCGGCGTCGTGCCCGCAGCTGGAGTCCATCGTGCTCTCCTCCGTGCAGGCCGCGCTCCAGCGGGAGATCGCCCTCGCCGCCGGCCTCCTCCGCATCTTCTTCCACGACTGCTTCCCACAGGCACGTAGTACCTTGTAATATGACTGGACTTTGGACTCCTCAACTCATCGATGACGAATTAATTAGTTAATTTCCATCAACGTAACTGCATGACGATTTGACCACGTACGTTCGAATTGAATTATGAACTCCATCACCCAATCCAAATGAACATATATATATATGTCGTCACTCGTCAGGGGTGCGACGCCTCCGTGTATCTCAACGGCGCCGGCTCGGAGCAGCAGGAGGGGCCGAACCTGTCGCTGCAGCCGCGGGCGCTGCAGCTCGTTGAGGACATCCGCGCCAAGGTGCACGCCGCCTGCGGTCCCACGGTGTCCTGCGCCGACATCTCCGCCCTTGCCACCCGCGACGCCGTCGTTGTATCCGGGGGGCCCTCCTACGCCGTACTCGTCGGCCAGCTCGACAGCCTCGCCCCGGCCTCGCCGGACCTCGTCGGTGATCTCCCGAATCCGTCCACCGCCAGCGTCCAGTCGCTCCTCGACAGATTCACAACCAGGGGCCTGGGAGAGCGCGCTGACTTGGTGGCGCTTTCGGGTGGCCACACCGTGGGAAGGTCTCAGTGCAGCTTCTTCAGGCGCCCCCCGGACGACGACTTCTCCCGGAGGATGGCGGCCAACTGCAGCGTCAACCCCAGCGTGCTGCAGAACCTGGACGTGATCACGCCCGACGCCTTCGACAACGGCTACTACATCGCTCTCAACAAAAGCCAGGGGGTCTTCAAATCCGACATGGCGCTCATAAGGGACCGGAGCACGGCGCCCATCGTGAGGCAGTTCGCCAACGACAAGGCCGCCTTCTTCAAGCAGTTCGCCATTTCCATGGTCAAGCTCAGCCAGGTACAGAGGACCGGCGGGAACGTCGGCGAGATCCGCCGCAACTGCTTCAGGACCAATGGGCAGAGCCTCGCTGACGCTGCCGCCAGCGAGGAGGGGTTCGCCGCCTCTTCTTGATTCGTCGATCGATCGAGATCACTACTTATACTTCTAAAGTCTGCTCGGTATTGCCATTGTTAATCTGCATGTTGCGCACGATAGTAACACGGCGTGATCTCGTATTTGTAAGTTGTGGAATCCCATCTTGTGAAAAAGATTCTTAGTCTGAAATTATAAATGAACTAAGATTTTCAATTGAATGACGCCATCGTTTTACAAACTAACTAAACATCGTTCAAAAGCTCTGCTTTTTCTTTCCTTTCAAATATTGCACCAAGTTTGTATGAATTCTCTTCCTTTCATCTTTCGTTGCGCCTTCATGAATGATGTAGCTATCACCATCCATCCAAGAGTTTACAATCTGATATGTTTTTAGTGTTCTAAGCTACTATATGCCGTCCAATCACTAGTATAATTAACTGAATCACATCCGGGCCCGTAGAACTGGGTTCGAGTGATCCAAACATATGCCTCAAAATAAGCGCAAGTGTGTTGGCAATCCATGAAGCTCGCAGTTGACAAAATGAAGGGGATCTTAACTAAACAAGTGCATGCATGGTACGCTCCTGAATCGTTTTGTGGATCACCGATCACGTATTCACGTGCCGTAGCTTGCCAGTTACTCCAATGATCTTATCTCTGCTCATCTCCAGATTGCTCGGCTATCTCGATTTCAACTCTGATCTGCAGCGTCACTGGTAATTCCTTCTCTTATAAATAGAGGCACTATGCATCGATCTCGTTTGACGCGACGACTACTCACGCATCATCACAGTAGTGAGCACTTTCTAGGCTATTATGGCGTCCAGGAGCAAGGGCCTCAGTGCACTCGCCGTCATCGCCGCCCTGCTCTCGCCGGGGCTATCCACGCGGCTCATCTCTCTGCCCGCCGACCACCGTCCTGTCACTGAGCCGCCCCTCGCCGACGGCCTCGCCTACGACCTCTACAGCGACTCGTGCCCGCAGCTGGAGACCATCGTGCGCTCCTCCGTGCAGACCGCGCTCCAGAAGGAGATCGCCCTCGCCGCCGGCCTCCTCCGCATCTTCTTCCATGACTGCTTCCCGCAGGTACGACTTAATTTTGTTAGTTCATCAATCAACAACGCTCTTTTCAGTCGACGACAATTAACAGATCAGATTTGCAATTAATAATTAAGTGACGAATCGGATTTCCAGGGCTGCGACGCGTCGCTCCTTCTGACGGGAGACGACAGCGAGCAGCAGCAGCCGCCCAACCAGACGCTGCAGCCGCGGGCACTGCAGCTCATCGAGGACATTCGCGCCAAGGTGCACGTCGCTTGCGGCCCCACCGTCTCCTGCGCCGACATCACCGCCCTCGCCACCCGCGACGCCGTCGTCGCCGTACGTACAGCTAGTCGGAACGTTAATTAAGTAGCTTTGCAGTGCAGTGCGTTCCATGTCCCTACGTACTATGCTAACTACTAATAAGAGCATCTTTAATTTGTGCAAGATGCATGGTTCGTCGTGTGAATTACGCGTGAGAGGAGAGCTGGAGCCTGCGGGGGATCGAGCAAACCTCGGGAAGACGACTCAATTCGGGCCTCCAAAACAAAGTGAGCCAGTCGATGGGCCAGCCACATAAAGAATCAGATGAATTTTATATAAAGAATGAGATGGATAGAGTGAGGCAGTAAGCTTACAACTCAAAACACAATCTCCTCTAAATCCAAAAGGTTCAGATCGCGACGTCGCAGCTGCAGTGAACATGCCATCTCCTACTGCTGCCAAGAACTATCTACTTGTGCTATAGCTCAGGTAAGACAGACGCAGTAAGCATTCGCTAAAAGAAATGCCCAGCAAACCGAAGTATAGCATGGACACAGATAAAAGAAAAAGGGAAAAAAAGAAGCACAGCAGATTCGCTCACAGAGCTTCATAGTGCCGGGAAGTTCAGTTCAAAATGGCAAACTGCAAATGTTTTTGAAAGGCCAGGCTACGACCGAAACTACAATTTCTCCAGCAAGACAATTGTCGGCAGTGCTGTTGTGCATATGGCCGACATGGAAACTGGACAGTTCATCAATGTTGAGGTCAACTTCCCAGTGGCAATGCAAAAATAATTGCAACTTGCAGGAGCTAAGCAGCTACAAGGGGCCAAAGAAAATGGAAAGATAATAGTGAGATTTTGCCTTATTGACCAAGCAACCTGAAGCAAGCTTACGGCAACAGTATTATACTAGGGACAGACACCTTGCACATTGACTCCACATGGCTGGGCTTCTTACAAACATTCTAGAACAGTAGAACCCTACACATAAACTCACATAATCATCACTCGAATAATCCAAACACCACCACTATACTAGTTTTACAGCGTTGTACTCGGGTAATGAAAAAGTCTAACTAACAGTAAACCAGGGGTCACCTTAAAAATGAATACTGGAAACAGCTCTTCTGATCAAGTTCTTACTAAACCATTCTGAGGTCGCTTCAGATGTTTCTGAACAGCCAAGCCTCCACAGACATTAAGAACACAGTGGCACAGTGCCATAAAATTGCTACTTTGCTAGCTTTCAATTTACAAAAACAGTATGGTCTAGGCGTCTAGCATCATTTACTTCTGCATTTTCTGCTACGAAGTTTCTAACTGGAGCATCTTAGTACATCATGGAGTGCGCATCTTAGTACATCATGGAGTGCCCAGTGGAAATGAGGCTTTTTCTAAATGGCTTTCAAGGTTACTTGAACATATGGATATAAATTAAGAGGATAACAACACAAAATTAAATCCAGTGATTACTAGTAGTATCCCTAATACAAACAACCTTCATACAACAAAAGCATAAAGGTGTACTGCACATTTCAAACAAAATAACCATGAACAATTTTCTTTGACAACATCATTGCCAACATAGACATACTTCCTGCAAGGATAATGCATTTAGAAGACGAGTGTATGTATGTAGGTTATAATTACAATACTAATAGAGAAAAAAGTAAGGTTGGACCAAACAATTTGTTGCAATCATCTTGATCTAAACTCAATTGAAGTCACAAAATCAGAGTTTGCAAGGGATGTTCTACCCATTCATCTAAAACGTCCTACCCATCGGGGTTTTCCTAGCTTGCAATATTTATCACAGATTCACAGAAAGCCAACAGGGTACAAATAAGTGCCCATTTCAAATCTAAACACGCAATGAAGCAAAGGGCAGAAGAAAGAAAGAGCAGCATCGATTGTCTTTGGACGGCAGCAAAAACCAAAACAGGGTACACTAATCAATAAAATGATGTATTCTTTGTTTTCTGATTATATACATTTGTTGGAATGAACAAAATGCAGGGCATAGCAGTAGCATAACCTCACCTCTCAATATCTGGGCTGGCATTATAGGATTTTATAAATTATTCATGTCATGCCCACAGCCCACACCTTTACAATATAAGCCTATTCCATAGACTAATCATGAAAACAAGCCAACCAGAGTGCTCAGCATTACCAAACAAACCAGTTGAGAAGAATGGAACAAATGATATTAGACCATTAGTACGAAGCACTGCCCAAGTAAGGATTCACAAACTACAAAGGAAAAAAATCAAGGAAAGAACTCAATCTTATCATAACTAAGGCCAAGCCTTCATGCAGACACATGAATATGTAGGTGCTAACTTTTACAGAGAAAAGCTACCTTGTTCCAATCGGTGGAGCGGCTGCATTTCACACAACGTTCAATCAAGCAACTGCGCAAGCCCTCTTCACCCGGTGTTGTGCGGTCTACTCAGGTAGTCAAGCATTTCTGTCCGGGTACGCACAATCCTGTGGAACATCTCCCGCACCTGGCGCTCAAGCGGGTCCAGCCCGTCCTTGAGGGACTCACACACCTGCACGAGCTCCTGCGCGGCCTCCTGCACCTCAACATCCTTCTCCTCGGCCAAGGGGAATTCCGCAGCGTCAGTGATCTCCATGAGCTGCCGTGAGCACCGCTCAATCTGGTGGATCTCCTTGAGCAGGCCGCAGGAGTGCTTGCGCTCCTTCTTCTTGGACTCGTCGAGGATGCGCTCGTAGAGAGTCATGACGGGGCCGGCCCAGGGGAAGCTCCTGGGCACTGTCAAGTGCGCCTGGAGGCCACGGTCCTGGCATGGGATGGCTGCCACAAGCGCCCAAGTGACGACAAACAGAACGGCGCCCATGGTGTAGACGACGGAAGCGAGGCCTCCTGTGGCGGTGATGTCATGCGCGCGGGGCACTGGTATGCCTCCTCCGATTGCCTGCAGCTGGCGTGCGGCTGACCAGGAACGGGACACGCTCCACGAGAGTGACCTAAGATGGGAGCCAGAACCGGAGCCGGAGCTGCCGCCGCTACTGCTCCGGCGGTGGTGGCCGTGGCCGTGGGTATGGGAGTCCTTGGACCCGACACGTCCAAAGGAGCGGTTGCGCTGGCCAACGACGCCCCCAGCGTCCTTGTCATCGAGCATGAGGATGGTGAGATCAGTGAGCGCCTTGCGTGCGCGGCGGATCTGGCCCTCTCCACGCGGCGCGGCGGGGTCGGCGGAGGCGAGCGCGGCGGCGGCGATGGTGAGGTGCTTTCGCCACTGGCGGATGAGGTCGAGGCCGTCGCGGAGGGCGTTGCAGAGGTCGAGCGCCTTGACGGCGCGGTCGAGGAAGTCGGTGAGGAGGCGGTCGAGCGGGGCGCGGGCGATGGCGGTGGCTCCGACGCCGAAGAGGATGGCGCGGAACTCTTCGAGGGAGATGAGGAAGGAGTCGAGGAGGCGGCGCGTCCAGGCGAGGGAGAGGAGGTCTGGGGAGGAGGGGTCGGAGGAGGGGTCGGAGAGGAGGTCGAGGAGGAGGTCAGCGGCGTGGTGCTGGAAGGCGTCGATCTCAAGGTCGGCGGGGGGGATCTGGTCGCGGCGGAGGGAGACAAAGGAGCGGCCAAGGGAGGTGAGCGGCGCGGCCGCCGACGAGGAATCGGTGGCCGGCATTGCGGCGGCGGCGCTAGGGTTGATTAATCGATTCGTCGCTGCTGCTCAGAATAGGGGGAATTTAGCAAGGAATGAGCTTTGCGGCGGCGGCGCGGGGGACGCCCACGAATTAGCAGCGCTTGCAAGCAAGGGGTCTCTCTGTCTCTGGACACCCTGGCTCCGCCTGTCCTCCTCCTTCCTCTCCAAATATCTGCAATCTTTTTAAGCATTTTTCTATCCACATTTTTCTATTAATTATAACAAATATTCTCTTTCTAAAATATAATAAATTTTAGAACAGAATATATATAAATATATTAAAAACATGAATAAGAAAATTATATTATCTTTCTTAGAGTGATTGAGCGTGGGTCCAAAAATTATCAGGTTAATTAATGAATAATTAAGTCTCGAGTACCTTACGTGAAATCTATCTTTTATAAGTATTATATTGTTATATTTTGAATATAATTTAAACTCTAAAATTTGTTATATTGTAGAACAGATAGAATACTACGTAGGAGACACGTATGCATATTTGGCTGGAAAATGTTTTGTAATTTTACAGTCTAACCAACCAGTTTACCACAATACAAGTTGTGATTTTTGAAATTGTATTTAAAAAACCACCTCTCTATTTAAAAAGTAATTTATTTTCATGATAAATGAAGATAAAATATATTAAACCAGTTTGTTGAGCTACACGCTTAACCGCAATCGTCTCGTGCCACTGGATCGGTTGATTGGCTCATGTTTTTTTGGGTCGTCTCATCTCAAGTCTACCACTCTTGGCATCTTGAAAGGAGAACATTTTGAAGGTATAACTATTCCGGTGTACGTACCAATATTTTTGCATAAATACTTTTTGACGGTTTCTATGCTTGTAGCAATATTGACCTCATAGTAACGTGCAAACTTTCGGTGTTATTATGGTAGTGATAGTCGTCTTGCAAGTGAAGCAATACACACAACCCATTTGAAATTTCAATAAGCATCTTAAAACTACTGGACAGTAGTAATAACCCGTCAAGGTCAAACTTTTGATGGAGCAACTATAGAATTTGATTGTGCATGCGTGTAGTTGAGGAGTGAAACATGCATGTTATTTCTCAATGAAGAGATGAGATGATGAACTAACTTAGTTTGCTAGTCAGTAGCAAGCAAAACACTCCATCAAAATACCACACTGATCAAAAATTTACTGCTGCATGCTTATTTATCTCATGACAACGTAATTTTGACATTAAGTCGGATGTTATTTCTAACTTTATCTTATGAAAAATTTGATAGCGCCAGCGTACCAAAAAAAATATTTGGCAGAGCATCAAAGCGAGACAATTCTGGTGGCCGCCACGCCGGAGAAGAATTCTGAACACGTGGCTTAATTAGCTCTCGCAGTCACGTGTGGAGCAAAGTCACATGGTTGATAGGCCAGTCACTGACAGCTGGGCCATGGTGTCAAAGAAGAAGAAGATCCCTGTGGCCGCTGCTAATCTCTCTCACTAAAACTCTGAGATGTCGCTAATCTATTTCGTTTTGTTTACTTAACCCGAAGCTGGATGGATGCAGGGTTTCGTTTTCTAATAGCAGCCAGCAGCGGCAATTTCGTCTGGTGCGGTTCAGTTTCGACGCCGGCCAGGCCAGCCTTTCATCGTTAAACTAATCAATCAACAGATCGATCGATCGATCGATCCGTCCATTCATCATTAGGTAGGATACGAAGCAGCAGATTAAGCCGATGAATGATACTGACATTGCTACTGACAGCTAAAGAGTACAGCTGCTAATTATTATTGTACTCCCCTAAACAAGCCACATCACAACTCCTCTCCTCAATACATCGCCCTGTGTTTTTTTTTCAATTGAGAAAACTCGTGTTTAAAAAGTATCTTGCTAACCATCATAGTATTATGAAGTCACGGGTGGCTGCCTGCCTTGGTTCACGGAGACAAATGGCCGAAGTGGTCTGGTCAGCGGTTGGTTGGGCACATCAGTGAGCCAGCAGCTAGCAGGATAGATACATGTTGCTGTCTGAGCTTAATAATGCTGAAAGCTCTGCATCTCCATCATCTACCCGTCTCAAATCCACACACAGCTAAGACCATTCTCTGCTCAAGTCTTTTAAGCCCAACATACAAGGAATCCAACTGCAACAGGAGCAATGTGATCTTTCGCAGATTTATCTCTTACAAGCATTCTGCACTTTCAATCCTTTTTACAGGTCTAACAAGCACGCCGGAGGAAACAAGGATTCAACCAAACAACTGCACATGTACACAAGACAGATTCTCCTATCCTAAATTATCATACACTCTCAGGCTTAGGCCCTCGGCACACTGGAGTGCTTTCTGATCGCTATGCTACTCATCTATTCACACGCCAGCTTGGTGTCGAAGCTGGTCAGACAGATTGCAAAAGCCTGGAAGGCCGACAACGGGTACCGGTAATCCATGGTGAACATATCCTTTGCAACTTTGCCGAACTGCAATATCACTGTATCATGGTTGGACGACAACGACGACGAACTGGATGGCTGGGAAGACTGAGTCTGATGTTGTGCAGCCTGCCCTGCCTGTGCAGGTTCAGAAGCAGCTCCAGAAGCTGGCTGGGGCGCAGCAGCTATCAGCTGGAAGTTCTTTACTGAAGCCACTGTCACACGGCCACGGAAGTTGAGGCACCAGCATTGCAGCTGCTCATGCCACCTTGGTGCTTTGTTCCGGAGAATCAAAGGCCTCTCCTTCTCCACATCATCAACATCTTGCAAAGTCCCTCCCCCAAATTCTGAGAAGCGAGAGCTACTGAAGTCTGTCGAATGATCAGTGGTGGAGTACTTGGAGAAGGAAGTTGCCGTGCTGCGGAAAGACTCCTCGAATAACCTCGGGAGGAGCTCTTTAGGTTGGCCAGGCACAATGCCGCCAGGCTCTACCGCTGATGCTGGGATCGAATTCATAGCGCATTGCATCCGCCTTGGTCCACGGGTTCCAAGCACATTTAGCTCATAATTCACCTGTACGATAGGATAACTACCAGTTGGAACTTTCGGGGAAACTTTCCTAGAGGAGAACCGGCGACTCGACCGTTCTTGCGAGCAAAGTGTCCCAGCGTTGTATGGAGGTTGCGTGTCATAGATGATGAATTTGGTGCCTAGGAAATTCGACCTATGATACCATGGCATATGTCAGATTCTTATGCATGTATCTGCAGACAAAGTCATGCGTGTGGCAATGTGGGTACATGAAGATTGATGTCAAAGGTTTAAATAAACTTTACCTCAACTTCCCAATGTAGCCATTACTTGATCGGGAGATATTTTTAGAATCCATAGAAATGATGTAGTCAGTGTGTGTTGTTCGCCGGCCTCTTTTAGCTGCTAGTAGGAACTTTCCAGTCTCATCAAGCACAGCTACAATATGAAATTAAAACAGTTGGTGTCATGTCTAGTTTTCTCTTTCATACACTGCCCAAAGTAATGTACCAGGTTATCTGAAAAAGTTGTAGATGGTCTCTAAATTTTATCATAGGAGAAGTCCTTTATACAACGGAAAACATGGAACTAGGACACATCACACATTTATTTGAACTCAAAAAACATGTGTGGGAAGTATCAAAGCAGCATAATTAGATGTAGGAAATAACAGTAGTGGCAGCCCTATCCATTAAATGATAGCATTGAATAGATATATCTGCATAGCTGCAATACCTACAAACCAGGATATATTGCTCTCAAAGAGACAATGGAGCTAGTACATGTCGTTTACAAATATAGTAGCAATCGATGGACATGCATAAATTTTATGGAAGATTGAACTAAATGCAACAATTACCATATCGCTTATGGTATGCATGACAATAAAAAAATTCCTTTCAGGCATTCAAACAAGTTCACTTCCTTACAGCAAGGTGCACTGATTTATACTACTCAATTCGCTTCTAGTATTTTTTGCTTTTGAATAGATTGAAACGTAACTGTATTTTCAAAATACTAAAAATGATCATCAAAATTGTACTACACTATGCATAAAGTTGAAAAATAATTATACAAGCAGGAGTTTTTACACAAGAACAGATAAAGACTGCCACTTGATGTGAGGATAAGGATTGGCCAAGTAAAAGAGTAACAACAGAAATATATCCGTACTGTCCAATTCATCTGCTGAACAAGACATATCTACTCTAATATTGAAAAAACAATGCTCATGAGGACATCAATGGGGAAGTGTGAAAAAATTACAGATACATACCAGAGCTAAGGCACAGATAGAGATGATAAGTCAGTTTTGATTTATCCCTTTTTATGAAACATTGGATTACTCCATCTCGAGGTCCAGGCTGTGCATGAGAGATACAACCAATTGTTAAACGATACAGGATATATCATATCGCAACAAGAAAACACCATGAACAGATGAAACCATAGAGGCAAACTTTGCAGAGTTATTTCATTAAGAATGAAATTGATATGGTAATTGGAAGAGTTATTTCATTAAGAATAAAATTGATATGGTAATGGAAGAGTTATTTCATTAAGAATGAAATTGATATGGTAATTGGAAAACAAGTGAATGCATAAGATGTAATCCACACTAACATAAGTCAGCCACAAAGAAATGTAAAATCCTGAGGTCCAAAATTTGTTCAGTGCCCATTGCCCCGGGGGTAGGCAACACATGTACATCAGTTCTTTGTCTTTCTCTCGTTTCTTCCAGAAGAGCCAACCCAGAAGTATTATGCATTGGACCAAATGGCATTACTGTATACTAGTGTAACCCAATGTAAACTAGCATTGTGGTATTAAATTAAATGTTGGGTTGCTATGATTAATATCATGAAACTCCAGCATCTTTCAGAGAGTAATGGTTGCAATAGATATTTTAGCTACCTTTTATCATACTTAGTCGTTACCTGCTTAAGAGACACTGGAAATGTAAGCTTTCCACAAAATTCTGGATTCCTCACTATATCCTTGCACATGTCTCTCCAAGTTGTACAAACAGAAGCACAAGCAACAACATCCTTGCGGGATGGCCAATTGGTATCATCTTCCTCCAACCTTTTCATCACATCACGAAGTAATTCAGGAGGAAGGTTAGTCCACTTGCTTTGCTGAATTACCACAGGCCTATCGTGAAGCTCACTTGACGATCCAATAGATTTCACTGTGTGATGACCAGAAAGGCCCGGGATGCCTGAAATTCTCACATCAAAACTCCGCTTTGATAAGGTCCCAAAGCTCTCCCTGAAATCACGAAGTATGCTGCGGAAAGACATCTCCAAATGTGATGCAAGTCTGGAGTAAGCAACCACAACTCAGGACAACTGCAAAATATGCAATTAACAAGTAGCACAGCCATCAAAATCTGATATAATAAGCTCAGAGGCACTGCCCATGGACAATATACAAGGAAATATAGCATAGCTTAGATTCTCTTACATTCTGTTCCTATCTGGTGATCAAACTTCTTGATTTACCGCAGCCAAAGAACATCACAGAAGTACCCTGGAACAGCAAAAGGATTGTAATGGTAAAAAAACAGACTTTCCAGAATTATAGCTCTTAATTAGGTATGCTGAAGACTCGAGCGATTGTTTGTATGTATGGACACATGCTGCCATGTTGAGATATATAATGATATTAGCAACGATTCAGTGACATGGCGTATCCTTTCATAACGTGTGATCAAAGTCAATCCCAATCTGGACTATACCATTCCCACTTGAATAATCTAGAGCTTTGCCTAGGACCAGTGGACCAGGGGCCAACCTAACGTGGGGCATGGGGTTCAGCTGAAACCCAGAATTTTTCTCTCTTTCTTTTTTTTAACAGACTGCTGTTAGTATCAGCGTCATCGCATCAGAGAAATCAGGAAGAAACTGGACGGTATGAAATCCCAAGTCCAGACGGATCTCCAGTCAACGCAGGCTGAGGAAGTAGTTGGGAGGAGGAGGAGGGAGGCATGCGAGAGAAGAGTGAATACCTTCAACTCGATTCGAAAACGAGATGGATGCCGGCCGGGCCGCCGTTCCAAACCTGGTCGCCGGCCGTGAGAGCGACGAGTCCGCAAGGGTAGAGAAGAGGCTAGGGCGGGGTCGAGAAGGAGAGGAGGCCGTCAGCTCGTCACACCGTGCCCGCGAGGAGGCGAGGCGGGGCGGGGGAGAAGGCCGGCCGTGCTTCCGACGCTGCAGAGAGAGAGAGAAAGATGGAGACTTGGAGTGAGGGAAGAAGAGAAATATACGCAGGAGGGAGGGGCATTTTCGTAATTTTCAATGTTACCAGTTGTTACTGTTTCAAACCAAAGTTCGTGCTACTGCTAAAACTGCATTTCTAACCAAACCAGTAGACGATAAGCAACCACTCGATTTGAATGCCATTCGATAAAATAAAGTGACTTTTTTTAATGCCATGTTGATACCTACAAGCTTATTTGGTGTCAGTTGTACTTGACCATTGTTAATTACTCATTTTGAGTTGTTCATTTAAAATAAAGGAAACATTTTTCTTAAGGGAGATGGAAGAAATTGTTTTCCTTGTCTCCTTTGGACATGGACATGCAGAAAAAAATAACTTTTCGAGATTAGAAATTAGAGAAACCATATAAGATTATGCTAAAATAAGTAGCCTAATTAAAACCACCAGTGTAACCATTGTTATCGCTTGTTATCTGCAATTACTGTAACACACCACCATAAAGATCATTAATTAGCACCATTACACATCTCTTTTGTTTTTTCTACCTACCAATTCTTCCTTTTGGTGGTATAGGTTTTTAACGATCAATTATTGTCGTCGCGTAAGTATGACAATCTTTTACGGGTTATCCACAGAGGTGATTTGTGTATGTTGTGTATGTGTAAGGGAACGACTGTAGTCGAAATTCGATGGTTGCCTCAAAAAAATAAGAGACACGAGAATTAGACAGGTTCGAACCTCCCAGAGAATAATAACCATAGTCTTGCGTGTGTAAATATGAGCTTAAGGGCGTAAAATGGCCTTAAGCGTAGTAGAATGAGTAATGAAAGACAATATTTCATCGTGCGTGGTTACCCCAAGCCCTTTATATACTGTCAAGGCTGATGGTTACCGTTTAGGTTTTATGCGCCCCGTTAAGTCTCTTTATAACGGATAAAACGATCGGGATATGGGCTATTAACCCTGGCGTTACTCGCTATCTTAATTGAACAGTTACACGCCCAGGCTTTATTATCATTGATGAGGCACTCTAGCTATCAGCGTTGACTGTCCGAGTGCCTGTGAACGGGCCATCTTTCCGAGTGCGGGACTCGGGAACTTTTCAGACTGACGACCGTTTCTTGGGCTATTGAATGATTCGACCCCTTCTGGGTCGTCTTTAATGCTTCGTCTCCCGACCCCTCCTTCCACTTGATCGCTGTCACTGTCGTGAAGTACTCCGGGGTCATAACCCCAACAATTATAATGTGTGCTTTTTATAAATGATGTACTATTTTTCATCTTAGAAAAAAATCCTACTATAGTCTTGTAAATTTATCTTGTCATATCATAAATCTCTAAAAGCTACATTTACGCTCATTTTACCCTCATTGACTTCTTAAGGCCACTTGACTCCCTAACTGCATTACTCTTTTTCTTTCTCCTCATATAAAACATGTTCTAAGCCGAAATTTTTTTAGAAGATTAAGCTAGCGTTTCACGAACTTTGTGTACGTTGTCTCAACATAACAGGTCCTAAGTTTTGGTAAAGAAAAAGGGAGTGTCTGTTTTCCTAAAAAGTTTTATGATGGATTTGATGAGGAAAAACCTAGCCACATAATTAGAGTTGAAACTCGAGATTAAGTTTCATGTTTAGAATTGAAAGGATTTGAAAAGGTAGCTAGCATTCCAGCGAAACAGTTTAGGAAGTAACGTGAGCAGCAAACATTGGTTAGTGGAGCCATAAGAGGCAAACGAGAATGAACACGATCCACTTTGCACATTTGCCTTTTTCAAAAAAGAGAGTCTACAGCGACATACTTTGGCAAGCATAATCCGACATGGATAGCACTAGGCCATAAAAATCTACAAAGGCCGTGGCTGCTGAAACACATGGATCGGTTGCTGTGCATGGAGACAAGATTGCATCTTGTTTATTCCTCCTGCAAATATTTGTGCTCTGTGATCTGAACTGTGATGGTAGGCAAGCAGAGTAATCTGTGCATTGAGTCAGCCCCTTGCATCCATCTGAAACTCTGCCTCTGTAGTACTTGTAAGCTCCAGGCTTCGTTCAGAATAATCTTGAATCCAATGTGTCCGGAGCTACAAGAGAACAGTAGAGACCTTTTTTCACATGTTGCAACTTGCAAGGAAAAAGGTATAGACAAAAATATCTCAAGATTTTTACCTGACATGTGAGGCCGTTCATATCGATTAAATATTAGCCAGTCATGCACGGAGATTGCATTGGCAACGACGACCTCTTTAATTTCCTGCGTCGACGCCCCTTTACACGATGAAAGAAAGCCAAAATTATGAATCATCCTTTTCAGTTCGGCGGTGTTAAGATAACCCGAACCTACCCCGTGGTTACCTATCTGCATCAAAGACCGGTATTAAATGAAAAAGGTTTGATCAGCTGCTAAATATCATTGCAATTGCCTCCGACCAGGCAAATCAAGAGAAATATCAGTCACTGAAGCATCGTGGAACTAACCAGTGATAGCTACATCCATCTAACCACATGCATGGTCCCTCACAGCTCCAAACAGATGTGGCTGCTGCTGCTATTGCTGCGTCTTCCTTAATTTTCTCGGTCTCCCTGTTTCATGTTAACTCGGACATAAAACATTTCACCAGATGCACAAATCGGTAGATAAGTTCGTATCATGTATATATACTCCCACACCGGCCTGTCTGTTGCAGAAGTCAAAGCTGGGGAAATTCATGCACGCAGCAAAGCAGCATCTTGACTGCACTCCACTTTCACATCTGCAGACGAAATCACGTGGAAACAAACAAAGAAGCAGATGATTAATCAAATGCATGAGCTCTAACTGATTAAGCTTAGGGTAAACAGTATATATACGAACCAATCGATCGGCGTTTTGTTGTTGATTGTTTGATGCTAATTATTGAGTACTCCTAGCTAGTAGCAAACTAGTAGGCCAGTTTCTCTGAAAAATAACAACATTAAAGAAAGTGGATGGACGGACGACGGGACGAGTGATTCAGAGTAGAGATGGGCCTACGCCGGATAAGGTTAAGTATGTCGCGATCTGTCATTCTCTCCAGCACTGAAAGATCGTGCGCTTAATTAATGGATTCTTCCCTTCCGATCGAAAAGATCACAAAAAACGGAGGTGGAGGAGTCGGATTGTGGGACAGCAACCAGCACCTTGGCTGCATGCTCGCATTTAGCTAAAGATCGATGGTGCCACGGCCACTACCACCCGCAACAGCAAGATATATCAATCGATTCAATTCGTCTAGTGATTGATTATTCAAGTAAAACTTAACGCTGATGTGCGTGATTCTCCATGTTGGAGGAGCATTTTCGTCCGATCCGTGCAGTAGTGGTTTCTTTTCGTTTGTTTAATATTACTCACTTTGGTGCATGAGGCGTATCTAATGCTAAGCTACCCTATCAACACGTTTTAGAACATTGTTAATTAGTACGGCCGCCGGGTAAACAAACAAGCATCGATCGTGTCTTTACTTAATTGCTCTAACCAGGATCGGATGCTGATGCTGCTTACTTTAGTATGCAGTGTTGAATCAACATCTTGAAGCAGAAGGGAAGCGATATGTAATTACTGGCGTATTTCAATTTGGTAGAAAAAAAAAAACATACGTCAGCTAGCAGATGAATGGCAGTTGCGTGGCAATCGGCCGGGAAGCGTATCTGGGAGAGAACGTCGGCGGTGACAGGTAGGTCGGAGACCAGTGCAAAACCGTTGGAGAAACCAAGAGGTGGCCTGGTATTCAAATGGCGGTATGCATGAATGCGTTGCTGTGACGCTGACACGCGTGCATGCACTTGTCTGCTTCGTCGCCGCGGTACCAATCAATCCGTGGATGAATATTGGTTCGATCGATGAGTGAGTGGTACTCTGCTACGTACGTGGCGCCCTAATTACTCTCTCTCTCTCTCTCTCTCTCTCTCTCTGTCTCTGATTGCGATTGACATCGCCGACCGGAGACTGAAGCCAAGGTCGTCGTCCGCTTCAGATAAAAAGAAGGAGAAGAAGCTCGTCTGCTTCATATGGTTGGTCATGTCCAGCCCAACCCAACTTACATCTACTATGACTCAAATCGGCCCAACTTGGAGCCTTCTCTTGTAGGCTCGGCCTGTATCATAACAAAGATTAATATTAGCAGCCCATCCAGCAATTAGAGAACTCTGAGATCCAAATCAAGCAAGCCAGGTAATAAGCAGAAACGAAAAACAATTATTCAGTATTTCATCCACGAACAAAGGGGCCAAAGCTGGTGCAGTGTCATGTGTGTTTTCTCCAAGTGAGCAACATGAGTTAATCTCCTATCGAACGATAACTCTCTGGTATGTTGTTTGCTTTGTCTGATTAGTTCTCCCTAGCTCATCTTGTACAGGTCACCGGTCGATCTATTAGTCCGTTGATTAACAGCAAAAAACTTGATCGCAATTAAGAAGCTAGCTAGCGTCGCTGTGCTATGAATATGATCTATCGCTGCGTCGACGGCCTGCGGTCCGATCCGTCGGAGTGCGCCGTGGCGGCAGTAGAAGCTACTTGCTCCTGCGCGCACGAACTGCTGGTCGGCCGCTCCACCACCACCACCACGTCCATGTGTTCGACGTCGGCGCCGACCTTGGCCGCTTCTGCGGCCGTCTCGCGGCCCTTGCCCCAGAGCACGGCGTAGAGGCCGATGACAATGAGCACGGCGCCCAGCACGCTGCCGAGGTGCAGCTTCTCGGCGAGCAGGAGGGAGCCCAGCACCGCCACCACCACCAGCATTAGCGGGTTGAACACCGACGCGAACAGCGGGCCACGCCGCTTGACGCACCACGACAGCACAACCAGCATCACGCCCGACGCCAGGACGCCCGAGTAGAGCGCCGACATCAGCCTGATGTCCAGCCCCAGTCGCCACTGCGCCGCGTCCCTGTCGAAGCAGAGCGCGAACGCGGCCGACTGCGCGCCGCTCATCACGCACATGAGCGCCGTGCTCGTGTAGTGGAACGGATACTCGCGGCTCACCTTGGCCTGCAGGATCAGCCACACCGCGTAGAAGAAGCAGCTGCCGATCACCAGCATGGAGCCCGTGACGCGGTCGCCCGCCTCGCCTCCCGCTGCCCCTGGGTGGCCGGCGGCGGCCGCGTGGCGCGTCAGGCTGGCGACGAGGTCCAGGTGGGTGTGCCAGGGCGTGATCTCGGCCCCCTTGTAGAATGTGAGTAGCATGGCGCCGCCGACGCCCAGCAGCGTGCCGGCGACCTTGGCCTGGCCTGCGGCGGTGCGGACGGCGACGCTCTCGTAGCGGAAGAGGACGGCTAGCAGGAAGGTGATGGCCGGTATGAGGTTGGTCATGGCGGTGGCGAAGGTGGTCGACGTCAGCTTCATGCCGGAGATGTAGAGGTT
>KE372863.1:0-21139 GCA_000418225.1 Zizania latifolia | reverse complement strand
ACCGCCGCGCGCAGCCAGTTGGCGCGCTGCGCCAAGTCCAACGACGACTCGTCGTCCGACGACACCGCAGGGTTCTCGGCGTCGACCTTGGTGTCGTTCATGGCCATGTCCCCAATTATCAAGAAATCACCGTAGCAGCTGGCCAAGCTCAGCTCAGAATGCAAGAGATCGCCGAGCAGTGGGATCTATGATGTAGTGTGGCCAGCACACGCTTCTTGGGGTGTTTTATACTGGATTTCAGGGGTTTCGGGTGTGGCCATTGCGTGTCACCAACTAATTCAAAAGCTGCTAGTGCGCGTCGCCCTATATGCATCCATCCATCCATCTTTTTAGCTAGAGCAACATCATCTTCTTCCTCCATCACCTTTTGCTCCGCGACATGACTGCCATCCACGAACAATTAAAGTTGACAATTGTGCTTGCCGATTGTTTAATTAAGATCGTTTTTTAGATATTCCTACGGTAATTAAATGTAAACGATGCATGCTTAATTGGTTATATATGTACACGAGCTAACTTAGCTAGCGCCTAGCACAGTGTCACCTTCAACCCTAGCAGCAAGCAGCTCGAGCTGTTCCGTTGAATGAAATTTTTCATGGATGGTGGTGCTATCGATGGCCCTTTTCAAAAGCTCATATAGAGGGAGAATGTCACTTGGTGCTTTCAGCGTCAGTGAAAATTGTGGACTCTTTTGAAACTAAAGAAAAGAAACCTGAATCTTAATTTACTACATTTGGTCCACTGCAAAAAGACTACCCGAATGAATGACATTTTCACTATGCATACAACGTACTCCTTTATAGCACTCTTTAGCATATGCCTTGAAAAGGAGTATATACCATGAGTGCATAAAGATCTTGTTGCCTGTATAAATTACTTGCAGAGTTTCAGCTTAAAAAAGATTTTTAGTGACATAACTTTATTAACAGATAAATAACATGCATTGTTAATAAGTATTTAGTAACGGGTTTAGTTAATAACATGCCTCAACTATGGCCATTACTAACAATAGAAACCGAGCTGTCAACAAATGGCTATCTTTAGTAACAGGGTGTAGAGTATAATCGTTTCTAATAGTCAGTCATTAATAATGAATGTACGTTCAACATTAATAAAGGATGAGACAATAAAATTGATGGGTGTGACACTCATCACTAACGATTTTTATAATATGACGATATTTTGTGATCAGTAATGTGCCGATGTTTCTTTCCGCTGTGTTGATTTCTCTCCTGCAGTAAACCAAGCTAATTCAGTTGACAGAGCATGATCTCCTTGCCGGGACGAAACCGTATAATCATCATCATCATCATCATCATATCATTGTCGCTCCATATTTCCATGATGCATGTCGGCCGGGTGCTTGGGAATGGAATTGTACTTTTAAGCTGAGAAGACAAAACGAAAGAAAAGAGTAAAAGACACACGTATTCTGGAATGGCATCTACACACGTTGCCACCTCGCACCTGTCTCCTGCCCACGCCAAAAAGAAGAAGAAACCTGTACAAATCAGCTAAGAAAATTGCACGGATCCCTCTCGTGGATCGGAGACTGTTATATTTTTTATCCAAGCGAAAAAAAAAGAACACACACATATAGATGCACATAGCTTTGAGCAGACACGAACATTGGAGGGGAAGACGACAATAGATGAACGGAATCGCGAGCTTGCAAATTAACAAAAAGAACAAGGCGACCATGATACATGGCGAGAAGACAATTTCGAGTCTTGAAAAAAGAAGACGGGGACGGAAAGATCGGTCGGGCGGGCAGGTCAAGATGTTATTAGGTACGGTTCATGCTTGTTCGTGATCTGGTCGGGAAACGAGCGCTAATGGGCGGGAGTGAGTGCTGCATCGGCGGCCACTGGGTGCAGGGCGATCGATCGATGGAAGAAACTACTTAAGCGAGCATGATGAGAGAGGCAGGTAGATTAGATTAGGGATATATTTATTAGGGCAGCGTAGAGAAAAAAAGAAAGAAATTAAAGAGTAAAATAGAGGAGGGGAGTGCGGGATAAGCATGGCGTCCACACGAAAGGCAGCACTCTAATCCCTCTTTCCGCTTCATCTTATCCTCGATTACTTTGGTGCCCATCTCCGGGAGATCTGCTGTCTTGTGCTCCGCTTTTGTTTATTGCAGACTGATTACTTACTCCATAATGGCTTCCTCTTTTTCTTTCTTTACATATAGTATTGCTCCAGTTCGTCCATCCGCCCTGACCTTTCGGATTGCCCAAGTGTCAGAGATGACAATTCTGTATGTGTTTCATATATGCTGTCATCTATAGAAGCACGGATGCAGATGCAGTCGCAGTTGGTCACACCATCCTGTGAGGTTACAGATCGAAACATTTTTTTTTGCAGCGCACGATCGATTATATATGTTGTATAGCCGGCCGGACACATTCGGAAACAACTTCGCGCTTTCTTTGGAGCTGCAAAACCCGACTGATAATAACTGGATCGGAGGTGCTTGGTGCAACTCAGAGTGTGCTGCAAATGAAACAGCTCGATGAACCGCAAGCTACCGCGCACTGGGTACCAAGTGTTGGCTGTGTTGCCGACGTGCCGCAATCAAACCAAAGCATCCCATGTTGCCTGTGCGATGAAGAGAGACGTTTCCTTTATTTATTTATCATCCTTGTCAGCAAATAAAGTAAACAAGTTAAAAAATCTATATTCCTATCTATTTTTATCTCTCTTAAATATAGAATTAGTTTGACTGATCTTATTTTCGTTCACACCTAATTTTTCTCTTGCACGCACATTGTTTTCTTCCCCGTGTGTTGTTATAGGCCGGGCAATACACATATATTTGAAGGTGTCTGAGGTTATTACACATTATTATAGATTATAGGCCATATTTATAGGATTTTAAAAAATACAGATCAGGATTATAAAAAAACTGTTGTAAATCGATTAATTTTTAGAAAAAAAATAAAATTTATAATGATTCTCATATTATGAAATTTCCGAAATAAAATTTAGGAGATTTTGAGACGGCAACGGCTCCCGTCCGTCAGACCATGCTCCTACCTGACACTAATCACTGACAGTGGGTCCACCTTTCTCTGGGACCCACTTGCATAGATGCGGATCGACCGACTGCGGGAACTGTACAAAGCCGTCGCTTCGCTGAAATGACGGAAACACCCCCCGTCTCCTCTCCTGGCTTCCGCACCGCATCGAATCGCCTCCCTCCGATTCCCTTCCCCACCAAACACCACCCTCTTCCTCGGCCGCCGCCGCCGCCGCCGCCGCAGGGTCCAGGGACATGGCCGCCTCCGACTCCGACTCCGACTCTGACGCCGACTCCGACTCCACGCTGCCCGCCCCCATCCATCTCCTGCCTCCGGACGCGCTCCACAACGTCCTGCTCCGCCTCCCCCTCCGTGACGCCGTTCTCTGCCGCCCCGTCTCGCGACTCTTCAACGAAACCCTCTCCTCCCAATTCCTTGCGCTCCTCCCCACCCTCCGCCTCCTCCTCCTCCGCCACCCGCGCCCCGATGGAGGCGGCTGCCTCAACGCTTTCGACCCCGACCGCCGTCACTGGCTCCGGCTCCCTTTCAACGCTTTCCTCCCCAACCAGTCCTCTCCCGTTGCCTCCTCCCCGTCCCTCCTCTACCTCTGGGTCGAGGCCGCCCCTTCGCCATCTCCTCCACCCCTCCCCTCGTCCTCCTCCTCCTCGTCGACCGTCCACCCTCCCAAAGCGCTCGCTGTCTGCAACCCCTTCGCCGGCAGGTACCGCTTCCTGCCCCCGCTCGGATCTGCCTGGGCGCGCCATGGCACCGTCCTCGCTGGCCCGGGCGGCACCGTGCTCGTCCTCACCGAGCTCGCCGCGCTGTCCTACACCCCCTCCGGATCCGGCAAGTGGATGAAGCATCCCTTGTCTCTCCCGTCCAAGCCGCGGAGCCCCATACTCGCCGCCGGCGCTGCCGCCGTCTTCGCGCTCTGCGACGTCGGCACCCCGTGGCGCAGCCAGTGGAAGCTATTCTCTTGCCCTCTTGCCATGCTCACAGGAGGCTGGGCCCCCGTCGAGCGTGCCGTATGGGGCGATGTCTTCGAGATCCTCAAGCGCCCCCGCCTACTTACTGGTGCCGGTGGCCGCCGTGTCCTCATGATTGGCGGCCTCAGGTCTTCGTTCGCTATAGACGCGCCGTGCTCGACGGTGCTCATCCTACGCCTAGATCTGGCCACAATGGAGTGGGACGAAGCTGGCCGCATGCCGCCCAATATGTACCGTTGCTTCACTGGCCTGTGTGAGGCTGCTGCACAAGGCAACACCATGCCCCCTGCTGTTGCTGGCGGCAACAATAAGGTGAAGGTGTTTGGGGGTGATGGGAAGGTGTGGTTTGCTGGAAAGCGTGTGCGTGGAAAGCTGGCAATGTGGGAGGAGGACGAGCTAGGGAGCAGCGGTGGCAAGTGGGACTGGGTGGATGGTGTTCCTGGGCACAGCGATGGTGTATACCGTGGCTTTGTGTTCGATGGTGGGTTCACTGCAATGCCCTGAAGTTTATGGAGAACCGATACCAGTCTGGTGCGTTACTAAATGTGGTCAAGTTAAGATTTTAATTGATTCGAGACATCTATCTATTGTATGCAGGGGAACTGACATGTCTGAAAATTTTAGTTGCATTGTACTTGGTTTATAGCTTCATGAAATACTTTCAATTGCTGTACTTGTTTAAAGTGAAATGTTTTAATTATCTTCTCAGTGTTCGCCACTTCAGACAATAAAATGCAGGTTACATTGGTTTGTTCTGATGATTTCGTAGGAAAAAACAGTGTGTAATGATCACCCTGCTCGTTACCTTAACAAGGTGGTCACATTGTTATGATGATTTGATCATGTTTGCCTGCAACTTTATAAGGTTAACTTCGTTCTCAGTTGCTTTTAAGCAAAGAAACTCACCACAATTGCTGAAGCATGGTGTTATTGTATTTTAGTTTGCATTAGTGATGGCAGGCTTATTTGAGATTTGGGGAAGCCATTTCAAACAATTCTTCTTTTGTGCAACATGGAGTTCTGTAATTTGCATTCCTGTTAGCCTTGATCTTGTGCTTATCAAATCTACTTATCTACCTTCAAATATGAACTGACTTTCATTTGGTTTATGAGGCCTGCTATCAGAAGTCCAAAACTCACAATAGATACTAAGGGCCTGTTTGATATAGTTCCAACTCCAAGATTCATGCTGAAGCTGAGGGTCTGTATAATATAATAAAATAGTTTAAATTTTTATTTTTAATATAAAATAAAAACTAAATTACTCAACTAAATACCTTTAATTCATCCATAGCTCTAGCTCCAGGATTTTTTGGAGCTAGGCTAAACTAGCTCCAAAAAAATTCTGAAGCTGGAGCTGTCCCAAACAGGGCCTAACCCTCAACAGATAGGAAAATGAAGAGAATTGTTTTTCTTGCTGGCCACATGTAGTGGGTAATCACAGAATATAAAGTTACAGGATTTAGCAATTAGCTGTGTGCCCGTGCCCTAGTTCTGACTCAGTATTTTGATGTAGTTGCAACAGCAATTAAAATAGGTACATGTTTTGTGTTTTTTACTAAGAAGATTTCAGTTCTCAAAAATCACCAGTGACAAGCATAATTTCTTGTTCCACCTTTTGGAACTAGCTGTTGTTTGAGAGCCTGAGTAGCAGTCATATTATCTGTTATTACTTTTTAATGTACTGATCTTTAGATTTTCTACTGCATGATTTGTACTCTCTAGTTGTCATCAGCATTTTTATCCTCTGGAATGAGCATGACAAACAAGTTTTTGTTGTCTCCATTTATTCGGGACTCAAATATGCTCTTGGGATGCCTTTATATGAAATACCATCTGGCAGGCTCAAGGATGCTATTTTTCTAATACAATCGTATATTTTCATTCAGCATGTTTTACTGCTATTAATCTATTACAGATAACATTTAGGTATTCTAAGCACACAAATGTGTCTATGTTGCTAACTTATTCAACATTAACCATATAGATCACAGTGTGTTATGGTTCTTAACTCCTTATGGATTCAAATCTTTCGATACAGTCATGTTTGATGAATTCTTCTGTGCATACACATTGTATATGTGGTAATATTAGCTAATAAATAGTATTGGAAAATACTTTTTGGGAGACTTTTTTATGTAACAAATATACACGTTCATGTAATTGACAGTATACATTTGGTATTCTCTTGCTTATTGACATAATGACAGGTGAGCATATGAGCTTCAAATTTAGAAAGTCAGGAGTCTGCACAAAAATCGAAGCTTGGGGGCGAGGTGCACTCTTTATAAACTGTATGATGGTGCAATTTTGTGGTATCTTGCCTGACAAGATAAACTTAGTCCCTAATTGCAATGTGATCTGGTAGTTTTATAAACTTTGTTGTACGAGCACATTATTTTGAGACATTGTTTCCCTATTATTATTCAAAGCATAAAGAATTAAGGAGTATATAATTTGTTTTGTTGAACTTCTTTCTGTACTGTGCTTATTACCCACAATTGCACATTTGCACCATTAAGTCCAAAAATTCCTTCCAAAATAAGTATTGTTCACGAATTTTACAGCCTGTACAATCATTTGCTTAGGTGGAGGGAGATTATGTAATTGATAAAAGTCTTTATCTGCTTAGCTCAAACCATGTTTGCAATGGATGTAGGTGTGGGGGCTGGGGGCCAGGGAGACATGGTTATATGGGTGAAAGGAGTTTGTTGCTTGCTTTAGGCAAAGATTGAATCAATTAGGGATAATATATCCATTAGTTAAATTAGAAATGGTGTAGTTGGCATGTTAGAGATTAAGTTATTAACGAGTTAGGGATGTAATCTGTGTTCCATGCTCCAGCTCACCCTATACAAAGGCATGCTTTGATTGGAGTTGATTCAGGTTGAGCTTCTATCTTCTTTTTACTCCTAGCCAAAGCTTCTACCTTCTTGCTGCTTCCCAACTAATATACTGCTATAGTGCTATTTCACCAAATCCTAGTCAAGCTGCCCTTTCCACAATCTACAAAACGAATATTATGCATGTTATCATTCACCATTCTATAAGCCTATCACTGAATATTAAACTGAAAGGGCGTATTTGGATATGACTCCTGAAAATGCATGTGGCACAATGGCAGATACTACCATGCTATCACATTATCTTTGTACTGTCTGAGATATTCAAATTGTGCAGCCTAAGTGCTTAACCGCAGTTCAGCGATATTGGTGTTGAGCCAAATTTCACAAACCTTGGCACATTTGTGTGAGCCTAGATGTCTTAACTTCTGCACTAGTGCACTATCTCTTCATTGTTCTCAAATGTTTAATTTCTGGTATCTAAAGAGCTGGCGAGTGATCTAAAATGTGAGAACAGTAATGCTTTGATTTTGGGAGCCTTCATTTTTCATGCATGTCTTGTATGTTTCTTTATGTTCATGTTAATAGAACTACATTTAGTTTTCTCTGTACATGAACATACTCAGTAGTCGGTAGTATTGTTTACCTGGGGAAGCCATTGCTAGTGTGTGAGAGATATTTGTGTTTAGAATGCTGCATGATTTCTGTACGTCACTCTTCATACTAGCAGCATGTTAGCAGAGTGCCTTAAGGGTGAAGTAACATCCTATTGCATTTTTAGCAATTTTGTAATTTGGAATCTGCACATTGTTGGAATTGATAAATTTGTACCCTTTCCTTGTTCATTCAAGATATTTCAAAAGTCTGCTGGATGCATCAAAATTGGGAAATTCCATGTTTGGAACAGAAACCTCTTGTTTATTGTTTAGCAACTCTTGCTAAAGTTCAAAAAAACACACTCTTCCCTACTTGTTAGCCAGCTGTCTATTAAGCATGGTGACATTTATCTCCATTTTTTGGGCTTGTTACTTGCAAACTTGCTGCGGTTGGGGGTGGTGTTGAAATGTTTTGCCAATATATGTCACAGATGTCAAAATCAACACTGAACTATATGTCACATGTGATATGCTTGAAGCAAAGGCCATGTGGGAGTAAGGCAGGTATCCATTTGATGGCAGTAAGCTCCAGTTAAACCACTTTCTGGCATCAATATTGGACTGTAAACATTGCTTCTTGTTTATTAGGGCATGCGCCTGGATATCCCCGCAAGGCTGCATCCGAGATTGTCCAAACTGATTCGACGGCGTTGGGATGAAAATCCTCATGTGCGACCTTTTTTCTCAGAGATTACTGTAGAACCGGAAGATTCCTTACGGCGAGTGCTGGTAAATTTGCTGAACTTTGCAGACGGTGTATTTTGTAATATCTAGGTTTGTATTTGAGATGGTGCTGATCTGATGAAAATCTGCATATTGTTGTAGGCCTCCAAGGCAGGAAATCTACATTCTAAAGCAAAGATACAAAAGAAATCATCTCGATAGAGTACCAGGGTTCTTTCTGGAACAGCTTAGAGGTTTTCTTCCAAACTATTACACCAGGCTACAGCTTGTTGATAGCACGTCAGGCGGCAGCATAGAAATGTAGCATATTATTTTTCACTCGATTCGTATGCATGGCTTTTCTGTTTTCTACTATAATGCGTACTGGAAGAACGCTGTAAATTAGAATGGTAAACAAGGCGGCAGCCAAGACCTGCAGCTTGTTACTACCGGGGGAATTTGATTATATACCTTTCCTTTAGATAAAAATTGAGAATTTATCCTTTACATCTTAATAACATGTAGGATTTATTTAGATCAATGACATATAGGTTAGAAGGATAATTTAAATCTTTAACATCTTAATAACATATAGAATTCACTTAGATCAATGACATATAGGTTAGAAAGATAATTTAAATCCTTAACATCTTAATAACATATAGGATTCACTTAGATCAATGACATATGGGTTAGAAGAGTAATTTCTCAATTTCTATCTAAATTTTCTTAATTTTTATGTAAATAGAGGATATATGATTAATTTTTCCTTTAGACCGTGTGCATTTCTCCGGTTATATACAAGACACACTTACATCATCGTGAAGCATACCTGCAATTAAAGAGATCGAGGTTAGCGGTAAATCCAACCTACTAAAATCCTATTAAAAGCGTAAGCACTTCTGCTAATGGAGATTAGTCCAGATATTGTACGGACGGATTACCTTACCTGAGCTCCAGTGCTTTCGCAATGGCGACCACGGAGACGAGCACGACGGTGGGCGGCTACGAGCTGCGGGAGCGCCTGGGCGGCCGCCCGCCGTCCACGGTTGTGTGGCGCGCGGTCGACCGGTCGACCGGATCCCGCGTCGCGGTGAAGCAGGTGCTACTGGCGGGCCTCCCCGGCCGCCTCCGCGACAGCCTCGACTGCGAGGTCCGCTTTCTCGCCGGCGTCAGCCACCCCAACATCATCCGCCTCCTCGACGTAATCCAGGTCCACCCCCAGTACCGACCAAACTATCCCCTTCTCGGTTTCCTTTTGCGGTCGTCTTCTTCCTGTGCCAATTTCCATTAATTTTTTCTTAGACCCCGAGCAGCCTGTACCTTGTCCTGGAGCTGTGCGAGGGAGGAGACCTGGCGGCCTACATTGAGCGGATCGGGAGGGTAGAGGAGAGCGTGGCCAGAAATTTCATGAGGCAGATCGGTAATTCGATAATTCATCGATTGCCCGTTCAATTCCTCGTCGAATTCACCCATTTCTAGCAGTAGCATCTCTTCTTGCCCCAATCTATCGCATACCCGCTACCTTGTGTTATTTACAAGATGTCATGTCTAAGAAATGGCGCTTGCCCACCCCTTTGTGGCAGGAGCTGGCTTGCAAGTGCTCAGCAGGCACCATGTCGTCCACAGGGACTTGAAACCCGAGGTCCAGGGAGTTAAATCAATCAATCTCTCCGTATTTTTATGAACCCTAACTCCAACTGGTTTGAGACACCATTGTTAACAGATGAAACTCTTCTCTATTGCAGAATATCCTGCTCTCTTCTCCTGACAGCGATGCGATCCTCAAGATATCTGATTTTGGCCTGTCAAGGTACATTGCTTAACATACACAGCCTGTAGATTGATGGTACTCATCTGAACCAAACTCGATTAGTTGCAAAATGCATAGAGTTACTCATAAGATTATCCAAGTTTCTTAGTCAAGCAGAGATTCAGATTCAGATACAGTTTTGCTTCTGGTTTGTTAGAGTTCTTCGTCCTGGGGAATACACAGACACAGCATGCGGCACTTGTTTCTACATGGCCCCAGAAGTCATGCTATTTCAGAAGTACGATAGCAGGGTATGTTGTATCATTGTATGTGCTCACATGGATAACTCTTTTTTCAACACAAACAGGAGAAATCTGAACACACGCATGTTGTGTGCAGGTAGATTTGTGGAGTATTGGCGCAATTCTCTTTGAGCTCTTGAATGGCTATCCGCCATTCCGCGGTAGAAGCAATGTTCAGGTTTATACTAATTCTACTCTACTTCAACTTTGTTTGTCTTATTTGAAATCTCTTCAGTCCTCATTCACATATTTGTTTCTTCAGCTGCTTCAGAGCATAAACAGTACCACGTCTCTTCCATTCTCAGAAGTCGTCATTTCCAAGTTGCATCCTGATTCTATTGATATATGCACCAGACTGCTCTGCAGCAATCCAGGTGCGCTTGCTACATCCCAAGCACTGAACATGTGGAGTTCAAAGCTAACAATTTTTTGATGCTTGGTTCTAGTGAAAAGGCTGTCCTTCCAAGAATTCTTCAGCCACAACTTCCTCAGACCGATGGAAAAGCCTACGGAACATTTCGTTCAAAAAAACTATGGAAGCTCAGCAATATCATCAGAAGTTCAGGATTAGTCCAATCCCTTGTTTGTTTGTTGTACTTGATGTGTATATGGCTTCAAACCTTGTTTTTCATTTATAAGTTCGTTTGACCGTTTTAAGTTAAACTTCTTCAACTTTAGCAAACTGTAAGAAAAAATATATTAACATCTACAATGTCAAAGACGTATTTTATGGTGGATTTAATAAAACTAACGTGATGTTATAGTTTTTAGTATATTTTCTATAAAATTGGTCAAAATTTTGAAGGAGTACTTGTTTATAAGGTTTCGAGTCTTGTGAAAATATGCTTGGAGTTCTGTAGACGCAGGTGCCAAGTGCATTTTCATAAGCCCTATTGTCTGTGTTGATTTGCCTCTTTCCCCTCCCATCCAACATCCCATATTCCCATGGCTAGCGCCTTTCAATAAATTTCCGGATTTGCAACCCATTTCCGCAATTACCAGTGGCATTTCTGGACCTTAAGATTCCACCGCCATGGTGATGTCGTAACAAGGAGATCTGCGTAAACAGTGGGGTTCCTGCCAATGGAGCGGCGGAGGTTGATCGCCGACCTGCTCAGGGCGAGCGCAAAAGGTCCGTACCTCCGCGCCGGCGTCCAGCTCCACGCCGCGCTGATGATCCTCGGCTTCGGATCGGATACCATGCTGAACAACAACCTACTCGATATGTACGCCAAGTGTGGGAAACTTGACATGGCCGGCCAGGTGTTCGACGGAATGCCTGAGAGGAACGTGGTGTCCTGGACGACCCTCTTGGTGGGCTTCCTGCAGCATGGAGAGGCCAAGGACTGCCTCCGCCTGTTCAGAGAAATGCTGGCTTCAGGGACCGCGCCGAATGAGTTCACGCTGTCGGCGATCTTGAAGGCGTGCAGCGGCGGCGGCGGCGGCACGAGAGCTGGTGTTCAGATCCATGGAGTCTGCGTCAGGACGGGGTTCCAGGCGCACGACGTCGTCGCCAACTCGCTGCTTCTCATGTACTCCAAGGGTCGATGGACTGGCCATGCACGGCGCGTGTTCGACGGCATTCCCTTCAGGAACCTCGCCTCCTGGAACTCCATGATCTCCGGCTACGCGCATGCCGGCCAAGGGAGAGGTTCACTGCTCGTCTTCCGGGATATGCAGCGATGGCACGGCGAGCAGCCCGACGAGTTCACTTTTGCCAGCCTTCTCAAGGCGTGCAGCGGCCTCGGCGCGGCTCGAGAGGGCGCACAGGTTCACGCGGCCATGGCAGTCAGAGGGGTCTCCACGGCGTCCAACGCAATCCTCGCTGGAGCGCTCCTCGACGTGTACGTCAAATGCCATTGCCTGCCGGTGGCGATGCAGGTGTTCGACATGTTGGAGCGGAGGAATGCCATCCAGTGGACGACGGTGATCGTCGGCCACGCGCAGGAGGGGCAGGTAAAGGAAGCAATGGATTTGTTCCGACAGTTCTGGAACTCCGGCATCCGAGCCGACGGCCATGCTCTGTCCAGCGTGGTCGGCGTGTTCGCAGATTTTGCTCTCATCGAGCAGGGGAGGCAAGTGCACGGCTACACAGTCAAGATCCCGGCCGGACCAGACGTGTCAGTGGCCAACTCTCTCGTTGACATGTACCTCAAGTGCGGGCTCATCGACGAGGCTGAACGGCAGTTCCGGGAGATGTCGGCGAGGAATGTCGTCTCATGGACGTCGATGATCAATGGCCTTGGTAAGCACGGCCATGGCCGGGAAGCCATCGACATGTTTGAGGAGATGCAAGCGGAAGGCGTCGAGCCTGACGAGGTGACCTACCTGGCGTTGCTGTCGGCGTGCAGCCACTCCGGCCTTGTCGACGAATGCCGTCGATACTTCTGGAGAATTTGTCAAGACAGGCGGATTAGACCGAGAGCAGAGCACTACGCGTGCATGGTCGATCTCCTCGGGCGCGCTGGCGAGCTCCGGGAGGCCAAGGACCTCATCCTCAGCATGCCAATGGAGCCAATCGTCGGCGTATGGCAGACGCTCCTGAGCGCCTGCAGGGTGCACAAGGGCGTCGCCGTGGGGCGGGAAGTGGGCGACATCCTTCTGGCCATTGACGGCGACAACCCGGTGAACTACGTCATGCTGTCGAACATCTTCGCGGAGGCCGGCGAGTGGCGCGAGTGCCAGAGGATAAGGGACGCGATGAGGCGCAAGGGGCTGAAGAAGCAGGGCGGGTGCAGCTGGGTGGAGATCGACAAGGAGGTGCACTTCTTCTACGGCGGCGAAGACACTCACCCGGAGGCTGTTGCCATCCGGCGCGTCCTGCGTGACGTGGAGAGGAGGATGCGGGAGCAGCTCGGGTACAACGGCGAGGCGCAGTTAGCGCTGCACGACGTGGACGAGGAGTCGCGCGCGGAGAGCCTGAGGGCGCACAGCGAGAGGCTCGCCGTGGGGCTGTGGCTGGTGCGGAACGGCACCGGAGACGGCGGCGAGGGAGAGGTGATCAGGGTGTACAAGAACCTGCGGGTGTGCGGCGACTGCCACGACTTCTTCAAAGGCTTGTCGTCGGTGTTGGGGACGACGCTGGTGGTGAGGGACGCCAACAGGTTCCACAGGTTTCACCATGGCGCCTGCTCTTGCAGGGATTACTGGTGACCAACCATCTCCCTACCGAATTCATCTCAGCATATAAGCAGATGTTTCATCCAATTCTCATCATTCACAGATTACAAACTTGTATGCTCAAATTTCAGTTTTTATTCTCCAAATTCAGTTGTCAACCTGGAATTTATTTTGTTTGCGGAAATTTACGACTAGTATTTTGAGCGATGTATAGGGCTCGAGATTATGACGGATCGAGACGTGCAGAACGCCAAGTCCTCCAGATGGGCTGGGTCTTGATTGCAGGCATCATCTGTGGCCCAATCTGTCTTTAGATGGCTCGGTCCACGCGCTGCTCTTCGCTCCAGATTCTCAGATGGCTCCGGGGAAGCATCGAGGCAAGGCCAAAGGGAACCCGCCGCCGGCCGCGCCCGCCGCCGCCGCCGCCGGAGGCTTCCCCGCCTGCCTCCGCCTGATGCCGCCCTCCACCGTCGCCATCTCCATCCACGCCAAGCCCGGCTCCAAGATCGCCACAATCACCGGTCGGTCTCCCCTCTCTTCTCCTCCTCCCTACACCAACTCCCCCACCCAACTCAGTCGCGCATCGATTCTGCAGAGATCGGCGAGGAGGCTGTCGGCGTGCAGATCGACGCGCCGGCGAGGGATGGGGAGGCCAACGCCGCTCTTGTAGACTTCATCAGCTCAGTAAGTTGCTCCCTTTCTTTCTGCACCTGTAAATTGTGAATTGTCTGATCGAGGTCAATTGAGTTGACACGATGATTTCTATTGCAGTTTGGTATGGATAGCTTTTTTAGATACAACAAGGCTCTTACAACAAATTACAATTATATCTTTGTTCTCAAATATACGAAGTTTTCGACGTTGACACAATCTCTAATGTGTATCTCTACGATAATTTTATATTTAAAAAATATAGTTATATAAAAGTATTTTTATGATAGCGAGCTGTAGAGTACATTACTTTCACAAAGCTTGTGAATGTGTATCTTATGTAGCTTGGAGATGTGTACACTATCGTAAGGTTGAATCTCTTAAGATTATTTTTCTTGGAATATGCCATGATATACATATGTGGGTAGCATTCCAATTAAGTACGCTTTCTGTTCAACATCGCCTTCAGCATCTTTTCTCTACTGTGCATGCTAGTTTTGCTTCTTTTCGTCATGCTACACTACTTCTTCCAAGTAGCCAAGATATCATTGGTTTACCTCAGAGTGTTTGGGGTGTCCACTAGGCAGATGGCAACATTGAAGTTCACTGATCTCAGTTTGGTACTTTAGGCTCTACAATTCTTGCATATGCAAAGGGTTTGAACTATTTTTGATTTTATGACACGGAAAACTACATCTTTCCTTACAAAAATCAATGCAATTGCATGATTGTTTTCTGTTAAACATGCTGAAAATGCAAATTGGCAATGCAGTTTGACTCAGGTTCCAAAGTCCAAACGTCTCTGTGTGATGCACATGTAACCATTCTTCATATCAGCTTGTATTTGATTTGGTTTCCAAGTTTTTAACTTGTTATTGCAATAGTATTAGAAAGACTCCCAATACATCATGTAACCATGACATCTGTTCATATAGACAGATAGTTTGACCTTATTCATCTGGCAAAAATGCAAGGTTAAAAATAGTGGCATTACCCATGTATTCTGTCTATTATTCTCAAGACTTGGTTGAGAATGTGTGCTTAGTCCAGAGATAGATTCTCTCATCAAAAGGGCAAGAAAAGGTGGGCACTCCATTAGATCAAGACTCTGTTATACATTTCATAAGATATGGTTATACATGTTGGTGAACGACAATAATTAAAATTAAAATAGATGCTGTCAGTGCCTTAAACATTCGATGCTATCTTTTCTTTTATCGATCCCATCTAAATTCTGAGAACCTCGTTGAAATATACAGGTACTTGGAATTAAGAAAAGGGAAGTGTCTATTGGTTCTGGCTCTAAATCAAGGGAAAAGGTTGTGCTTGTGCAAGATGCGACGCTCCAAGGTGTCTTTGATGCTCTAAAGAAGGCGTGTGCTTCTGCATGATATGATGTACGCTAAACCGTGCATATGTGAAAAGTACTTCAACTGACTGGAGTATCAGTTAAGCCGGTGCCCTTTTATCTGAACAACTTTGTTCTGCGACGAACCCTGTAAATATGGCTGATTAGTTTGCCTAGCGAGTTTCCAAGGCGAAGGAAACTTTGGCCATCTCACATTTTATCATGAGCTGGATATATGCTCATGATATGGTGAAACAGCAAAGCACAAAACTAAGAGAAGAGCTGATTTGTAATTGACATGTCAAACCTTTCTAGTTTGATGAGTTACGTTGGTGATTTCCATTGTCGGGTTGCAATCCTGGTAGATTGTGCTATTTGTTTACAAATGTCTCCCGTTTGGTCTTTGAGCCCGATCAACAATTATTGAATAACTGATCTGGACGAAAAACTATAAGCTCGCCCATTTAATGGCCTCGTTTGGCACGCTGGAATTCATCGAATCCTAGGGGGGAAATGAAATTATTTCTATGTTATTATGTTTTGAACTGCCCGAAATCGTCGAATATAATGGTTACCACTAAGCAAGTTGGGCGCGAGCTGGAAAGTTTTCTCCATGAAACACGCTAGACGCCTGGACCTCGACCTGTTTACGCGACACGTACTTGCTGCCAATGAATGAATAGTTGCAAGTGTAAAGTAATCAAATTGAACCTGATCTTAAAAAAAACATCCGATCGGACTTGGAACATCGGTTTGCAAGCTCGACGATGGGCCGGCTCGATTTCGATGCTGGGAGTAAGAATGTAAGATGGAAGATACTGTGTGCCAATTAGTCTGGCTGTTGGAATCAACAGTGTCGTAGTGATCTGTTGGCCTCCTACATCATTCGCTGCAAAGAAGTTGGTGTAAAATAGGGGGATCAGGCTACAAGCGCGAGAAAATTGCTTGCTGTTCATGAGTTCATCGTGTGCATGCATTGATTTGCCAATGGCCATGGCAACAAGCGCGTCGAGATTGGAGCTCAGAGCAAATAGATTGCCCTGTAGGGCACTCCTGATGATTGGATGTGTGGTCAGGTTGTTTGTCTTGTACGAATTCTGTTCTTGTTGTTAATTGCGCCAACTGACGGAGCAAAGCAACCTCCGAGAATAAAATAAAAGAGAATTTTTCTATACCCTAAAATTTTGTGACTTTAATCTATAAGATTACCTTCTTATATAATCTTTCTTTTATACGTTCGGAGCTTACATGTATGCAGATTAATTCCATGTAGCAAACTTTTCATGTGGCGCAACGTGCATTCAGATTACACATGTGGTTAGCCTATTTTCTTTTTTAATTATTTATTTTAAGCACATTTAATTAAGGGTCTAAATTACTTTCAACTATTACCTAGTTAAATATGGTACTGTAAATGGACTTATAGTCGTTTTATTATACAAGTAGTTTTAGTTTTCTTCACACTTTCTCAAATATTACTGTTTTTTAAATTTTAGTCAATTTTTAAATTTAAAACTTGATAAATAAGTGATGATAAAATTATTTAAGTTATTTTTTAATTTATATTTACAAATCTAAACCGGCTTATATAAAAAATTGCATTGATCATAAGAGTGATTGTGAGCAGAGGTAGGCAGGCGTGACGATGGAATATTCTTGCGTTGTACTCTACTCACTCACGAGAGGAGCTTTTCTACATCAATCGTTTCCGAGTTCAGAGTTCAGAGTACTTGTGATAGAGGAGGAACATGTTAATAATGTGAGAGCTGATATGATAGCAGGCACTAGCATGAATCTGATCGATGGTATTTGGAAGGGAGTGCCATGCCATCGAGTAGAGTTACACGTACGAGTGTATTGATAAAGAGTGCTAATCTCAAAGTCCAACTTGTATGTGTTGTGTTGGAGATGGAACAATTAGCAATGCTAATGCTAGCTGAACCTGTTGGAACCTGCCTGCCATAATCGATTATTATTACTAGCAAGTAAAGGTTGGTGTCGAGAGTCACGGGTACAAGCCGTCGCGTGCATGCAAATTTAAGAGGACCACATGGTGCACCTACAGTATTTAGCTGAGCTACAAATTTTAAAAAAAATGTTATAAGCTCTAAGCTATAAAAAATTACTATGATCTATAGAAAAGTTACAAAATTATTTTGTTGAACAACCATAAATCTATGGTAGAACGATTTTATATTTTGATTAATAACAAATATAATAAGCTTATATAGACTACCGAATAGATTAGATAGCATAAACCATAAAGTTATTGAATCTAGAGGATATATACCTTTTACTTTATAATGTTAAGAAAATATTACAGTTGAAAAAGCTAGCTTAATCTAATCCTTATTTAGTTTAGCTTTTAACTTTTTAATCAAGAAACTAAATAGAAAAACTGAATCAAATGCACCTATATTAAAATATTAAATAGCCACAATATTTCTATTGGATTGCACGATGTGCCTGTGCATTCAAAGGGGCTGCTTGCTTCTGGCCAAAGCACACATCGTGGCAGTGGCGAGCTGCGACAGAGAGCGCGCATTCCGCAGTGCATATGTTGATCAAGGAGACAGTGAGCCGTCACACATGATAATATGACATGCCGATCCATCTTTAAAATCAATCAACAGTCCATCCACTAGCACCGAACATCGATCGTTTTCTTTTCTCCGCCTTAAATTAAGTCCACAACTCCAGATTAACCTCTCGCTGACGCTCCGTCTATGCATTGTAATGTAGTAATGCAGAGGAAGCAGAGTAGCAGACACAAGACTGTGTTCCCGTCGTCAGACCAGACGTCGTGAGTTCTCAGGTTGTCAGAGTCAACGCTCAACTGAACACGAAGCACAGGGTGCAGCTGATACGTCGTACTCCACGCTTGAAGTGAACTGACTCTGTTCCTGAGATGCATGGATGGATGGACGGGTCGCAGCTCGCAGGCCTTGCCCTTGCCTGCACACAGATGACACAGCTAGAGACAGGCACGGTCTTCCACCGCTCACTCTGATCTTCATCTGCAATGTTGCTGCATCTGCATTTCAGCATCGTGCATCGGAGGGAACAGGTACAAGTACAACACTAGCCCATGTACGCATGCGAATCAACGCACACCTGGCCTGCTTCTGTAAGAACCACGTCGATTCAAGGATGCCATTGCCACAGCAAGTCAGCAACAGCAAGCAGTACCTAGTACCCCTAATATGCACGGTGGACCCCAGAATAGCTAGTTAGATTCTTCCTTTTTCTTATTCGTTTTCGACTCTTTATTTATCTATTTAGCTAATTCTTTAAAAATATTCATCTTCAAATCTGATATACATTTCAACATACTCTTTATTTTCAACTCTCTAAACAAATTACTCTCACTTTTAAAATCCTAAAATATTTCGAAAGATTTGATTTCTTTTTGAAATCCTAATTTCTAACCTTATAAATCCCCAATTATAAAATTTTCAAATTTTAGAAATGTTAAAAAATATGTTTTTCTCATCTTTTCATTTCTATTTCTATTTCTCTTCTTTTTTTCTCCTTTCTCCCTTCTTTCTCTTTCCTCCCATTTCTTTCTTTCTTGGATTTTCTTCTTCCGGGCGAAACGACAGCGCGGGGTGGGGCAGCGCTGGCCTGGGCGTGGCCACTTGGGCGTGGGGCAACGCCTGGGCACGGCCGCCTAGGGGCGGCGGTGCGGCGGAGTTGCGGCGTTGGCAGCGAGCGGCAGAGTTGCGGCCCTGACGATGGGCGGCAGGCCAGCGCCGCTGCCATGGGATAGAGATAGGCGCTTCGGAGTTCTAGGCGTAGGCTACAGCAAAGATAGACTACGCCGACGGAGAGCCTGCGGAGAGATGGGAGCCCAGTTTGCAGCGTGGGGCTCACAGATGGCAAGCCAATTTGGCTTGCCAAGTTTGCCAGATGGCTTAGCCACTCAAATAGTCAGTCTGTTAAAGTTTATTTTTCTATCAAATTTGCTAAAATTTAACTTGAAGAGACATTTGACCATCCGGTTAGAGATGCTGTATTGGCAACTTGCAAATACTGAATGCCAGAATCCTGAATCCCGGTGAAGGGGTGACCTGTCAAAACAGTTCAAGACGAATTAATTAAGGAGTAATTTGCTGTGTGTATCTCCTCCAAAACAAACAGAGAGTGTTTTGCTAAGCAGATTAGCAGATGCATGCTGGACCTGACATTCGAGTACCCATGTGATCATTACAGTAATGCTCATTCCATCAGTCAGTCAGTCTGTCAATCAGCCTACATAAGCAGTCATTTGTACCATGCGATTTGACACTAACATCATTACATATACAGTAACACAACCACGCTCTGCAGTGCATTACAGCATAATGATATGCACTCTTTGCAACCTTTTTTTCTAGGGGCTAAGGGATAAACAAGGAGAATTGTGATTGTTTGATATAGGAATAAATTGAAATAAATAAATAAATCATAATGATTATGATTGGTTGAGACGAGTTCCTAGTTATACTTTAGAACAAATTTTAAATACTAAAGATAGCTGTATTTTAAGATGAAGCGAGTAACGGGTAGTATAATCTGGCTAGTTAAAGCTGGTGAGGATGCATGGCCCGGCGAACAGCAATGTGAACAAAATGGCAGCATGTATGCAGCAAAGAACTGATAGCTTGGTGAAGAGTGATGGTGTACACTAGCTAGTGGGAAAGAGACAAGAACTAGCGAGTGTTAATGGACGACAGCGATGGGATATGCACGCGAGCTCCTTAATTTCGGAAACTGGGCAGTATATAAATTTATGTAGGGTCTGGTTACGGTGAGGTTGCTTTGCCAGAATGCTGTGCTGGATCCAAATTCTGTGAGAAATCCCGAGGCGAGGCAGACGAGACGTTGATTCATCTGTGCGAGCAGCTGTGCTCGCTTTCCTGCAAGCAGGGCAGCATGCCACGCCCTGACCTGAAGCTGCACGTTCGGTTTGGCTGCTTGTGTCTGAGCTAGAGCACTAGGATCTGCAGCTAGCAGCTCGCGATCCAATGCTCCTCTAAAATCGTAATCTTAGTTTTGGTTTCGCATTGTCACTGTGCTTTGTTTGTTTCGCTGGCACCATCTCTCTCAGAATATGAATACGCGGGAAAAATATAGAGCATGAGGGCAAAGTGCTAATCCGAATTTGTTTGGTTTATTGGTTTTGGTTCCTGTCTAGCTTGGTTGCAGGCAGAAGCAGCAATGAACAAAGCAGAGAACTGGTCGGGCCCTACTTAGAGCGGGACCCACTCGGGCCCAGTAGCCAGTGTGGTGGGCCCCTTTCGTCATGGCCCGCGAGCAGAGCAGGGTGGCCTCCATCGAGAGAAAGCGGTCCGCACGTTCGTCCACACCGAACCAAAGCAGGCGAGAGACGAGGAGAATCGATACGCTGCTGCATGCCTGCATCGCATCCACGTCGCTCTCTCTGTCTGTACACACAATGACAGAAGCCACTACAACGATCAGTCCTGAACTGAACCTTTCCGTTCCGATGGGCGTTGGCGTAGTTGTGTGTGTATTGCATGCCTTGGTGCGTTTGGTAGGTAGGTAGGCGAGCTTAACTTCTTTTTTGTTTTTGTTTTTTGGTGCGGAGTACAAAGCTAAAGAAACAAAGCTTAAAGCGAGCTTCTTCAGGAATCAGAAGGGAAATGCGACTAGGGGTATCTGCAATCTGCACTGCATTCGCGTCCTTGCTTGCTACTTGTTCTAGCTAGGATGCAGATTTTTAGGTCGACTCATTTCATTTCAGAGTTCAGACAGAGATTTACTGAGCTTTTTTTTTTTTTTTTTTTTTTTT
>KE372862.1:339209-354929 GCA_000418225.1 Zizania latifolia | reverse complement strand
TGCTGATCTCCGAGTCCAGGTCGTCGCGCGAGTAGCTGATGAAGCGCCCGGACTCAGTACGCCGCCCGAACACCACCGTGGGCGCCGCCGACGTCGGTGCGGTCGGCGGCTTGCCGCCGTTCTTTAGGATGCCCTTGGACCCCATGATGATCGATCTTGCTGAAGATGTTGCTAGCTATGGATCATCGCCGATCGATATGATGATCTGCATGCATATGCAGCTAATTAAATAGCTAGGAATTGATCGAATGAATTACAATTAGCATGGCTATGAATGATCCAGACCATTAACGGAAGGTAACCATTTGCGTGCATGCTGGGAAAAAATGCTGGCGTGTGTAAGTTGATCAGTCTTAATAGGAAGGAAATGTGAGCGCTGCTAAATGCTTCCCCTTTTGCAACAAAAAATGAAGACGGCGAATCAAGCAAGCAGTAACTAAAGAACAAATCGATAGATAGATATATGATCATGCAGGCTCACATTTTGGTCCTCATCACGTGCGTGCATATATTGCAGTGTGCATGTCGACTTGGCTAGTTAGTGCTTTTGGTCCGACGAGCCAGGCAAAGACAGAGAGAATTGAACGAGAGAGAGAGATGAGTGGAGATAGGAGTAAGTAATACATCTTGAAAGAAGCAAGGGAAAGGAGCCCTGTTATTTGAAGATCGATAGGCATTGGTGCTCCCTTCATGGCCTCCCTTTCCTTTGCTCGACTCAACTCACTCCTTCCTTGTTGTTGGGTTGGTTGGAAGATGAGAGGCGGCGAGGTGGCTCGCACGATCGCCAGGCCTCGACTCTACTACACCCTTGCTTCTCTCGTCTCCATCCGACGGAATTGTTTTGCACGTCAGGTAAGCATTTTTTTTAGATGATAAATTAACCTGTGTGCAGGAAGGATATGGAATTTCACACCTGCTCTTGCCCCGTTGAACGGCAGAGCAGATTTGGGATCGAAACTGCTGTCGTGCTCATCGTGGTCAGTCAAACACAAGAAAAAGAAGAGAGAGAAAATCCAACTTAACGAACGCAATGCCGTCGTGCTCGCGACTCCGGCTCAATTCAGTCCCGACTCGATCCTCCAGTCCTTCTCCTGCCTGTCAAAACAATGCTACGCAAATGCAAACGCAAACCAACCTCCGTATTTTACAGGATCAGATACATGCAAGCATGAAAGCACTTGATGTCATATTAATTATCCGTATGCATCAATAAACAAGTGTCATATGCATCTATCAATCTATCTACTCCTCCGATTCGTTTACAGATAAATCATTACTTTCCAATGCGAACATAGTTTTGTAATGTTATCCTTCTTTTGCTAAACAAGTCGAAAACCAACACATGACGAGTAGTAACCAGTGTTGGTTTTCGACTTTCTTCAGGCAACAACCATGGATCGAGAGGTCAACTCCAACCCCGCGTGGATGTAAACATGGTGGTGCTGATGGTGATTGTAACCTTGGATCGAGAGGTCAACTCCAACCCTGGATGTTAACACGGTGATGCTGATGATGATTGTGATGGGGGACATCATGCATCGCATTACATGTTTCCTCTAACTTGCTTCCACGATCAATCTTGCTTCTAGCTCAGGTTTATAAACTTTATATTTTGGTGGGGAAGATTCTTATTATGGATATATAATTATGTGTAAAAAAAGTCGCAGTAAGGCAAAAGACAGATCCCTCAGCTATTCCTAAGACCAACCTTAAGGCACTTTATTATACTGAACATCTATCTATCACCGCTCAAACAGCAATTTTTCTGAACAGCCTCGGCAATTTCTTCGCCAAGTGCGACAATCACTCGCATTTTTGATTGGCAAATCCTAAATCGTCTTTTGTGTTTTCAAAAGCATAATGAAACATCTGACAGTACTAATAGCATGATTCATGAGCCAATATCTGCATCACATTAGACAGTAAGCAGGAGGCCTTCTACATCAATGTATTCCTTTACAGCAGACAACTAGTCATGCTCAACACAGTAAAGCAAACAAAAACCCAAAGATACAGGTCAAGCAAGATGAGCGTATCACACAAATCATCAAAAGTGTCTGCCTGCCGTATCTGGTGACTGGTGGTCAGAAACTGATGAAACCATCCTTCTGCTCCTTTCTATGCTGCTGAGACGAGGTGCCACCCTTCTTGCCAAATATCATGTCGTCAAGATCCTGGAGCAAGTCATCTCCACTAGACCCTGCTGGCTTCCCTGCATGGCCATCTATGCTATAACATTGCGGGGAGAGTTCTCTGGCTCCACAGTGACTGGAATCATCGCTGGTTCCGCCTCAGGCTCTGCAACAACAGGTTTTTTGATCTCTTCATACTTGCAGAGAATCTTCTGGAGTGCATCGTGGATGCCCAATGCCTCGAAGAGCTAAGCCTCGTTGTCCCCAGCCGTCTCGACAATTCTCTGGATTGTGTATTGACACTGTCGGCATTGCTGAACCAGGGTGGTGGTCAAGTCATCCTGCATGCATTTGAGGGGCAACAAGAAGTTTAGGACACAAACGTGATGACACAATACTAGCAATTTTGCTTTATTGAATGAGGGACCTACAAAATAAACAGATTAAAATGGTAGAGTAATGTTATTCACTACTAATTGTCAGTTCACTGCAGATATTGCTACAGACTGAAACTACAACATATATAAGAAAGGGATAACCGGAATATCAGGTGACTGATCAGTGGGGGCCTGTGCTACTTTACCAAAGCTAGACGGCATTTTATCAATGGAAAAGAAAACAAAGAGCACATAGACTCACCTCTAGAGCCTCTTTTTGTGGAGAAGAAGACAGCACCGTGGAAATAAGTTCAATGCTATTACGAGCCACCTCAAAAGCTTCATTGACTTGCACGGCAGGAACAAAGTGAACTGGAGCAAAACTTTCATCTGGAATTTCTTGATACCCTTCCTGTGCTGCATCAGAATATGGTTCAGCTGAAGGTGCTGAACGAGGAGGAGCAAATATTGCTGCCGGGCTCTCATCATCACTCCCAGGGAAACGAATTCCCCTAGATCTTAAACTCTGCAAAGAATATTGAATGTAAACTGCATAAGACCAGCTAAGTAAACCCAGTACCCACAGTACTAGTTGTTCAGAAGTAACTACTGTTATTTCAGTCTTTCATGCACAACACTATGTCCTGACTGTGCAATGTAAACCATTTTCACTAAAATGAATGCTGATCAATATGCATATGAATTCTTTATCCAAGTGACAAAAACAGCAACATTATAAGAGCAATCCACTATCCACCAAATGCCATAAGGAGCAAAATATGTTTCTCTTGTTCTTGGCAGGCCGTTGATAAGTTTCTTCATACACCGGAAGGTAGCGGAGCTCATCTCCCGACTCTGCCCATGCTTCAATAAGCATAAGTGCCTTGCTTCTGTTATGGACTATAGTCTGTGGATCATCAATCAGTTTTACCATCTCATCAAGGACCCGCTCAGCAGCAATCTCAGAGAAAGCCTTCTCACAGTTTTTTACCACGGCCTCAAGGAGCACAAGAGCAAGATATTGCACTCGTGGATTCTTCAACATGATCCGTCTCTTGATGGCACGGATCAGTTCAATGCTGTTAACATTTCCAGTGTTGACCATATCGCATATCTCAAGATTGAGGGCCCAATCAGGCCCATCCATGGTCTCCAGCGTGGCTTCATCAACTATCTTGTCCGCCATGTTCTGGCCTTAGAAGAATTCTTTCATCTTGAAACTCATGCTACTAACACCAGCTGACATCTTGCGGCTAACTTCTGCCCCACTTATCTTGAGCCGCTCACCGAAGGCATTGACTTTATCCATCAGATTGTCACTCATCTTCTTGTCAATAAAGGGCCTTACGAGTAGAAACTTAATCTGACTCTGCTGCAAAGAAAGGCCAGGCTAGGATGAGACAATGAAGAAGAAAATATTAAGTGCATGAGGCTATGAGATTTGACAAGCTTAGCCAACAAAAACAGAATCTGGTTGGTGTATAAGGAAATCCAAAAATGCGAAAGGACGAACAGATAGTGAAGAATGGATTCGGATCTCTTCGCGCGCACATAAAAAAAGAATACAAGTGCATATACGAACATAGTTGCGCCTTCAAATACTAGACTTGATCTTTGTATGATACAAGTGAGTATAGTGTACTGTGGCCTCCGCAAATAGAGAGAAACAAGAAATGTGCCGTACACTGTCTAATACATAGTAGTATAAATCACCCGTAAAGATATGAACTGACGAAATATCGTAGAGATGGTTAATAAAAAACTGGAATTTCGGGAATAGTTATCGCTTTCTCATTGCATCATGTTTGGTTTCAAGCGCCTGAACTGCGCAGCAGCAAGATGGTAACCTGGATCGAACCGGGAGTACGCAGCGGAAGAAGAAGAAGAATAAGACCATGATGTAGCAAACAGTGAGCGGCAAATTAAGAAAAGGTGGCGGAAAAATCTATTGATTTCTTGGATTGCAACGCCTACCTTCTTACAAGGGAAAGGAAACTCTCCGGCGATGGTAGGGTGAGGCAGGGAGTGGATCGTCGGGGCTGACCTGACGGCGGCCCTGTTTTGGTTTGGTTCCCCTCCGTCCTCCTCTTCCCCGGCGCAGGCGCAGCCGCACGGCTCTCTCTCTGTGGGGAGGAGAGTCCACTTTCCCTTGCAACCTCCACACCCAGTTGAGGGGGCCGATGGGTGCTGCATTCCTTTCTTTCCTCCGCTTATTTCTCGGTCCTTTTTACTTACTACTCCTATTTTATATATTTATATATATATATATATCGTATGGTCTAATAAAGTAGCAATAGCAATAGGATAAAAATAATTAATCTAATCTAAGACCCGGTAGTACTACCACTTGTACCACATAAAACCATGTTTATGTTCTTTAATATTCATCCAAATCCCAACAAGTTGTATCGTTTTATAGGACGAATTTCGTTGAACCGTATATGAAAAAAAAACTGACGTGACTATGAGTTATGAAAAATTGTTTGAATGTAGAAAAACTGTAAAGTTATTTAGTTGAAGTAATTATAAATTTGTAATTATAACAGTAATTGTTCGTGATGCTTTGAGAGGCTGTTAATCTATCGTGAAACACTAATTTGTTCCCTAGTTTACATGTAAATCATCATTTTAAAAAGTTGTCATTTTTTAATGTTGCGTAGGTTTAAATTTTTAAACCTACGGATACATGTTTAATGTTTAGCTTAGCTTTTAATTTTTTAAATGAGAAGTTGTTTGGAAAATACAAACCAAATATACCCTAAATGGCCATGCTTTGCTATCGAAAAAAGAAAATGTATCACAATATTATTTAAAATAAATAAAATATATTCTTTATAAAATTTATTATCTGCTATTGAGAATATTTATATATTTGTGAATAAATATACCATATTTAATTGTTCTATAATACTAAGAAATTTAGAAAGTAATCTATAAAATACAATGGAAGCAGGTAAGGGCAAGAGAGTAACATAGATATCGTCCAAAACAAATAAAAGAGTAACTCATTGAACCGATCATCTTCTACGCAGACACTTTGCAGGTGCTTACATCGTAATCAGAATTCAAAGTGCAACTCAAGGCTTTGAATTCAGAGGTCGCGACCGTGTACAGCGGGGGCTGACGGCTTCCAAGCCAGTGGTAGTTGTTTGACGCCCCTGCCACCTGAACTTCACACGCTTTCTATGCTCATGCTTTTCTACCATTCCCATTTAGTATTCCTCTTGAAACAAGAGTGTTTACAACCAACTTCACAATAAATCACTGGACTACAGCCAACTGAACCAAGCATCAGATCTGGCCTCAGATAGTTCAGAAAAGGTCCCCAGCGAAAAGAGTTCATGGAAGGGTAGCATCGTTAGAAAATCACACAAGTTGCACCGAAGAACTTCAAGGCAACAAAGTAATATAATAGTCTTTGTATCTCCAAATTTGGAGATAAAAAAACAGATATGTACATGGAACAAAAAAGAAAACAAGAAACCTTTAACTGCGACAACAAAAACACATATTGGAATGCTTGTATTGACAAGCATGTACCCCCATAGACAACAGGCCAGCCAGATTGAGTGCCCAAGTTGTGCAATTCTGGCTCAAGGGATAGTGATATGATGCAATAGTATTTGTGCGCAGACGTATAATCGCATAAACGCATTCATAATGTGTTGCTGGGATTCATCTGTGCAAAATCATAGTACTAGACCTGCCAACAATCACAGGGATTTTATCAGTTATGGCTACATAAAGAACAAGTATGGTACCAAACAATACAGTGAAGATCCACCTGCCAGGGAAAAGAAAGGTTTAACTGGGACTTCAAAACTCACAGGATTTGCAGGATAGTAACAACCTTCCCCTCCAAGATTAGTATGGGTTCTGATGCCAAAGTTTAAAAGGTTCTCCTGAAAAAATTGCAAAGTTGCACTATAGCAGTTCAACTGCTGTGTCGAAAGAAATGAGGGTAACTTCATTGAGAAATCCAGACCTGACAAATTACAAGAGTAGCACATTTGTTATGACATTCATCAGATAGGTTCCTGTCAATGAACAAATTATCTTTAGAACAGTATATGACGGGAGGCAGTAAATGAAAAAAATGAAAGAAAGTAGCTTCTTGCGGCTATAGTTCTTGTTTTTCATGACTATAATTAGTTGATTACAAAACCAGATGTGTCACACAACATGGAATTACCAACACACAATGACGCAAGGTATGCTCTAGCATGGTAACTACTGTATCAATAATCATCTGATTTCATTTTTGTGTCATGACTATAATTAATTAATTACAAAACCAGACGTATTGTGCAAAAACATGGAATTACCATATGCAAAGATACAAGACTACTGAGCAAAGGGCATCGTGCATTATCTGATATGATCAACACACAATGATGCAAGGTATCTTCTAGCATGGTAACTACTGTATCAATAATCATCTGATTTCATTTTTAATGCACGCTTGTATACAGTAAGGTGCTATAGAACTTATGTGGTTCATTTTGTATGCTGTTCAACTACATGGCTCCATCAGTGGCAGAGCCAAAAAAATTTTCGAGCCCGAACAAATCTAACTACATTTAGTATTTGATATAAAAATTCTACTTTTAATCTCTAAAATAATACTAAAATTCTATAGTGCATTCGTCGATGAGCCCGGGCGGCTGCCCGGGGTGGCCAGGAGGTGGCTCCGCCACTGGGCTCCATGAAATCAAAATACAGTATAGCAAGTAGAAGAGCAAGACTTTCAATGTACTAAAAATCCATATAAACAGAACATAGTATCATACAGCAAAGCATCTGTGCAACAAAGAAAAAATATAAGGGAAAGAAACTCAGGTCAGTACAGAACAAAACTGAGAAAGCTAAATTTCATCGCCATGGTTGTGAGAGTGAGATGACACTGTTTGATGAAGCTGCTCCATGACCTCTAAAGATAGCAGACTTGAGCACATTATATTGATCAGCAACTGAATTGTACAGTATCTCTGAGAATTTCTCTCTGCTCTGAAGAAAAGAAGAAAAGCCAAACACAGTCAACTGAACACGCAATAGCTCTAAACAGATAAAGGCAATATCTGTATTGAAGGAATCCAATCACCAATTTCAAACCTCATCAACATTCTGAATATGAATGGTAATATCACCATACTTTATCTCTTCAGCTACTGACAAGCCTACTCCATGGTAGGATATAACCCTTTGCTCACCAATCTCTTTCTCAATCTATTTAAAGATAAAAGTTCAAAGAGGATCCCTGCTAACCATATCAAAAGTAGTAAGATGCTGCAACTCAATATACCTGTTGTGGTGGAGGCATAATCTCATGGCAGAGCAGTGAGAGTGGATATATGTGCCCAAGAACACCAGAGTGCTCTAGAAGCCTCCTCATATTGTCCACTGAAGATGTATCGAATGGTGCCTGTCCTTGTTTTGTTAAGTAGCAGGTGAGGTAAAGATAAGTGGGAAGTGGGTATTTATACATTCAGCAAAAAGAACTTAAATTTGGTAAGCATGATAAGCTAAATAGCTAATCAAACCAAATGGAAGAACAAGACCAAGGCAAGGTAACATACCGGGTGCCATTCTCCTGTCAAAGGATCTGGACGATCTCTACCACCACTTGGTGCTATCCAAATTATCTGTGACCCGCCACTACATAATGTCATAAAAGAGAAACATGAGCTGTCGGGGTTTTGTCGAACAGTCCATCAAAGAGGATACCTTCAGTGGTGATTTGTATCGAGAGGGAAGCACTGGATCCGAGACTAAATAGTCGATACAAGAAGTAGAGACAAGAGATTTAGATAGGTTAAAGCCATCAATGTAATGAATACCCTACGTCATGTGTCAGGTGGATTCTAGTATTGAAGATTGGATTATCTGGGGTCCCCTCGCCCACCTTATATAGTCCAGTGGACGAGATTATATGTAGGAAATCGTATCCCTATTTGGTTTCTATCTCCTAGAGATTAGAACTAGACACTTCAGTTGTTTCCTAATTAGAAGGATATCTTTCCTGGTATATCTCAACTTAATTTATCTATATCAAATTGTCTACTGGGTTGGGCCTACTCCTGATCCGGCCTGCTAAAAGCCCATCATGGGGTACCCGGAGGTTATATCCCCGACATGAGCAATCCCATGTAACAAAAAGAGAAGTATGAATGTGTTTGTGTTAAAACAGAACATCAGATATGTGATGGATTAATGGTAAATACAAAAATATTGCTTATGAATAGTCTTGACTGCACTACAACTAGGTTCTAACTTCAACACATTATAAGCATTTGCATTATATGTTTTACTACTAAGTACTAACTATTGTAGGTTTCACTCCACCGACTTGTAGTACAAGTTTACATGGTTAAGCAGCCAAGTCAAATTTACTCAAATACACCTAACATTTATAGGTGAAAATGATGAAAACTAACATGTTATTGTAAGGGAAGAATACCGTAAAAGCAAAGCCATTTCCTTCAGACTACGAGTATTTGCCCTCCTCTTCATATCAATTAGCTCAGGAAAATCATGCATATGCTTTTTTGAGTACACACAAATGAGGTTTCTGCAGGGAGAAAGTTCGTCTGTGACAAATTGATATTTCCGGGCAATAGAAGTACTAGAAAACAGAAAAGACAACTTAATAAAATGAGCTTCTGTGGTGGAGGAAAAAACCTTCCCATACTAAATGGCTTGCATAGAGGATCTGTTACAACCCTATCACCAGCTACATAAGCCTACAGCAGATGGTATACAAGTGCTAATGTGATTAGACATTAGCATACGATTATTCACATGTAAATTGGCCAAGTATATGCAAAGTACTTCTTACTATATTTTCACTAATCCAAGGATTGCTTCGTTCAAGCAGCAAGGCAATGATTGCTGGATCTGCTTCTGTTTGATGGTTAGACATCAGAACAACATTATGGCCCTACAATGACATAAAACAATTTCAGAAATTTTTTGCCTAAGAATTAATCTAAAAATTTCTTGGACGGAACTATTGAAGGACATAAGTATGTATGGATAGTTACTACAACCACCTAAGTACTTAGCATCTGGTGCGTTCCAGGCTTCCAGCAGTGACAGAAACAACTTAGATAAAGAATTATTTGGTGATGGAGACGTCATGTGCATACAATGATACACTAGAAACACTTCATCACTCTTCCGTCAAACATCTTTAAATATGTTATGGGCTCATTAGGGTAAGGGTCTGAAGACCAGGGGATAGGGCACTCACCCTCTAATAGCTCCGACAAAGCTTGTCCCTGTCAAGCTAAGAGAGACTCTAAGACTTAGAGCTAACTTTAGAGATTAATTGATTGTTTGATAATAGAGTACATGAGATCCCTTTATATAGGGAGGGCTAACTTGATATTCAAGGAACTAATCCCTACTATTATGAAAACCAATCCAATCTCTATCTCTAATTCCTAACTAATAGATGTAATACCAAAATAACTATATCTCTATCATAATAACCTAGCATATTATTTAGCCAATACATATTATTATTGTAGAAGCCTAGAAGGTAAGCTCTTTCCTAATGGCACTGGTGCACTGCTACAGTAACACGTGCTGCAGTACCATGTCCACAGCAAAATAACTATCAAACCAAAGAACAATTATATGGTGGCCTTTGGAGGGTGCTATCTATCCTAGTCCTTTTACCCTAGACATGTGATTGTTGGGCTATTGGTTTGTCCCGTTTATTTTATCATGGCAGTTGCATTTACCAGGACATTGAAGAGGTTTGATTATCAAAGAAACTGTTGATCAGAAATAAAAAGAGGAAATAGATAATGCAATGGAGTTTATAGGAACTAACATGTCGGAGCTTCTCTTCCATGTCATGAAAAATGGATATATTGCCAACATAAGAATTACTGGGCATATGTAACAAAAAGTTAGCAGGATAAGGAAACCTACAAGCTACATATATTTAGAATATGTATGAATGGTGTAAGTCTGTTGGCCTGTGAAGGTAATAAAATAAACCAATGTGTGTTACTAAATATCATTTTTCCTGTTGAAGGAATATCTCTGACTAAACTATTGTCTAAAAGTAAATAGGAACTTATTCAAACAATGGAAACAACATATGTCTTCAATTATTTAAGGGCTGGGAAAGCAAGTAAAATACTATGCCTTGATTAAAGAAGATATCACCTTCATCTATACAGGGCATCCTATATACACCAGTCAAAACAAAACCTTCAGCGACATCATGGAACTATATGTTATCTGTTTGAAACGTGTGAACTTTTCTTCAGAGGTCATCTTCACTAAGCATTTGTGCTACAAACGATGGAAGTACATACTATGAATGGGAAAAGGCAGAATTAACAAAAGACTCAGCGAGACTTGACATTCTATGCAGTAGATAATTAATGTGCACCATGTGGAAGCAGACTATAGTCAACAAAGCTAGAAAGTCAAAATGCTGCATGCTGTCCATTATAATTCAAATGAGTGATATCCATGGGAAGTGCATCAAACTTCATATGAAATTATTTCAACCAAACTAGTTTAGATGTTGTCAGCTAAGATTTTGCATTACCTAAAGTCTATGAGGGGCCTAATGTAGTTCTGACCAAACATGTAATAGTCAAATGGTTCCCTGAAAGCTTTGTGATAGGGTGGAAAGGTAAATGGATTCTGCAAAAGGATGAGGCAGCTTGATATAAAAGGGGAGTCTTGGAACATAAAGAAAGTGTCAGAGCAAATCAGGAAGGTAATAGGAATAGAAGGTAGAACCTCTGCATCCAGCAGAACACAATCGAACAAAGCCATCGTGTTTGAAAGCATGATCGCGTGTGCATTTGGATCCCTGTTCTGCCGGACCTGATACGGCAGAATATTCCCGGTGTCATGAGCCATGAAGGATATAATTGCAGCAGATAGAAATGAAGGTTCAGTAAACTCTGTCATGTTTACCGCATTCTTGTAATTGCGGTACAGCTCTTCTAGGGCATCAGCAACATCAGCAGACAGATTCCCTTTCTCCACTTCATTTCTGATATGTAGAATGAGGTCTGCACCTCGCAAGTATCAGGAAACACATGAGCACCCTGTGTAGCTAACGATTTCATCTCATATAGAGATTTTCTAGGTTCAATCCTCTACATGACTCGGCGAGCAGTTTACCAACCAAGCTGCAGAGTAAATCGGTTGTTGTGCAAACCATACGGGATTACGGGCCACACTAGCAATGCAAATCGAGTCTGGCAGAACGAAGCGAGAAGCAAGTGGAGGTATTAGCATGTGGAACCTTGCTCGTTGCGCGCGACTAGCGGGGGCAAGGGGCCCACCAGCTCGGAGGCGAGCACAGCGCCCTTCGCCGGCACCCGTGGGCCTCGGGCCGACCTCCACCCGGCCTTCGCTTCCAGGCGGAGGGCGCCGCGCCGCGACCAGCAGAGCCTCGCCGGCGCGGCCAGGATGGCGGCCCACGCCGAAGAGGAGGCGAGCGGCGGCGCCTGCATGGAAGCTTCTAGAAACCTAATCCGAAAAGAACCCTAGTAGGGACTGGGGAGTGGTGGACGGAGCGCCTTGGGATTTGTGCAGGAAGCGACAGAGAGGGGTTTTTTCATCTCTTGTTTATTACTCTTTCGGGTTATCGGCTTGCCGTGGACACAAAATAACCGAAAATCGAACAAAAACAGTTAGTTTTAGTTTTTTTAAAAATAGTTTTCATTCTAGAGAAGTTTTTCGGTGTTTGGTTCAATTTTTGCCCTCGCAAAACCGAACAAACCGTATTACCGAACCTTTACCGCACTTTCTCAGTTGCTTTGAAGTCTAAAAAATAATCTGCTAGGTTTATTGCCAGGCCCAGCCGGTCAGCCCACAAAGGCCAGAGCGAAGTGACCGCACGACGTCACCTCGTGTCTTTGGCTCTTCACCAAGCGCTAGCAAACTGCAAACCCTAACCGCCCCGGAACTCGCACTCCCACTGTCGAGGGACGTCGTCGCCCGCCGCTCGCCACCGCTGGGTCATTAACTCGCTGTGACATCGCACCTCCCTCGCTTGGCCAGCTGGCCATCACGCACTCGTGCACCGTGCGCACCCAACCGCCCACCTAGCCACAGCGACCGCCCACATTGTTTCTTCTCTCTACAAATTCGGTAAACCAAAAAAATCAAAAAATCGAATCGAATTTTTTCAGTTTTTTTGGTTTGATTTTGCTAAATTTAGCAAGGTATTCGGTTCCTGATCTCTAAAAATCGAATTTTCTAAAAACCAAAAAATGAACTGATAAAACTGACTACCCACCCATACGGCTAGGATGCAAACGGACTAGCCCAATAATCCCCTTAAAACTCATATGCAAGATCTTTTTTAATTACTAGTGCATCTATCTCAAAACACTTAACTTTAGTTACTCGGTTAGAGTTGGGTCGGACACTGGTTTGGTTTAAAACCCACGGGATTACTCAGTTATCCTTGCTTCTACTTTTGCTTCTATTTTTGCTTCTACTTTTGCTTCTATTTTTGCTTCTACTTTTACTTTGACTTTTGCTTCTGCTACTACAAACACGTGGGTTTTCTGTTGGGTTTTGAGTACCTGATGGTTTTGAGCAAGGGTTTTGTTTGAAAACCGCATGTTTTACGGGTGCATGTTTAAGAGTGTTTCATGGGTTTACTTCATAGGTGGGGTTTTACTCAACCCACAGATTTTATGCCCGCTGCAATCTCTAGTCATATGGGACATACCCTTTTCGTCTAACAAAATGGGGGCGAGCTTGATGACCTCACTGAATACGCAAGATCAATCACATTAAATATAAAAACGAACCATAATAAGCAATAATATTTAATGTGGAATTATGGGGTGTATGGACACATGCACTTAGACACCCTCCTTGACTGTCATGCCTACATAGGCCAACTCCTCGACCAAGGGTGTGGCCAAGGAGTTTCGTGTGGGGTCATTTTGTGCTAGCATGATCTAATTTTGATGGTCATGCTGTCACCTAGTTTAGTTGTCTCATATTCCCTACGGATCGTGGTCATGCTCGAGAGAGGGGCGCTCTAGTGGTTAGGTCTCCACCTAACAATTACTCTAAAGAAAAGTATAAACTTTGTCTGCTCCAAAAACAATAGGAAGTGTACATGGGACACTGGTTTCATGACGGCGGCAGTAATCTATTATTTGTGATCACATCTATTCTAGTTAGCTGATGCCACTCTTAATACTAATTGATATATGGATATCCGAAGTCACTCAAAACTAGAGTAAGGACTTGTTTGTTCATCTTAGATCCTGCAACTGCCTCTGATCAGTATAGTGTTGGGCATTGTTGCGGCTTATTTTCGCTGGACTAGTGGAAACCGATCAAATTTTATTAAGGTCAAAGAAAAAGATACATAGAGTTACACCCATATTAACAGTTAGAAAGGAGCCTGCACAGGGGAACAACAGAAGCAGGGAGAAGGGAAGAAAAATGACTAAGAAAGAAATATCCTTTCTGAAATAGAGGAGGCTAGAAAACACTTTCTGAACAAAGCAGTTGTCGGAGATATGACTTTCGGGTACTCCAAGATGGGTTTTGGTGAACCGGACCGAATGTAGGCCTAGCCAACATAGTTGTTTGGTATGCCCCATGAAGATAAGTTCGACTTAGATAATTATCGGGGTTGTGACCCCCGGGTATCCCGCAGTTGGGCTTATCAGTCCAGACCGAGAGTAAGTCTAGCATTGTAATCCGGTATGGCCCATAGAGGGGGGTTCGGTTCCGACAAGGCAGGTTGAGTCCTTATCGGGTAACTGAATTCTGGATATGGTATGTGAAGATTTATTTATACCGGAATCCATGTAACTAGGGAATTAGCACCCGAGTTCGATAGGCAATCTTAGATCGACTCGGGATAGAGTCTTGTGTTGTTGGACTCATCTCCTAAGTGTATAAAGGAGGCGAGGCACCCTTCAGAAGCATCCAATCTCAGGTTATTTATCTTGCTTTTGACGTCTTAAGTTTCCATAGCTTAATTGCGTCATATTGTAAGCCCATCCATCATATTATACACCAAAACACTGGACGTAGGGTTATTATTCTCTAGGAGACCCGAACCAGTATAAATCTTGGCTCTCATTCACTAGAGTCGACCATCGGGTTCGAAGGCGTTGTGATTTCCTTACACACATCTAATTATCACCTCGGGTACCCCCTTGGGTGGACTGCTCGGTGATTCACTGACAATAATGGAGTCTATCGCCATACCAAGAGGTCGGAGCGTTACGCTCTTTCCAAATGGTCTAGGAAACGAGAATCATATATGCATCCAAAGTTCGTCGAGCAAGTTTTGGCAACTTGTTGCGAGCCGCTTTCTACCAGATAGCTAGTTCTTATGCCCTATCTGAACACGGTAAGCACAACGTCTTTGCGACATGCTTCCAAACCCAGAGAGTAAAACGACATTCCCTAAAGAGATGGCGACAAGTTTATGGGATTCGATTTCAAAGAGAGCAAAGCGAGGCATGAGGCCATCCCCATTTAGCGAGGTTGCCTGTTGTCTGACACTTCCCTTTTTTCGCTAGGAACATGAAGAACTTGCTTTTACTGGGAGCCTTCGCTTTCTAGAGGAAGTTTGTCCAGGCCACTTTCTCTCTACCAATCCAGAACATCTTGTAAGATGTCGCCACCATGTATTTTCTTGTTTGATGTGAATTTCCAGTGGAAGGAACCCGGCACTTCAGGTTGGAGATTCACTGCTTGTATCAAGTCCCACACTTGAAGAAACTCAATGAGTGCTTGAATTGAAAGGTTTTGCCGCAGCGACCGTACCCAACCATTGTCGAAGATGGCTTGGACCACCATCAGGGACTTAGATTTGACAAAGGATATGACATGTGGGGCGACCACTACCAAAGACAAGTTCCCGAGTAGCTAAGAGTCGTGCTAGAAAAGGACTGAGTGACCATCTCCTAGGGTGATTGTAGTGGTTGTATTGAAACAATTTTCAACTGTCCCGTTTACCGTCGATGGCAGCTGCACCCAAGGTCGTTGAGGCTGCACTCTCTGGAACCACGTCCATCTGAGCTAGAGGGAAATGCTCATATGGTGGAGGTTTTTAATGCCCAAACCACCATATTCCTTCGATATGCATAAGTTGTCCCATGCCACAAGGTAGCGCCCACCGTTGATAGTCTCCTCACCTTTCCAGAGAAACGCCCGACACTTTTCATTGAAGAGCTTCAGCAGTC
>KE372862.1:311238-339184 GCA_000418225.1 Zizania latifolia | reverse complement strand
TAGAATGGTGTCTTAGGTATTTATTAGGTTGCCACATAAAAGAAATCTGATGTGGTAAAAACATTAAAGAAGAAAAAAATAGAAAATAAAGAAACCATGTCTAAAATAAAACACAATGTCATCACAACATGGATAAAAAAGGATTGGTTAGAAGGTGGAGAGAGAAATGAGATAGATATATAAAAAAATTTACTACGGATCCACATTAAGAAATTATAGTTGGGAGTATAGTTTCTAGATATGATGTTTTGCTAACATGACAAGATAAAACATCATATAAGAAACTATGGGTCATGACTGCTCTAATATTGAAGACAAAAAAAAGGTAAACTGACAATGTCATCAAAACTGAGTTAATGAGCTGCAGGCGTGATGTAAGAAAGCTTACTTTTCTAGAAGTTGTTTAATCAAAATCTACCATATAAGAAAAATAGTTCTACAAACATAACTAACACACGTATGCATGGCAATGCGCTTACACAACTCAATCTGACGGTTTGGATTTAAACCCTTGCATTTGGATATATGTATACTCTCGGAGACTCTATACCTACATCAGTCTGAACTCAGTTTAAAAAGCTAGCAATAGCAACAAACTCAAAATTATAACTTGCTTGTACTGATCTATGCTCGAATTGCAAGCGCTATGGGTTTGGAGGCCTAGATTATTACTTCAATCAAATCAGACCCTCTGTAGGTATGCTCCCTTACTGTATTGGACATTGCATGCATTATTTCGTCAAGGTAGGCAATACAACTTGATGCTTAGAGAACATTAGCCAAATTAAACCACAGACACCAGGTACTTGAAAAACATACATGGTTAGGCATGCATGCATATGGCATCTTTTATTGTAGAGAATTGTACAGCTCACACACATAGACAATAACAAAACTAATGACGGATGCAATCTAAGAACAGCTAGGATATCACAACACGAGAGATCGCAAATATATATGTAACAATAATAACCAATGGAATATTTGATATTTATAGTGTTTTCTTCAATTTGGCGTACGTGTTTAGATTGTGTGACATCTTATTATATACATGGATTTAGTCAATGGTAAATATATATCTATATTTTGCATGGTCAATAACAAGAGAGAGGCCCATAAAAACCAACCAGGAATATGAGTACTCCACATGGTGAAACAGACATGCCACGGTGATTCCCATAAGATGGTCCATTCACACCAATTTTTCAAGTTTTTGGTCAAGATATTCAATCAAAGAATTAAAAATCATATAATTTGTAGAGTGTAGATTACGATTATTGAGCAATTGAAGTTGAAGTGCAATACCAGAAGTTAGTCTAGCTATATAATGACTCAAAATGTCATATTCACAATGTCACCGTGTAGAAATTGTAGCCATGCATGAGATATCATTTAAGAAAGTCTAGGGTCACTTTAGAACCTAGTGTGGAAAGATTTTTCCTTAGCAGTGGAGCTAATTGGACTTTGAGCTTCATACTCACTACAGAAACATGTGCTTCACCAAGTGCAAAGGGATTTACTGAATGTATTTTTTTATATTCTGTAAAGAGGTTCATTCACTGAGTATCAAAGAAATACACTCGAAAAACTCTTAACACTCAACGAAGCCACTGTTTTTATCGAGTGCCTAAAAAATTACGCTCTATAAAAAATCGACAAAAAATCAATAGAAATGGAGGCCAACGGTATCACAGCGTTTGCCGTAGTGACTGGCTCGCTCTAGATGGATGGATCATGAATCGACGGATCGACAAATAAATTGATACGGTCGTGAAACAAACATGCGTTGAAACTCTCAGGTGAATGCAAAAAATGTAGACTCAAACGAAAAGCCCAGGAATTGCACGCAAACGAGGACGGGGGAGATATCTAGACGGCTGCCGTTGGAGGAGAGACCGTTGACCACACATGTGAACCGTCCGATAGTTGGATGTCGGCATCACGCCGTCCCCATTTTGCTTACAGCGCAAGAAAAGAGGCAACTTGGGATCCAAGGCAGGGCCCACCAACCCTCACCGCCAGCTCGGTCCCGCGACCATCCGGACCCACATGTCGGTGAGCGCGTGGGAGCGTGAGGCGGTGGATCAAGCATGACGAGGCGGCACGACAAAGGCGTGGACCTCTCCCAATAATTCCACCGGCGCACGCCTCTCCGTTCCCCTCTCCCTTCTCCCCTCTCCTTCCTCCCGCTCGCCTCCGGCACCACGCCGCCGCCGCCGCCGCCGCCGCCGCCTTTGCTCTGACCAGCCTCATCTCGCCAGCCAAGGAACCGCTGGCAGCCACCTCCATATCCTCCGGCCATCGCCGGGGATAAAGTGGGGCCGTAGGGAGTCATAGGGGGGCTTTAAAGGGATTGGATAGAAAGAGATGAAGCGCTCGATTTTTTCTACGGTTGTCCCTTCTGACGTTTTTGCTAACCCTAGGTAAGCATACATCGCTCGATTCCCCTCTGCCAACCCTGGATCTGCTGATTCATCATTCCTGATGATTGTATTTTGGCTTGTTATACTCGATCTGGTTGTCCTGATGGTTGTATTTTCGCTGGTTATACTCGATTGAATAAGTTCAATCGCGTTTTGTATGTTCCTTCTTCTGAATTTTGAGTGAGCGAATTGAGTAGATTTAGGATCCCCCAACTTGGATCTCTGTACGGTTGACCTGTTAAAGTTGAAATTTTTGGACTTGTCATGTCAATTCTGGTGAATTTTGCGCTATGTTCCCCGAATCATTCTTTTAATCAAGGATTCTTTTAGTCAAGGCTGCGTCTGTCCATACTTGTGTCAGCCCGATGGTTTAGGGAACAGGATTGTTCTGCCAGTGTTAGGCTTCATATGCCTTTGTAAGTTTCAGCAACCAATTCATTTTTACCTTAACATCATTTGTAATTAGGGATAAAAAGTAAAAACAGAGCGGAAGCGGACAAAAATGAGTGTTATCGTACCCATTTATATATTTTTTAACATAAACGGAAACGAACATGATATCTCGAAAATGGATAGTACCGGAAATGAATACGAATCGAATAAGGAGAGGACATAAAATGAAACCAAATATCTATTGGAATAAAAAAAAACCATTCATATGTGAAAAAAGGTTATGATAAACCAATAAAAATGTCTGGTTTGCATACATATTGATAAATGATAAACTGTCAGGTGGGGGATTTCCTACACCCGGCGCAAGAAGCTCTAGTCCGACTAGGACAAGGAGAGCCCAGGATCCAGGAAATCTTTAAGATTAGTAATATGATTTACTTTTATGACATCAGGACATATTACAGTAGATATTTTCCATCTAAGTTATAGAGTTGGGTTTCAGTTCTAGTTTAGTTTAATCAGGGCCTGGCAGAACCCAATAGGGTATCAGGCTGTATATATATATTCCAAAGGATTTCTGGCAATAAAGATCATCAGATTGAATCCTATTACTGCTTATTATCCCTACCTCGTCAGTGCGACTGCCACCATGGCTCCGCCGTGTCCAGTTGTTTCTTTCAAATACAATCTATGCTCTAGATCTTACCTATCTCCAGATCAAGCCTGTGACAATTTGGTATCAGATTGCTCGGGTTCTTCCTCCTCTATGACTTATTCCATATCCGACGATGTGCTCAAGGCGTTGGCATCAATGGCGGCGCAACAGGAGACCTTAAACATAAGATTTGCTGTTCTTGAGCCCATGGTTCCTCTAGCCAAACGCCTGGATGACCTGCCGAATAAGGTCCAAGCTCTCCAGGCGTCCCAATTTGAGTATGTCTAGGAAGTCCGTGATCTGAATCTCGCTGTTTAGCGCGTGGAACAATCCTAGAATCAGACACAGCAAGCAGCCCCTAATCCCCGAGGCGCTCCATCAACCAGCAGAATCTCTCCGCCACCACTAGACAATGGCGTTCCTCATGAGGGTGGCGATTCTGCTCCACAACAGGAAGCTCCACATCACAACGTCGCCGACAATGACACCATGGATGACGTGGAGTTCCATCCTCGGGCCAAATTGGAGTTCTCTTGCTATGATGGCAAAGAGGACCCATTGCCATGGTTAAACCGTTGTGAAACCTTCTTTCGTGGACAACGCATGTCGAATAACAAAAAAGTTTGGTATGCTTCTCTTCATCTCATTGGAGCTGCACAACTATGGTATTATCCATGGTTATTAAGGTGGTAAGGCGAGGCGAGGCGGTGGACTACCGCCTCGTAAGGCGAGGCGATGCCTTACGTCCATATAAAATATAGTATTTAAGGAAAAATATTATATTAATAGATAAGTAGTAAATTTTAAATAGTAATAACAATATAGCATCATAAAAATAATGATACAATATCAAATTGCAATATTGTCACTTTAGATGACTTACAAAAATAAAAATATATATAGTTAAAATTGCAATATCAAATTTAAAATTATGTATAATAATATATTTAAAGCTCAGTTTAGTAGCCTATTCACATAATTCTAGTCCAGCCCATTTAAGGCCCAGTTATAAACCCTAAACTCTCTCTCCCACTTCACTCCTCTAAGCCTCCACAGCCCCCTCCAGCTCCAGCAGTCCAGCTGCCACCTCTTCCCCTCTTCTGCCACTGCGCCTTGCTCGCGCCCAGTCGTGCGCCGTTCGCGCCCTGCTCGCGCATGGCCGTGCGCCGCTCGTGCCCGACCGCGCCGCGCCGCGCCCGATCTGTGTTGCGCCCGGCCTCTCCGCGTCCGATCTACGTCGTGCCCAGCCTCTCCGCGCCAAATCTGTGCCGCGCCCGGCCTCTCCGCGCAGGGGGCAACGTTGGAGGGTAAGGCGTAGCGGACGCCTTACCCTCGCTGAGCGCTCTAGCGCTAAAGCGACACTTTAGTGACGCCTTGATAACTATACTATTATCGCTTGGAGCCAAATGCAGGCACTCCATCATGGCGTCGTTTCGTTCAACTTGTCCACACTCGGTTTGGCCCTCCAATGGCGATGAGCCCCCTTGGTGAATTAGTGGAGCTTCGTCGAACAATCATTGTGGCAGACTATGTCGACCAATTCCTAGCGCTGGTATGCCGTGATGCAAATCTATTAGAGGATCAACAAATTCAACTGTTCACAGCTGAACTAGGTAACCCGCTGAAAACTGATGTAGCCTTATGTCGTCCTCAGTTCCTTGATGACGCAATCATGTCCGCCTGCGCATATGAGCAGCGCCTAGCTATAGCCCCTCCAATGACAAGTGTGGTTGTACCAGCTTTTGTTCAGCCAATCATGCCGGGAGATGACTCAACATAGGGCTGAAGGACTCTGCTATAATTGTGATGACAAATATATTCCTGGCCATCGCTGTAAACAAGCATTCGTATTGGAAGTTAGTGGCTTCGGCGAGGATACTGACCCTCAAGCAGATCCAGCCGATCTTCCAACGGCCATGGCTATTACAGCAACCGAGCCATGTATTTCCTGGGCGCCCTCTTGGATGCTTGGACTCTTTAGCCGCCTAGACTAATGTCCATAACACAGTCCAGTAGGCATTATAAGAGAGGGATGAGTTTATTGTGGACATAAAGGAACGCTTGGAAAGTTTATTGTGGACATAAAGTAAAAAAATAGGTTTTATAGAAAGTGTTGGTCTTGATGAACATATATTATTTATTTTTAGCAAGCAATTATATATTAATTTAATTCAAATGGTTTAATATTTCATGAATAGATGATAGTTCAAAGTTTAACATAATGTTGAAAAGCAAAAGCTAATATTTTATATGGTGCAGTAAAGAAACAGTCGAAACCGAAACATTCTGTTTTTATTATGTGGAATATTCCGTTTCCATGTCCGTTTCTGTTAGAGCTTACTGTTTTGTTTCCGCTTCCATTTTCGGATAAAAATTTTGTTTCCGTTCTGAGATATTCTATTTCCGTATCTGTTTCCGTCATAACACATTGTTCCGATTCTGCTTCTGTTTCTGGATAGAAAATCTATTGCCGTTTCGAGATATTCCGTTTTCGGATAACCCTCTCTGTTTCCGTTTTTGGAACAGATGGAAGCTTTCTGCTCCATTTTCATCCGTATTTGTAATTTGCTGTTGTTTTGAATATTTAGTCTATTATGGATCATATTTTAGTCCTCACAGTTGGTCACATCAATCGATAAATATCACTTTATGGTCATAAAGAAAGAAAAATGACATGAAGCTACTACAATTTAATGATATATAGATCTGATTGAATACTAGCATAGTACAATCTTTCCGTTTCTTTGTCTAAGGACCATTTTTGCATGGGAGTTTCTTATTACACAATCAAACCAAAGGAAACTTCACTTTGTTTTTTGTTTTGTTTTTATTTATCATATTCGTAATGCTTACACAAACTATGTTTGACTGCTAGTAACAGTGTAAAGGTATTGTTTTGAGCAACCTTGGCTTGCAGCCTGTTGTCTCCTTATTTGAGATAGTGCGATTTTGCAGCATTTTCTAATATCTGTTAATTTTCCTTTTCAGGACCACTTCACTCTTGCCTATTTCTGACCCAACTCTTTTTGTTTTTCTCCTCGTCAATGATGAAGTTGAGTACATTCAGCAGCTTGTCTATTAGCTTAGTGTAAATAGTAGGCTTGTTGGGGGTTTAGTTTGTTGAGAAAGAATTAGTCTGTGGTTCATTTCTGCTACCAGTAATGGCTGCGATGAACGACAAGGTATTGGGTAGTCTCAAGAGAAAGCGGGACAGCCCCACTGCATATTACACTGATGCATGCCACACCTCCAAATTGCATAAGAACCCTGTCGATAATTCTGCTATTAGGTTTTATGTTGATGAAGCTCATAAGGCAAACATCACATGCCATTTAAACAGGCAGATTATACATAGTTATCAGAATTTCATGAGTAGTGCATTACCTATGCGAATTCTGCTCCGCCAAGGTGGTGATTGGAAAGACTTTCCAGAGCAAATTGTCAAGCTTGCCCAAGTTGATTTCAGGACAAAGAAGACAGTCACAGAAGGTGGATACCAGAACCAGCTATTTTTTCTGGATTTTGTGCACATGACATTCATAGACTCAAAGACAGGTCTTCAGAGGCCAATAGCTTGGATTGATGAGAATGGGAAGCACTACTTCCCAGAATTGTTTGCTGAAGGGCAGACATTATATAGGAAGAAAGATTTTGGCAACGGAAATAATGTGTATATAACTGTTGAGCCTAATGGGACACAAGAAATGAATGGCCGCTTTGGAGCATTAGAAAGTTCTGCAGAAAGCTCAAACTGTGAATCTAGTACTGACGATGTTTCCAGTGCTAAGAGAGCTAGGGCTGAGAAAAGTTTCCCAGGGGAAAAAACTGGTGATGTTGGAGAGACTATTGGAGAAAATGAGCCGCTGACCTTGTCGCCTACACCTTGCAGATTTCTACCACAAGATAAGCTAGGTGAACAATCACGTGCTCAACTAGCTATTGGTGCTGTGCAGAAATTGTTGCTGCAGGGACTGGATACTGTTCTTGGTTCCAAGGACATAGTTGGGATCTACAGAACACCAGTGCTGGATAATTATAGAGAGTTTCGTTTTAATCTTTTCAAAAAGCAGGTAGAGCGTACTAAATGTAAGCGTGGCAATGCAAATGTCCGTTATGCTTGGCTTGCTTGCTCAAAAAACACTGTGGATGAAATGATGCTGAATGGTGTCTTGCAATTTAAGAAGCCTGTTAAGTGCCCAGACTATGGAATCGGCACGCTCCTAGCTCCAGCAAATTGCTCCAATAACTGGTATGGCCCTGATCTATGAATCATCTGGTGGGCAAAACCTGTATTGATTATAATGAACATCTATGCCTGCCATTAACCATCCAGTCTATTTCTCTTTTTTTAGATAAATACTAGTAGTTACTAACATGTTGCCAGAATCATTTTACTTGTTTTCATTTATTTGTTCTTTACATGCTTGCTTTTTTATGATGTCATTATATTACCGCTTCAATTATATATTTTCTTTGATTCCCAAGTTTTTTACTTTCCTAACCATTGCAAAATTCAATATTTGTATTACTTTCTGCAGTGTGAATTACTCTGATGTTGATGAAAATGGCATTGTCCATATGATGTTGTGCCGTGTTATAATGGGGAACGTAGAAATAGTTCACCATGGATCAAAGCAACATCGGCCTAGTAACGAGTATTTTGATAGTGGTGTAGATGACCTTAAAAACCCACAACATTACATTGTATGGGATATGAATCTGAATAGTCACATCTATTCTGAGTTTGTAGTCACCATCAAATTGCCTTCTAGATTCAAAGGTAACTAATCACAACTGCTGTGTCATTTTTAAACTTTTTGTTTAGCCTTGCACAATTTGTAATGTCTGGCAGCCCAAAATTTTCTTATGAACGGGTCTTTTTCATTCTGTGCTAGATTCTCTTGCCACCCAAGAAGATTGTCACAATTTATCAGATGTTTCATCACTGGTCTTGAGCTCTGGTTTGCCTGATAGTGTGTCACAGGTAAGATACTTTACATTGGGGCTTAATAACATGCTACGATCACTAGAGTCAACTTCTGTTCTCGTACAGACAAGTTCTACTGTTGGGGCAGCAGCAGCGTGCAGTAATTCAGATTGAGTGACTGAATCAACTATTGACTTGTGCTTGCGTTATGAGATTAGACTTCAAGCTGACTGTAGTATTTTTTCTTTGATAGAAACCTCCAAATATGATAAGTTTCCTATTAACCATGGTATCACTTATGTTGGGGTGGGTTAAAGAATCATTTAACAAACATCCTCTTATGCACAAACAGGACATGAACCTTCAGGCATCTCCAGCATTGGGAGGTCAATATGAAGCCCCCATGCTAGGAGATTCAGTGGAAAGGGCTCCAAGCACGCCTTGGATACCTTTCTCCATGTTATTTGCAGCTATTTCAACCAAAGTTTCTGCTGAGAATATGGACATGGTCAATAGTTGTTACGAAGAATTCAAGGTATTTACTTTGCTAGTATGGTTTTTAGTTGAATTTGCTCTCCCTTTCCGTTTCTGCCTGAGCCGACTTTTTTTCTCTTATGCATTTACCAGAGCAAGAAAATAAGCCGAGTCGACCTAGTGAAGAAACTGAGGCATATAGTTGGTGACAGGATGCTGATATCCACAATAATGCGCCTCCAAGATAAGGTGCGCATCTTTCTCTTCGTTCAAGGCAATCTTAGCTCTTGATTCGTGCTGCTATGAATCTACCTTGCCAGCCCAAGGCGTTGACTAGAGTTTTCATGATCGTCATGTTCTGAAGATCCCTCTTTTTTTTTTCAATGCATAGACTTGATGTGTCGAGGCAATAAGGGCATGGCTATGCTTTTGTTTGATTTTTTCACACTTTCTAACAATAATTTCCTCGTGTTTGGGTGTCAGCAGTTACCTCCGGTGTCGAGGCATGAACAACACGTGGGCTAAATCATGAGGTCGGTGGGGATGGTGCAAGGATAGAAGTAACTGGCCGACTTGCATAGTTGGAGGCTATGAATCAGGTCTCCTCACCTGTCTGCGTATGTGTATGATGCTGGTTGTCTTTTCGGTCCTAGGATTCATGTTGGCGAAGGTTTCTACCATCTTCTTCCGTCGCAAAGGGATGATTTCCGCTTTTACTCGTGGGTCACAAGAGAAAAGGCTCCTTGTTTACCCTCTTGATTCTTTTTTTTTGAAAACATCCAATGTCATATGTGTGTGTTAATGTTATTGTTTTGCTGCCCTTATTGATAAGTGTGTGCTTGATTTAACTTTTCTAACTAGCTTTTTGTGTAGAAAGTTAAAACCTAAATCAAATAGGTATCCGATGAACTTTAAATTTTCAACATGATAGATTTTGCTAGGATAAATTGAAAGTTGTCGAATTTTAAATTTCATAATTTTATGTTTTGTGCTGCTTTGTTTTCTATTGCTATCATCCCTACTTGTCGCCATCTCCTTGTTCCCACCCAAGGTGGCTGCCTCCTTGGCCATCCTTGGCTACAACCGCTGTTACCCCTTTGCCTGTGGTCGCCACCATGGTGAGGCCACACTAGAGGCTGGTTTGTCATTGTTGGAGATGTGATTCTCAGGTATCTTATGATTAGGCTTATCAGTTCGGATCAAGGGTAGGCTAAGATCAGCATTGATCGTCCAGTATGGCTCATGGAGAGGGATTTAGTCGATAAGGAATGTTAAGTCCTTATCAGGTAGTCGAACTCTAGATATAGCATCAAGAGATTTATTTGTACCAGAATTCTTGTAATTAGAGATTTAGCACTTGAGCTTGGCAGACAATTCTAGATTGACTCGGAATAGAGTTCTGGGTTGTTGAGCTCACTTTCTAAGTATATAAAGGAAGCAAGACACTCCTAGAGACATCTAACTTTATCATATTTTTTTACTTTTGATGTCCTTAAGTCTTCATAGCTTAATTGCGTCGTCTTGTAAGCTCCACTACCGTATTATACATCAAAACACTAGACGTAGGGTTATTATCTTTCGGGAGACCCAAACCAGGTTTTTTTGTGTTCTAGAGTTGACCATCGGGTTCGGAGGTACGCTTTCCTTACACATATCTAATCACCACATCGGATATCCCCTTGGATGGACTGCTCGATGATTCACGATAACCATTGTTTGAGTTTGAGTCCTTGTGTGTTGTGCCTGCCCACATATATCTTGCCGATCATGCATTATACTGTAAATTCATAACTACTCTAGCTAAATAATTTTATGGTTTTTTAAAGTTCTTATCTCACAATAACTTTTTCATAGTTTATAGTGGCTTTTTTAGAATTTATAGCTCAACCAAATAAAGCCAATCATGTTGTGCTTCGCCTCGCTGGTAATGTTAGATGTTGCATTGATCATGTGTGGTGTTCAGTGATGATAATAAAAAAAACTCATAGGTATAGTAAAACCTATCACGAAGTAAACCTATAGAACATTCTTAAACCTGTGCATCGTGAAATCTATGAGTAAAATAGCAAACCTATGTCTGAACTTGTTAGGCACCTGAACCTGAGTGGAAATATGCAGGATTAACATAATAACACAATTATACATCTCAAAATTCTTCTCAGAGTGAATAGATACAAAATATATAAAACTCATAAGACACAACATAAACCACACAAAGCGCAACATAACCACAATGTTCAAGTTCATTGAACACTGTAGCAGTTGCAGTAAACTACAATGCGACCAGGGCGGTGGTGGAGAGACCGATTGACAACAACTGCTAGTCAACCGGCAAAATTGCGGGATTGCTATATCGTTTTTTAGTGCGTTAGTTAATCGGCCTGCCTGCCATAGGCAGGTTAAGCTTTAGCATGCCTCAGTAGTTTCAAGGCTGCCTTGACAAAATTATTCTCAGATAACAGGTGCAAATGGTCCAAAATGTAGCTCACGATTTTGTTCCAGAATCTCATCTTCGATTTGTGAAACCCTTGGAGAGTTGGAGTTGGACGCCCTATTCTCTTTCGTTTCGTTTCAGAAGTGCAGCAACATAGCCTTCTTTTTCTTATTTCCTGTTTGATTATTCCACATATATATCAAACATGAGCAATTGATTGAATCTAGAGTTTTATTACTAAAAAGTCTGTGCTATAATTATTTACCACATATATGGATGACATGTAAGATCATCTGAATCTATAACTGTAGGCTAAAGTGATAAATAATAAGTCACTTCTTAGGATGATAAATCAGTTCATCGTCTATTATTCCTTCTCTTTTGCTGTTTTTTTTTCTCTATAAATATCAATGCCGCGAGACCTGCTTTGTTATAGAACAAATCGCAATTTTTGCAAAGTTATCCATAAAAATATGCTATTAATGGGTGACTCTAGCATGATTTCCCTAAGCTGCAAAGTGTGCATACTTCTATACGACATACTATAGTTCCGGCTCTGGTAATTGTTTTTAAACTTTGACGGTTCATGTTTGCCTTGCAGACCTGACGGTTTTGGCATAGCGTAAATAAGAACCAATGTGTTAGGAATTATACTCAATAGTTCTCAGGTGAAAATACGCAATAGTTTCCCCTTCTTCTCAATGCAATGATACGCAAGCCTTTTGCGAATTCCCCCAAAAAATATGCAATACTATAGCTCATGGTTTGATGCACATGATGATGTCGTACAGAAGAATAGCACAATGCCGCCGACGGCCACAGGCGAGATAACAACCGAGAGAGCCCATGGAACTGAAGCATCCAGAGAGAAAGGAGAAGAAATAAGGCGAGAAAAGGCTAGAACGAACAGGCTTGTGCTAGAATTGATCATATGTTGGTGGGTGGGGCGTCGGAGTCAGGATCCCAGCCGGGTGGCTCGATGTTGGGCCAATCCCCTCGGCAGCCCAGCCTGATGTAAAGGCTCTTCTTACCTGCCATGCAAAACTACTACTGTTACTACATTTCGTCAATCGATCAAAGTTTTGTTTGAAGATGCCAGCCATCTTGATTGGTGCATGCCAATGTAACACGAGGCTATTTGATGAGCAATACTGCACCTGCTAGCTTCTTGTCTGCCAACGTTAGCTGCTTCAAGGCGACAAGGCAACCCTGGGCAACAGCTCGTGTGTACTCCGGGTCCCATCCACCAAGCTTCACTACTACATCCGCTTTTGCATACGCAATATTTCCAGAGCTGACACTTCTCCGGGCCTCTTCTTTGGCAGAAGCTTCATCTACGTACATGACACATCAAGGAAGATTCTCAGTGCAATATATCCAGATTAATGGATCATTACTGGAGACAAAGGAAGGTTTCCTCACCATTAGCATTGGACACTGACAACCAGACCGTAAATCCAGCATGAAGATACTGCCATTTATCAAATCTGCTAGCTGCTCCTTGCTTTCCCCCCAGAGTTGCTACGACAGTACGAACATGGCTGCGAGAGACATGTTGTAAGCATACAGACCAAGTGATCAACCAAAGCTAACAAACTAGACCAGAAAAGCAACCTGCTAAGGCTTTCCAAGACAACACATTCCGCTTCAGCTACCGAGTCCACTCCTTCCAAAGACACCCCTACAAGTAATTAGATCACTTTGTCAATTCACTGCAACAACATGAACTACATATAATTAGAACGGTATTTGGATTTACTGACGTCTCGAAAATAACATGGTTACAGGTTTTACTAACAGAATGAAGCGAGAATCTTACATGTGTCAATAGACTTCTGAGTGGCACTTTCTAACAGCTCACTTGTGCAGACTGGAAGATAACTGCAAAGATATGAATCATGGAGCAAACATATTTCAGGGGCCTTATCTGCGACAGAAGTAGCAAATCTCATTCTAGTGAGGTACCATTTGCACTTGTATAAGGAAAAAAGAAGAAACTAGAATTCAAATCATGTCCATTGCCTCGAATTGCTAAGAAGTAAGATGCACGCACCCAATTCCCTCAGCTAGTTCTTTAGCAACTGCCTCATTTATATCAGTGGAATCACCGACTATGTGAAGGCTAATTCCTGTCAATAACTGAGTGATTCCAGAAGTAAGGGATTCCCAAGATTCATCAATGTCAGGCCATTTCAGCTCTTGCTCAACTTTCTTTAGATTCACTACCAATTGATCCTCATCAATGAACCTGCAACACCCAAGTAAGGCAATGAGGACACAGGAATGCTCAGCTTTCTTAAAATTTCTACAAGGAAGATCCAGCTACTAAATCACTTGTACATACCATATGGTCTCAGAAGATTTAATCCTATCAAAGAGTTGTTTAACATTCATCAAAGTTTGCAGTGTCCCATCAGACTTGGCTCTGACCAACAGAGACATATCATCAACATCAACAAAAACATCTCTTGAGTTCTCAATGCCAAGCTTTCCGATGTCCAGCCTCAGCTCCACCTCTCCGTTGCCATCGGTAAACTATACAAACAAGGCCAGCTGATTGATTATAGCACCAACATCAGAGTAGCCATATTGTCTGACCGCTTTCTAAGGGATGCTGTGGTCTGACTGCGGACCAACAGTTATAAATTGCCTAGAAACCTAATATAGGAGCTTGTACAGAAATAGTAACGTAACATATGGTTCAGAGTTCAGACATTATAATTACACCAGACGAAGAAAGAACGAAAAAATTGATCATTTATCGCTCTCAAGATGTTCTCCTTATTATGACGTCACTCTTGAGACTAATATATAGAACCATTTATATCAATGAATGTGAATCCAGATGATAAAAATACGAGACCACTTTTGTAGTACAAGGATCCTAGTTGCCTAACTGAGTCCATGGTCAATGAGTGAATGTGTGCATAAGACTAAACTGATGTCATCCCCATTTCCGTAGTCAAATCCAAACGACGTGTATTTCATCGCAATGTGTATTCGGTTGTGTTCCCTGTGGTTTGCGAGTAGCTGCGTAGAATTGGCGATGGTGCTGTGACGCAAGCAGGGATAAGCTGATAATGATAAGGTAGCAGCGGAGCAAGCAAGATGAAGACGAAATAGATCGAGTGGTGATGGGTTTCGGGTCAATTCATAAGTAAGCATTTAAAAGCATGTAAGGAGAAAAGTTGCTTGCCTCGTAGTCCTTCGCCGGAGCGGGCGACGCCGACACGGAAGCGCGGGGGCGGGGGCGGAGGCGGGTCGCCGGTGAGAAGGCAGCAAGAAGAGAGCGAGGCCAAGCTGGTCTGAAGCAGCAGCAGGTGGTGGTGCGGTGGCAATAGGGTCTCGGGGTTGAAGGGAGGGGGAAGGACAAGGAGGAAGTGGAGGCCAACATGAGGCCAACAGAGAGACTGTGAGAGGCAGAGGCAGAGGCAGAGGAGGAAGATGACCCGACCCCCATCCCTCCACCTCTTTAGTCACTACTAGTGACCTTTGTTCTTGGGCCGGGCCGGGCCGGGCCGGGCCTGGCATGTACTGTATGTCTCAGATAGATATCTGAGACGATGCTATTCGCGAACTGAGCCGTAGCTCAGTGGGATGGCGGCCAGCTGTGACCCATGCTATTCGATTTACCAACATTCCATCTTCACGAGTCCTATAATTCCTCTGTCCCATAATATTAAAAATCAGATTTAACAATATTATAAAACTCTCTTCATCTCATAATATTATTATAAAGATCAAATTTAATATCAAATACAACAAATCTAGATAGTAACGCTATTTAGATTTATTGTACTATGAAATATTAAATCTGATCCTAAATTATAATATTATAAAAAATCTGATCCTAAATTATAATATTATAAGATGAAGAGATCCTAAATTGTAATATTATAAGATGAAGAAATTGTAATATTATAAGATGAAGAGATCTAAGTTATAATATTATAAGATGAAGAAATTGTAATATTATAAGATGAAGAGATCTAAGTTATAATATTATAAGATGAAGAAATTGTAATATTATAAGATGAAGAAATCCTAAATTATAATATTATAAGATGGAAAGTACGACACACTTCACGTGCAACAGCAGCACCATTGCATTGCATTTGCACTCCATTCCATTCCAAAGTCCAAAGAAAGAATTTGATTCACTGTTGAATATTAAGCAGCAGATTGACTTGATGTAACAAGCGTATGAAAGAATACAGTTAGCTGTAGAGTAGCAGCTAAGGTTATTGACAAGAAGAAAAAACACAGAAAATACAGAGATATACAGCTGCTAAACAGAATCAAAGATAGCGAGGTTCTATGCTGTCTGTCACTGGCAGTGCAGGCATCAAGCAACAGCAAAAACAGTGACCAAGAACCTCCAGCAACAAGAATCGTCAGGTGTCTCTTCTAACAGTGCCTAGCTGTGCCTCAAATTGGAGGCTCTGCTGCACAAAAGAATAGATTAACCAACCTTCTAAAGTCAGTCAGCTTCTGTGCTAATCAAATCAATCTGCAACACACCTCATCGATCCCAACCCTTGTATCACTCGTGTAGTTAAGAATGCACCTAAACAAAGAATGATTTTGTATCTCCTGAGGTTAGCACCTGAGTCAGCATTCCCTCCCTAAATTGTAGGCGGCCAACAACCAACCCACTTCTCATCCCATGTAAATCTTTGCCCTGAACTGCCCTGCTCAACCAGTCTGTTAGCACTAGAAGGTAGCCGAATTTTCAGTTGCTTTGGACGGACCTCTGCAGCAGCATCTCTAGTCGTCGTTTCCACAAACTCTTCTCGGGAGCAATTGCTGGTCGATGGATACGACTTCAGCTTTACAGCATAACTGGCCTCATCCTGCTGAGTTTCCAACTGCTGCCGCTTCATCCTCCAGGAGATGGGCATCATGTCCTCTCTTTCTTCATCATAAGAAGAGCCAGATTTCAAATTCTTCATACCCATTCGGCCTGAGCGAACTGAATAACAACCAGAGTCTTCTGGTCGCTTATTGTTCTGTTGTATTTCAGGACACACCTTCTTTAGCCGCTTGAGAATCTGGTAGCAGTATTTATATCAGAAACAAAAGCATATACTCTATAAAATAAAGAAAATTAAATGCATTAAATGTTGTGGGTCCGCATGGCATCCCTGATTCTTTGGTCCTGAATGGTTTGAGAACTTAACTGCTGAAAAACTAGAGCTCCAAACTTTTTTGTTCAATAATTTATAACATGATTGAATTATATATGGCATGTCATTTAGCAGGCAAGGCGGCAACATCTAATCATTCTTAAATGAAGCAATTTCCCTTAAATGGTACAAGTAATCAAATGTTGGCGCCAAGCCAAATGGGTCTAAAAGATGAAATTAGAACATACCTGCTGCTCAGACAAGTTTGATGTCTTGGTATCAGATGCAGGTCTTCCTAATATGCCAGATCTGCGCTTGACTCGAAATATTTCAGATTCAGAATCTGAATTTCCACTGTATTCCATTGCTGAAGCATTACAAGAACCAATTCCATCACAAGCACCAGCCATGTTGGATGAACTCTCATCCACGGTGTCAGTTCCTTTGACTAATGATGTGTTTGTGGCTTGCTTGGCAGTGGAGTATACTTGGTTGGCTTGATTGGCACAGACCTAAGTGAAACAAAAGGAACATTAACCCAACAGAAAGATAACAGTTGGAAACATGTTGAAACTTATGCATGGTAAAACCACAATAAGCTTTAGAAGGCACACGCACATCATGATGTGCAGAAGATGTCAGTGTTGACATTGCAGAAGAACTCTTTGTAGCACCAGCAGCAGCTGCTCCTGATATTGTGTCAGTGTGGCTGAAGTCCTGGTTGATGTTCAATGATGGGTCATTTTTGTTGGTCTGCTTGTTTGGGCCAAAACCAAAACCACTTCTTTCCTTATCCAAGCAAATGTCCAGGTCAAATTTTCTTGCTATAGCTTCTAGCTCCTGTATGTCCTCCCTAACGTAGACGACCCGGTTAGATTTACAAGGGCAGCTCTGTAGTTCTTTTTCTGTAGTCCAATAGCCAACATGTTAGGTAAACATAAACAATAGGGTGCAAAAGGAGCAATCTTAACATTTCTTACCATGATGAAGGCAGATTGGGTCAAAGTTGCATCCACACAAAACATGTATAATGTAGCAATCACGCCGACACATGCTACATGACAGATTCGAGTATGTTTTTGGCTTATAACATATCTGAGAGCCCATTTTAGCAAGCAGTCCACGTGTATGTCTCTGGAATCGCATCAACTGCACAAAGCAAGACTTGACACAATACTGCGAGTATGGATGTTCAGATTTATTCAGGGATTTTGGGTCGCTGTTTAACAATTTGTGGGACAGAAGCACTGCAGAACGACAAAGTAACTCCTCGTGTGCAAGCAAGGGTGTTCTGCTCAGAAGTGCGTAGCGTCTGCTTGCCAAAGAACCAAGAGGAAACCAATCACCGATAGCAAAATTGACAGCCTCTCCACAATTGAAGCCTGGGTGGTTCAAACATTGCTTAGAACATTATGCATATATTTGTAGCGTGCATATGAACAAACTGTAATACCCATACCATGGCTGAAACCGGCGTGGTAGGAACGAGGGAAGGTAATGACAAACTCCCCAGGCTTTTGCACAGCTTTATAAACAGGAACATTGTGGTCTAACAAGATATTTGGGGGGAACATTGTAGTCTTCCCCAAGAGGACATCGAATGCTGCATCCACTCCTTCACCCACCAAAATATCCTTGTTGTATACATACTGGCTAGCCACCCTTTCAAACCCAGGAGCAGCATCACCCGGTATGCCATACCATGTCTTAAATGCCCCACAATGATGGTAATTGATGCTGGTTATATGAACAAAATGTCAGTACACCAGCCCAATAAATGGGCAAGAAGGGGTAACCATTGGGAACTTAGAATCTGTACCTGTACAAATAATGGTCTTCCACATGCCATGCAAACATACTGAAGAGCATCCCGATATAAAGCATTGGATCTGTTACTCCCTGTTTTGGATCAGAGTATTACAATCATGAAGAATTGGCCATGTTAAAAAAATGTAATACATATAGAAGCAATAAAGAAATTACTTACCGGTATTGGTGTCTGCAGAAGTCTCAGCACAGAATTGGAGAGCCGTGAAAAGTTCTACAGAACAGAGAATAACATCAGTACAACACATACACCAAGTGTTTACACATGCATGCACACACATTCAGAGAGAGAGAGAGAGAGAGCCGGGCACCTTCAAATTCCAGTTGCTTTTCCCAAGTTGATCATGAGGAGCAGAGGAGAAGGCACTACCATCAACATCACAAGCATATTCAACAAAATCCATTTTACCGAAAGCAATTTCGTGCCAGAATTCCTCTTCCACAAACTTAGCTGGGAGACAACTAGCACTGGAATATTTCTTAGAGAACACCTTGTTGGCCATTTTTTCATAGTCTCGGAAAGTATATTTTCTGCAAAATCATGCTGAACATGATGAGACTTGGAACATAAGCTGCATATAATGGAAATTAACGGACAATGGCACACCTTTCACTCATAAAGAAAGTGATTGTGTCATCTTCAGCCCATTCAGCAAGACGGAGCGGCTGAACCCTAGTCATGAACTTGAAACCAGGCTGTTCCTTCATCAACACGGCACCGGCAGGAACAGAAGCGCTTACAGGAGATACGATTTTGCAAATGCCTGGGGAAAAAAGGAAAGAGTCCATGGTGATTCGTTTAGAAAGCAAGATCCTACATAGACCAATGGATCAATCAGTAGGTAATACACTGTCAACAGAAAAATGAGGCCAATGGAGTAGTACCGTATTTTGAAGCCACAGGTGCAATCTTCTGTATATAACCAATGGGATCCTCAAACTCCTCCTTGGTGGGACAATACAAAGGGCACTCTTGTATCTTGTCTATCCATTCTAGGTTAGACATATCAAACTTATCCACCTTGCGCTTTGCAAAATGGTCCTTGTCCCTAGTACCACTAGCCAAACTTGTGCCATTGTTGGCATGCAATCTTACTCCACAGTTTGCGGGAGTCCATAACGCATCCTCACCGCTCCTTGCGGACAATGCAGGACTGTGACCCTTGCTGTTCTGAGCACTCAAACGCATCCTCTCTAGCCGCCTCCTCTTCAGCGTCTCGAGCCCATTCCTGACCTCTGCAGGAAGACAGTTCCTGCCCTCCCCCTGTGGCATAGGTAAATGCATACATTACAGTACGAGCAAGGAAGAAGGTTCATCTGTAATCTGGGAAGGCAGCATTGACCAACAGAGACAGCAGAGTCGATTAGCGCCAACAGTTTGGATGCCACGAATTGGTCACAGGTAGCACCGAAAGAACGGCAAGTCCCCGCCAAGTCAAGAAAGCTACCGTCTTGGAACGGAACACGGCACATTGATACCATATGCCCTCCCTGGGCCTCGGGTGGTTTCCCTACCACGGCCAAAAGTCGTAATGGGTCAGCCACGGAATTTCCCCAGCCATTAATGCTATTGTTTTCGACTTAGCTAAAATCATAGTGCATCTCATCTCTAACGATTCATATCCCTTATAACAGTGGGAGAGGAAGAGAAATAACTGGATGAAACAAACAAAGGCTGATTCAGGATGAGAATAAGAAGGCATAACAATAGTAGAAAATGGGTCTTGGCAAAGAAAGGAAGAGAAAAGAGAAGAAAAAGGGAAATTTTGCAGTGGACTGGAAGTGGTCAAAGGGGGAATTACGCACATGCGATTTGACCTGACCATAGGAGGAGCAGGAGGTGATACCAAGTAGAAATCGTCCCAATGGAATGGAACCCCACACGGCAAGAATATGATTAGACAGCCTCCTTGACTACTGCTAATACTAGTAATCAACTACAGTAACTAGTCGCAAAGCAACCGGACCGAATACAAATATACGAATACGAATACTAGTAATGAAGCTGGTAGTAAATCTGTCTGTCTACTACGGTACTACCTCTCTTCTCTGTTGCAGCGGGGGCGGAATTAGGATTCCAACTCTTATTACAAGATAGTACCAATGGTACTCGTCAAAGAGGGAAAAAAGGTCCTACTTTTCCAACATTGAAGGCATTTGAATTCAGCGAGGCTGCGACGGCAATTGAAGACAATCGAGAGCAAGCGGTAATCCTTGATCCTAATTGGCAGTGTGATTTGATGCAAACTGTAGGTAGCGAGCGGCAATTTGAAGATGCAATTTTTGTGAAAGAAAAGAAAAAAGGGAATAAAACAGGAGAGTATTGAATGGAGGAGGAGATTTGATTGATTAAAATTAAAAGGAAGGGGATCCTAATTCGAAGGTGGAGGTAGAAATAGAATATGGCGGCAAAGGAAAGGGGAAAAAAGCGCCAAGAGAGGGTAGCAAAGCGCCAAGAGAGGGAGCGAGAGATTGCAGGTAGCGCAGATCCGGCGGAGAGAGACTTACCATGGTGGGCGCGCGGACGAATCGAGGCCCGTCTAGAGAAATCCCCGGCGGCGCGGGTGCCACATTCCCCTCCGGCGAGCGGGACGGAGGGGATCCGGAGCGCGGCGGCAGGCCCGTCCTGACGTCCTCCGTCTTGTTCCGTGGCGCACTGGCGCGCGAGGGAGGGAGGGAGGCCCCAGCGGGGAAGATGGTCGAGGCAGGGGGCAATGGCGAGCAGCAGCCGGAGGAGGAGGGGGAACGGAACGGAGGAGGGCGGTGGTTGGGTTGCGGCCTGAGAGGGGAGAAGGGAGAGAGAGGTGTGGGTGGGGAACGGAGATGGAGGTGGAGCCGTGTTATTGGGAAAACCAAAAAAGCATCGCTTTTTCTCTCTCGTCTCCCTTTTTGCTTTGCTGTCTCTCTTGTTTTACGGGCTACTCCGTATTTCTTTATGTATTTTTTATTTATTTACTCCAACCAAGCAACGATGCAACGTGAGGGGGAGTACCATAGTATATTTATTTATGACGGGACGGGACAGAACGGCAACGGATGAGAGAAACCGTGACAAGTTGCTGATGATGATATCACCACCGGTAGGAAACGAACACGGATATAAAAAACGAATAAAAAACCGAATAGTGCTGAAAATGAATTCGGGCTAAAAGAGAAGTGGATACAATGCAGAATCAAATATCTATCAAAATAAAAAAACATTCATATATAAAAAAGTATGATAAACCAACGAATAGATTTGATTTACTTACATATTAATAAATGATAAATATATATAATAAAGTAAAAATATGTTTTATAGAAAGTTTTAGTTCTAATAAACATATATTATTTATTTTTAGTAAATAATTATATATTAATTTAAATTAAATTGTTTAATATTTGACGAACAGAAGATAATTTAAAGTTTTACATAATGTGAAGAAGAAAATGCTAATATTTTATGTAGTGCAGTAAAATACAGTGAAAACGGAGACATTCTGTTTTTGTTGTGTGGAATATTCCGCTTCCGTTTTCGGATAAAAAAATATGTTTCCGTTCTAGGGTATTCCTTTCCGTTTCCATATAACCCTCTCTGTTTTCGTTTTTTCTGAAACACACGGAAACTTTTCACTCTGTTTTTATCCCTAATCACGATCATGACTACTTATACAACAAGGTGTATTCATGTTATTACTAATATTAAAGCCGTCAGCCCTTTGCTCGCACAAGAGCGTTTTGGGCTAGCGTGTTCGCTCCCCATGATATCTATGTCGGCTTTTTTGCCCGACGCCTCTTGCCGAGCCACGTCAGTGGCTCCCCCTTGTGTCCGGTGGGGCCTCTAGGTCGTTCTGTCTATCTGGTACGGTGGACTGGGTGCATCAGATGCTGCTCACAGGATAGGGTCCTGTGCAGCCGTGTTCTCTTTCTGCGGTGTCTGCATTGCTATTTCTATCAAAGGCATCACCTTGGGCTACGTTCACGGCCTCACGCCTATGGTCATTGGGCCCTTTCGGTTGTTCTGCTTGTGTGGTGTGGTGGACTTGGTGCGTGCGATATTTCTCGCATGAGGTGGTTTTTCATTGTCGTGTTCGCTCCTCGCGGTGTTCGTGTCACCTTTTTTGTCTGACGCTTCGCCTTGGGCTGCGTCCAAGGACGTCTGCCTGTGGCCGGTGGGCCCTCTCAGTCATTCTGCTTCCGTGCTATGGTTCACCTAGTGTACGTGGGTATGTAGCTCGGATGGAGCGGCTAGCTGGACTGAGGTTGGGTGCGCACGATGATGCTGAGCCTGTCGTCGGCTACGTCTTTCACAAACCAGGCTGTAGCAATTTGTCTAGCTGATACGTAATCTCTATACCAAGCGGAGTCCTATGTAGTCAAGTTGATCGTATTATGTAAACCAAACAGACCAGAGGGCTTAGCAATCTTGTTCGGTAGACTAAAAATGAAAGTGGTGGACTTGGCGCATGGGATATTTCTCGCATCAGGGAGTTTTGTGATGTCGTGTTCGCTCCTCCTCACGCCTGGGCTACATGCATGGACTTGTGCCTCTGATCTTTGGGCCTTCTCGGTTGTTCTGCTTGCGTGTTGTGGTTGATCAGGCATGTTAGAACGTGGCTACGATGGAGCAGCTGGCTAGACTGGGGCTAGGTGCATACAATGGTGTTGAGGCTATCGTTGGTTGTGTCCATCAGTGCGCGCCTATGGACAGTGCACCCTATCGGCTCTTTTCTCTATCTAGTGTTGTGGACCTGATGTGTGGGGATGACACGGAGGCTGATTGGCCCAGCTCTCGCTTGGCAGAGTGGTACACATCGGTGGTGTTGTCTGTTGGATGTGGCTTGGGTTCGGCTAAAGGCGGGTGAGGTGCTCTTTTAAAGGATTAGGCCCATGGCCGATAGGACTCTGCACCGTTGTATTGTTGGTTCGGTTAGCGCGTGCCCGTCAGCTGTTTTCTCTATCTACTGTTGTGGACCTAGTGCTTGAAATGGTATGGCGACCGATCGGCCTAGCTTTTGCATGGGAAAGCGATGCGTTCGGTGATTTTGTCCTGATGTTTAGTTTCTACATCTTACGTTTTAGGGTTTATGGTTTAGAGCTCTATGCAGTTGTTGTATAGTAGTCGCAGATGTTTTTTCTACTGAAAGCAAAGGATACAATTGTGTTCGGTTGGGTATGATCGGTTAGGTGTATTAGAGTTGCCAGCTATTGGGGGCATCAGCGATGGGCTGTGTCGTTTGTAGTTTTGGTTCACTCATAGTTCGATGTGTTTTGCATAGTGTTTAGATTTCAAGGTTATCTTCAGCTGTTGTGTAACAGTGGTGGTGCATGGGGTCTACTTCACAGGTGTCCTCTGCTGTGGCAGAAATCAGAAAGTTAAGACACTGTGGATCTGCGGTTCACAGGCTTGCTCTTCTAGCAAAAGCAAAAGATACGGTTCAATTCACTTGGTTATGATCGTCCCGGTGTACTATAGGCCGTTTTCTTGCACGAGAGGGTTTTGGACTGTCATCTTTGCTGTGAATATTATGTTAGGTTATTATGTCAATCAGTCATCGTTAGTCAGGTGTATTAAAACCGCAATGTAGCAGTCGTCGGTCAGGTGTATTAAAATGGCAGCATGCTATTTGCTCGCACGATGGGATTTATTACTAGCATGCTCACTTTTCGTTATCTCCACGTCACCCTTTATTTATTTGATGTTATGAGTATGTATATATTTTGTTTGATAAGTATTTATATATTTTTGTTTAAATTTAATCAAAGTTTTAAAAAAATATCTTTTAAAAATCAAACATCTTTTAGTATAATATAAAATGTATACAATTCTAACTTTCATATGGCAAGTTGGTATAAGTCATCTATAACTATCCACGTCAACTAAAAATGATTGAACGGTTGGCTGTTCACTGTGATACCAATTATAATAGCATAGTGTCCACAGGTATGTGCCTCTAACTGGTAGGCTATCACTTGGTCCGTCAGATAAGAGTAAGATTGCTGTGAGCTGCGCCTGTAACTGGTAAGCTGGTGGATTGTTCTGTTTAGTTAATGTGGTGGACCGGGTGTATATAGATAGCACTGAGAGTGAGTGAATTACATTCTGCTGAGAAAATATGTATTGGCTCGAGGAATTGGCCATGTTGTCTGTCTGCCGTAGGTTCGGTTTGCCTAATGGGCATGGAAAGGCCTAGGTCTATGGCTTTCTTCAGTCAACGCGTGGTACGCATACATAATGAATGATGGTAAAACCTCTTACAATATCAATTTGGCCTATGCTTAATGGGAAATGTATGTGTACTATAATGGTAGTGAAAACGGCTATCGGTTGATTCCTTTGGCCGATAGCTGATATGATTTGTGTAGGTAGCTTCATATGTGCAAAGATGAATGCCAGCTTATACAGAGGCACCGCTAGCTGTTACTACCCTGTTGTTTTGTTGTTTAAGGTTTACGGTGTAGGGTTTAATCTATGGTTGTTTTACAACAGTTGCGACGTATGGAGTTCTCGTCATTTACGTTTTGTGCAGTTGCGAACATGGAATGGCCAAGACACTATATTCGATGAAGGTTGCTCTTCTAGCAGAAGCAATGGCACGATCTCTTTTGGAGTATCATATTAGGTCATCATGAGCCAAGTATATTAAAACTGCGAATCATGAGTCATATAACGTGATATATATAGATATGCAAGCATGATGACTTGTATACAGGTACTACTACTTATTATTACCCTACTATTTATGGTTTAGGCTTTAGGCTTTATGGTTTATGGATAGATATATGTAGAGACACATCCTCATTTATAGATAGCCAGAGGCACTTATTACTTTACGGTCATGCGTGCCTGTGTTTACTAATCAGCGTTGAAGAGTTACAACATATGGACTTCCCATCCCGCTCGTTTTGTGCTATCGCGGATGTCAAAAAGTCACAACATTGCAATCAAGGAATATCACTCTTTCGGGGGGAGCAAGAAGATACATTCATTTTTTTAGTATATAAATATAGAGTGTTAGTTCATCTGGTTGCCAAACCAAATGTTCCCCACATCCTTGCTAAAATGGAGCCATCTAGGAAGCACGCATGGCTATTGTTGTCTTCGCTAGTCCTGAACCGCTCACATTCCTCGTCTCCGCAAGCCCCGGAATGCTTCGGCTTACCATGGTCTATGCTAATTCGAGGGCGCTCTCGCTCACTGTCTCTAGTGCCGATGACCTCCCTCTCTTCTTCTCCGGTAGCGGTGTGGTCTCGATCGTTGTCATCCGAACGATCATTAGGTTACATTATGACCGACTCGGACGATGACAGGTTTCATGGCTACAGGAAGCCTGTCCCAAGGGGTGATGCTCTGCACATCATCGTCAAGGAGGATGGTGCCTTGCGATGCCCTATTTGCTCTAGGAAGAAGCAACGTAACTGGACATGGAATGGTGCTAGGAACCATGTCGTGGGTATCGCAAGGTTTGGCTCTGAGAAGCATAGCAACAAAAAGAAGAGTCACCATCGTTAGCTAGCTAGAAACCATGGGTGGATGTGTAGTGTGTTTAGATATTAGTAGTTGAAGTTTAGCTCTATATGCGTGTTTTAACCTGAACTTTGTATATTATCTTTTAATATCAGGTTTATATATGTGTATTAACCTGAACGTTGTGTATATTAACATCAGGTTTATATGTGTTATGGCATGTCTGTATTAACCTAAACGTTGTATTCATGTCTTTTAATACCAAGTTTATATATGTGTTATGGTAATATTATAGACAAGTTCATTTGATATTGTTAGTTCATCCTATTTGCAGATAGTTTTGCACGCATCTTTGCATACGATTTATCAAACTTTCGTTTTTAGTCTACCGAACAAGATTGTTAGGCCCACTAGACTATTTGGTTTACATAATGCAGTCAACTAAGTGCTTGGGGGTACGACCCAACTTGACTATATAGGACTCCGCTTGGTACATAGATTACGTATCGGTTGGACGAATTGGCTACAAACATGGTTTATGAAGGATTGAGTCGATGGCTTATAGGTGTTTGGATGATTATATATATCGGTATGATAGTAAAAAAATTACATTGGTCTATGTTATTAGTTCTTCGTACATTTTCTGATTTGTATCGGATGGAGCAATCATCTACAACCGATCAGAGGGATGGTGTATTGCTAGGGGCATCGGCCATGCTAGGTGTCGGTTGCAGCTTGGATTTAGCTACAAGCTGCTAACTAGAATTGGGAAGGGTTCGACCGATGGCCCTTAGGGCTTTCTATATCAGTGTGATAGTAATAAAAATTCATTGATTTATTGACCTTCGTCAGTCTATCGATTTGGCTGATGCTTAATGGGAACTGATATATGTAGTATGATAGTAAACTTTCGTTGTTCTATCAATACAGCCCACCATTAAGGGGAACTGGCATATATAATCATAATAGTGGTGCTCAAATTTGCTATTGTATCTTTGCATACGATTTATCCGACTTTCATTTTTAGTCTACTGTGAACAAGATTGCTGGGCCTTCAGGACTGTTTAGTTTACATAATGCGGTCGACCAAGTGCTTGGAGGTACAACTCAGCTTCACTATATAGGACTCCGCTTGGTACAAAGATTACGTATCGGCTGGACAAATTGGCTATAGCCTGGTTTGTGAAGGATAGGACCGATGGCTTATAGGTGTTTAGACGGTTATATTATATATTCGTATGATAGTAATAAAAAATTGCATTGGTCTATCGACCTTGGCTGGTCTATATTATTAGTTCTTACCATGTTTACTGATTTGTATAGGATGGAGGAGTCGTCTACAGCCAAACAGAGGGGGCATATTATTAGGGGCATCGGCCATGCTAGGTGTCGGCTGTGACTTGGGTTTATCTACAGGCTGGTAACTAGATTTGGGAAGGGTTTGACTGATGGCCCTTAGGGCTTTGTATATCACTATGATAGTAATGACAAATTCATTGATCTATTCACCTTTGTCAGTCTATCGATTTGGCTAATCGACACTTAATGGGAACTGATATATGTAATGTGATAGTAAACTTTTGTTGTTCTATCAATACAGCCGACTATTAAGAGGAACTTATATATATATATATATAATCGTAATAGTTGTGCTCAGATTCACTATTGTCGTATGTTGTTGGTCGATGGCTGGTGAGATTTGCCTCTATTGACTGATGTAGAGATGTATGATGTGTTATATACGGAAGCATTGCCACTTATTACTATCAGGCTTACGGTTTCAAGCTTTGGATTATATGCACCTATTCTCCAATAGTTTCCCAACTGATCAGCTTCCTCCATCTTCAATTGGTGCTTCGTTAAGATCACGAACAACCTTTGAAATTGGTGTAACGATTGTTAAGACGTAACGTCCCTAAACGGTTATAATCAGATCATCGACGACACCTCCTAGCAATCAACTTATCCCTCTTATCGAAAGATCGGGTTACCTAAATCCCACTAGTTACTCATCCATCTAGTGCTAGATTAGTAGTAGTGATGTGCACCGGGGTGCAATTTGTGGCCCGATCTTCCAATAGGTTCGATTGAGGCGACGAGTGGACGTTGACGCTTTAAGGCTTCCGGTCAGCGATCGAAACCTTGCAATCGCTACACCCTCTCGTCTAGTCGTTATCAACCATGCTCTCACGTAGTCGACCTCACCACGAAGGTTTTGATCCTGCAAATCAATCGAAGAA
>KE372862.1:294211-306960 GCA_000418225.1 Zizania latifolia | reverse complement strand
CACCACTGCGGATGTCGCTGTGGCCATCGTCGCTCCAACCGTCGTCGTCGCCACCATCATCGCTGCCGCCGTCATCGTCATCGTCGTCGCCGCAGTCGTCGCTGCCATAGTCATCGCTGCCATTGCTGTCGCCATTGCCACCAATGTCCTGTCGAAGAGCGCTATCGACAGTGACGTACGGCATTATGTCGGCGCCAGCAGCACTGACATCCAAACGGACAGAATCTTGCTCTACCAAGTTCTTAGCCTAGATGACGGCGTCTTCGGCCTGGAGGACCCTAGCATCCTCTGAATCCTCCTAGACCTGCATGACCCACGCAATGTACGAGTCATTCGTGGTCGTCGAGAAGTCCTCCTCAGACGTCCACGACCATGAAGTCGATGTGGAGCAAGACAACATGACTAAACATAGAAACAAAACGTAAGACGAATAAAATATAGGGATAAAGACGAACAACATGAATAAGATGAAAGCGGACTTACTGAAGCGGAAGAACAACGGGCGGCAAGAAGGCAAAAATGAAATGATGTGAAAGTAGTACATGAAACAACGGAGTAGATGGACCTTCTTATATAGTCGTGTCTTTAGTACCGGTTACGAATACAAACGGGCACTAAAAGGCGATGGGTTCAGGTCCCGAAGAGACGCTGGCATGAAACTTTCGCCTTTTAGTACCGGTTGACATTATAAACCGGTACTAAATTTGGATAGGCACAGATAACGAGGAGACACACGTCATATTTTGGCCAACTGCTCCATTATTAGTATCGGCTTACTACTGGAACCGGTACTAAAGTTCAACGGGTGTTCCAAGGAGAGACGAGCGTTAGTACAAAGGCTAGCGACTGTAGCGATCGTCACCGTATAAAGTTTTTGGATTTCCTTTTTCAAACTAAAATTTTTTAGCACAAGGTAAACACCGAAAAAACTGATTAGAGACTTGTTCATCTCGTACACCGCATTTCACAGAGTAAGAAACTTCATTCAGTTAAATACGACTCCACTTCATTCAAACACAGTGGCTAATACAAAAGTTCAAACTATATAATAGCTAATTAATTACAACTTTTTAACCATAATACGATAGTGCTGACAGTCGCGAGAAGAACAGATGGCACTCGTGCTTGATTCTGCATTCCTCGCTGCAGAAGGACATAGTCATGCACAAGTGCGGCATCACTGTTGTGCTGGGTTCTGGATCCCACCACCCATGCACCGCTAGACGGACAGAGTCCACCGTGCGATCACGAAAATGCCAGTAATACTCGTTAGTGATCCTCCTGCGCACGCCGCTGATGGTAGCCGCCCTGTCCGTCGCCTCGTATTCCACTAGCCTTATAAGCCACAACACGAGCTCAGTTGTGGTGCCTTCGTGGTTGTACTCGACGAGGGCGAGCAAGTAGACAGCCATCTTGTGTCCGGCCTCTGCGGACATACGTAGCAGTTGGACACACTGCGACGGTAGCCCTACACGGAAGGCTAGATGCATGCCCCAGATGAAGCATGCCGTCGTGTGGCTCACATCTGCCAAAGTGCGCAACAGCCATAGGTACCGAGGATGCTCCTCCCAAGACATCTAGGGACCTTCATGAATCAGGGCAAACCTTCTCCTGACGGCGCGATCACGGCACGTTTGGCGCATGGTCCGGCTGACCTAGCGTGGCCTCTAGAGGTCAGCCAGGGGTGCTTCGGAGGTCTCTACGATATGCCGGGTGATCTCCACGACGATATCACACGGTACCACGTTCCACCCACTCAGCGCCATGGTCACCGCGTACGTCGATTAACTCTCCACCGATGGTCTAGTAGGAAGAAGGGGGCTAAGCGAGGAGTGCTAGAGTGCTAGTACGAGACGTATGGGTTGCGATCGGAAAAATTTAACATAGCGATTAGTGCGATCAAGCATCGTCGGGGAAAAGAAGCGGTACTGTTGTCACGGGAAGTGAACCATCGCCTCGGGACTGAACGAAGCAGTTCCATCGTCCGTCAGCGCGCGTGGCTTAGCGTGCTTGCGTGTATCAGTGAAGAAATGATTTAGAATCTTTAGTACCGGTTTTCTTTTTTACCTGGTACTAGAGATATCTTTAGTACCGGTTTTATTTATTACCCGATACTAGCGATACCTTTAGTACCAGGCCATAAATAACACCGGTACTAAAGATATATATGATTATGAAAAAAGCACATATTTGTATTTCAATTCAAATTCTACTCAACTAAGTTGGATTTCATTTCAATTCAAATTTTACTCAACTAAGTTGGATTTAATTTCAATTTAAATTCTACTCAACTAAGTTGGATTTCATTTCAGTTCAAATTCTACTCAACTAAGTTGGATTTTATTTCAATTTAAATTCTACTCAACTAATTTAGATTTCATTTCAGTTCAAATTCTGCTCAACTAAGTTGGATTTCATTTTAATTCAAATTCTCCACAACTAATTTGGATTTCAATTTAATTCAAATTCTACTCAACTAAGTTAAATTTTATTTCAATTCAAATTCTACACAATTAAGTTGGATTTCATTTTAATTCAAATTCTACTCAATTAAGTTGGATTTTATTTCAATTCAAATTCTACTCAACTAAGTTAGATTTCATTTTGATTCAAATTCTACTCAACTAAGATGGATTTCATTTCAATTTAAATTCTACTCAACTAGGTTTGATTTCATTTCATTTCAAATTCTACTCAACTAAGTTGGATTTTATTTCAATTCAAATTCTACTCAACTAAGATGGATTTCATTTCAATTCAAATTCTCCACAATTAATTTGGATTTCATTTCAAATTCTACTCAACTTAGTTGGATTTCATTTTAATTCAAATTCTACTCAACTAAGTTGGATTTCATTTCAATTCAAATTCTACTCAACTAAGTTGGATTTTATTTCAATTCAAATTCTACTCAACTAAGTTGGATTTCATTTCAATTCAAATCCCACTCAACTATTTTGGATTTCATTTCAATTCAAATTCTACTCAACTAAGTTGGATTTTATTTCGACTCAAATTCTACTCAACTAAGTTGGATTTTATTTCAATTCAAATTATACTCAACAAAGTTGAATTTCATTTCAATTCAAAATCTCCACAACTAATTTGAATTTTATTTCAATTTAAATTCTACTCAACTAAGTTGGATTTCATTTCAATTCAAATTCAACTCAACTAAGTTGGATTTCATTTCAATTCAAATTCTCCATAACTAATTTAGATTTTATTTCAATTCAAATTCTACTCAATTAAGTTGGATTTCATTTCAATTCAAATTCTTCACAACTAATTTAGATTTCATCTCAATTCAAATTCTACTCAACTAAGTTAGATTTCATTTGAATTCAAATTCTCCACAACTAATTTGGATTTCATTTTAATTGAAATTCTTCACAACTAATTTAGATTTCATTTCAATTCAAATTCTACTCAACTAAGTTGGATTTCATTTCAATTCAAATTCTCCACAACTAATTTGGATTTCATTTTAATTCAAATTCTACTCACTAAGTTGGATTTCATTTCAATTCAAATTCTACTCAACTAAGTTGGATTTGATTTCAATTCAAATTCTACTCAACTAAGTTAGATTTCATTTCAATTCAAATTCTCCACAACTAATTTAGATTTTATTTTAATTCAAATTCTACTCAACTAATTTGGTCATAACTAATTTCATTTCATTTCACTTCAGATGTACACCGAAGAGTGATACAACATGGTTTTATTTCAGCCAATCATAGTACGTACCAATAATTTATACCATATAACAGATGTTGTTCTAAGCTAAAGTACATACATAGTTGCCTCTAGTGCACCATTGCTAATGTGGAAGTGAAAAACGCAAATTATGCCAACAACTATCTCGTTAGCTTGCAGAAAATGGCCAAAACTAGTCGTTAGGTAACAACGCACATCTGTCAATTTGTGCACTGCAATTAGGACTGGTGTGCCTCCTACTGCTGTCACTTAGATCTCTGTGGTCTATTAGTGTAGATGAGGTATGATGTATTTCTCACAATATTACCTTGAAAAGTACTGTTACAATTAAATGTTCTGGTAGCTAGTTAGCCAAGTCAAGTGCATATAGCTAGGTATAGATGTTTACAATTGTGACATGTGCAAAGTGCTTACCATTCTATTTTTCTTGATGACCGATGGATTGTTTGTGCAGATATATAATTGAGTATCGGAGGATTTCGTAGCCAAGATGTCTTGAAGAAAAGACTTCCTTTCTACCGTTAGATCTGTTGGATTGCCAAAAAATAGATGATCTTCAGTTGGTCATTGTCGTCTTCTCTGGATTTCTGTTTTCTCTTCTTCTCAGCTGGTCGTGCGGATCCAATAGCGTCATCTACCATTATAAAAAAGCCGATAAGTATATATATAAAATAAGTAATGGCTTGTATGTATAATAAGTAATGCGAGTTCGTTATATATATATATACCGCTATCACTTGAGTCCACTCTTATGGCTTGTGGGGCTTTCTCTTCGCTATCATTATTGAAAATGGTAGCCCTCGTGAACAGCGGGTCTCCCATTGTTAGTACCACAATGTCCCCTTCTTCTAGGTGGAATCGGTAATAAAATTCAGATCACTCTTTACCTAGGCAGAAGGTGCCTCCACATTTTTTAACCTCGATCATATTGATGTAGCCAGCTCTTGTTGAGATCTTAAGAGTGTCACCCTCGTGAATGTTACGGAGATTGACGAAGTTTTTTTGGTAGAAACTAGAACAGTGAGATAACGTACATTACATTAGTTTGTTATGATTTTAATTTGTTACCACATAAATAGAAAATGCAATGTATAAATATACGATGTAAAGCCTTTGCCAATGATCAATTTTTAGAAGGCAATCATTCGGCTTATAAGCCGGCACCTAAAATAGGCAATTGTGTCAAACTAATTTCACTTGAGATTGTACAAAAGTTAACGAACTAATCCACATTATATATTTATCTGCATTATATTACTTATATTTGTAAATTAAACTAAGATGCATTGCATAACTGGTACTAAAATACAGCATTTTCATTGCATATTTGAGTGAGGGCGTACTGGTCGACCGACGCATAAATGAAAATCACATGTGCATTGCAGTACTAAGATTATTCACATGGATTACTACAGCTATACAGATCGGCCAAATAACATCTCATAATGCAGTGTTCAATCAACCCTAAAATAGCCAAAAAATGAGGAAAACAAACCCTGAACTAGTCGCACGGGCGGAAGAAGAACTGAAGAACAGATGCTGAAATGTGGAACAGGAGATTTTTGGGGATATCACAAAAGATTTAGTACCGATTCGGGATACCACCCGGTGCTAAAGTTATTAGCACCGGTTGGTGTGCCAACCCAGTACTAATGCGTAGGCTTTTAGTACCGATTGGATACCTTGATCGATACTGATAAGTTTAGTACTAGGCGATCTCCTGACCCGGTACTAAAACTCTTTATTAGTACCGGTTGCGGCTACCCACGACGTTCTCTCTCTTTTTTGGCCGTTGCAGATGACTTTCGATACTGGCTCCAGTTGGAATGGGTACTAAAAGAGGTGGATGGATTACCACTTCTCTAGTAGTGAACGTATGGAGTAGTTTATAAAGTGTGGTGTTGATGTTTTAGGGTTGGCAGGTTTTTCTGGGATAACCTAGTGTTCGTTAATGGGGTTTAAGATTGTGGTAATCTTCTGTCACGAGCACAAAACACGAGCTTTTACCTAAACTCGTGCCTCAGTTGAATAATAATCATATGTCCTGCTAGTGTGCATTACTCGATAGTTACACATTAGTGTTTTATGGGCTCAAAACGCGATCGATATGATGTGACTTATATGGTTAGGTTTTCTACAGGGATGAATGGGAATGAGCCTGCTAGAGTTGTAAGATTTAGCATACTTGATGGAGTGGAGTCGCTTGTACTTATATCATCTACTCAAGATTGCTTGACCTAGATGAGATCACATGTTTGTTATATGGAGTGACTAATCCTTATAAACTATTTGGGCTACTATTAGGATGGACAACACGCACCTCACTTGCTGTCTACATTATTATTTAGCCTAGACTGCCTATGTTGGTCACTTGGCCTTATCGCTTGTCTTGCTATCCCGAGACACCTCTCTATAGTCTCGCACCTTAGACGTGGTTGGATGGAATGTTCTTTGTCTGCTTGACATAACCTAGCAGATATAATAACGAAGTTGGATGCAAGTGATCACTCACATTAATATGGAGTAACCCTAGCAAGCACACGCATTCAATGCAGGTTAGTGATTCACATCTTGCTTCGTTTGATGCACTTTGTTAGGCTTAAGGCCCACAAAGAGTCATCCCTCAACCAGCTACATGGTTAGAGCGCTCCGCGAGGGCACACCCTGCTCCTAGGGCCACGGAAAGCAGCTTGTCGACCAGGTGACTGGTTAGAGTACTTCATGTTGGCATTTCATTATTGGGTCTTCAAGGCTCTAATGTAACAACCTAATTAGAATGTTTTATGTGGGCTTGTCTATCCTAGTCAGTCCGATTGCTATCCTAGTTAGCTGTCCTATACAACCACATCTAATCTAATCGTGCTTGAGGAGAGCCATTCTACCACTAAGGAGAAAAGCTTATATAGTTGGACCTTGTTGCAAGGCCGCAAGCTATGTAGACCAAGTCACCTAATAGTTAAGTAAAGATTAGACATAAGTTATGATGAAATTAGTATGGTCGTATCTCCATATTTATGGTGTCGACATGTGGTATCTCGTACACACAAAGGTTTAACTTTTAGCATTCAAAATTTGTCCAACAAGAACTTAAATTTTAGCATATTTTTTATTAATACGTGTATATTTAATGAGTTTCGATTGGTCAAACAAGTTGTACCATCGAACAGACCACTGCACACGAGCGCGCACGACAGCGTAGACTATTATTTTTGGTTAATTACGTTGTTCCAGCCTTGTGTGCCGGAGCCGCAGTAGCAGCAGAATATGTTGCTTTTTCCTGCTGTTAAATTAGTCCTTTTGTTGGAGTAATTTAATTTGTGTTTTGGGCTTCTCGGTGGGGGTGCATGAGAGTGCATGAGACGACGACCAGCCCCTGCCCAAAACGCAGTACATACATGTCCTCAGATTCCTACTACTCTCCCTCTTCTTCTTTCGATGAAATCTTTGATTCTTTCGTTGCTTGTTTCTTCTCCTCTCCACGGCAGGTTTTACAATCCCGTTCTTGACCGATTACCGCCTAGGATTACCGAGCAGTAATTGGCTTAATTCGGCCAAAATTTATATTTTAAAATTTGAATTCAAATTGGTTCACTAAATGGTTTGCTGATCGGTAGCCGAGGTTTAGTGGTTAGTTACAGTGATATGAGGCTCGGTAACCACTGAAATGGTACCAGCTCGATAACCACAATTTGTTGCTTGATAACCACGGCATCAGGCTCTGTTACTATGATACCAGCTCAGTAATTGGTTAGAAAATTTTTCAGCAAAATTTGAAAACTTTAAAACTACAGAAAATTATTTTCTAAGGTAAATCGAAAACTTACAACAACATAAATTTTATAAGTTCACAACTTCACATACAAATTACAAAACAACATGGCTAATTAACAATTTAGGCATTCCAACTTATCTGTAAACTACAGAAAATTGTTGTAATGTTATATTTTTTTTTGATACATTTTGTTAAAATTTTGACATAATATTTGTCATTTTCCGAAATAAATTAGAAACTTACAATACCACAAATTTATAAGTACACAACTTTACATATAATATCACAAACTTATCAATTCATAACTTCACATGCAACACTACCATAGAAAACTCTATTAGTGACGGATAATAACCTCTATTAGTGACGGGTAAGTCTCCCGTCACTCTTATCACGTCAGTAAAGACCGATCATTAGTAACGGGTGTTTAATATTTACCCGTCACTAAAGGGGAGCCTATCGGCTCACCTGTTATAGCCTTTTAGTGACGGGTGGTAATATCACCCGTCACTAAAGAGTCCTTTAGTGACGGGTGATTATTGTCACCCGTCACTAATAGTATGGTCATTTAAAAAACTTATTATTATTATGCTGCATCCTGAATCAAAGCCAGGATTTGACAGCCAACATCCAATATTTCAAAGCATATCACAGAAGTTTTATCACAGAACACAGACAATTCATCATAGAAGATTCATAACCAAATTAATATCACATATATTCACTTCTAACTCGTTATCTCGAAGAAATTGGCTAAAACAAAGTTCTATAAGATTAACTTCTAACTTTTAGCTAACTTGTAAAACAATTTACACCACATACATAACTGCCTCAACTGTACCATTGTTGATGTTGAAATAGAAGACGTATATTGTGCCAACTACAACAGTGAGATAATATCACATCAATTTGTTAGTTTTGTTACCACATAAATAGAATATACAATGTACAATGTATTAACCTGGTGACGCCCTTGAACATAATGATATATTTTCAGGAGACAACACTGAGGAACATAAGTCGGTACCTATATTGTTGGCATTGATTGCTATAACTAAACACTGCACTTGCAGTATAGGACAGCAAAAAAATAAAATAATGTCATCTGATGGGCCTACCTACTGCTGGAAGTGCCCTGTTTATCACTTGGGAGGCTTGCCATGTCCCTAATTCGTGTTATATTTAACAACGATAAAAAAATACAATAATAGTTGTGTAAACCAAAAGATAAAAATACGGATTGCTCTCAGATGTCGGGCTACCAACTTAATGTCCTCCTCGCCACTGGACTATATTTTAATTCACATGTGTGTGTGATAATAAATTAATTAAATCTTACCCCTAAAGAATATTGAAGAAAAAAACGTAAAAGACTAAACTATATGAAAGTGAGCACATAATGTAAGATGCATGAACAAAATATAGGAACAATAATAATAGCACGTAATGTAATCATTGCATGAACAAACTTGTCAAAACGAAAAAAAGAACCTAATTGTCATACACATCCTCATACTAATAGTCTTCTCTTCATTGAGCGCATAATATAAGATCATTGCATGAATACAATAACTAAATAATACTAGTAGCACGTAATGTAACATCATTGCATTAACAAACTTATCAATACAAAAAAGAGAGCCTAAATATCACACACATCATCATATTAATAGCCTTATCTTCATTGAGCGAATAGGAAAATATATTCACAAAGCAATATATTCATAAACCCTAGCTAGTCTCGATGGAGGAGGAGGAGATGCACGAGACGAGATGGTGGTGAGGAGGGTCAGCGACGGAATGGAGGGTGCGATGGCAGAGGAGAACGACGAGCGTGACAGCTAGGGTTTAGGGTTCTGCACGATATAAAAGTGTTCTGTTGGCCCCGTCTATTTATACACAGCAGGCACCTATAGTGACGGCGGCAACTACCGCCCGTCACTAGTGATCGATGTTATCATTAGTGATGGGTTGTAATGTGATCTGTCACTAATGGGGTGCCCCTTCTTTAGTGACGGGCTACATTATGACCCGCCACTAATAAGGCAGTATTACTGACGCGTGAAAAACAGTATATCACTAAAAGTGTATCACTGATGGGCGTCACTAATCCGTCAGTAAAACTTAGTTACTAAAGACTATTTTTGTGGTAGTGCAAATTACAATACAACAGAGCTAATTGGTAATTCGAACATTTTCAAATAAATAAAATTTATATTAAATAATACATAACACATGCGATAATACATAACATATGTTATAATGCATAATGCATAATGCATGTGATAATACATAACACATGCAATAATATATAATTCATGTGATAATATATATCATATTAGATAAATCCCATACATGTATTTTGTGTTGAATCATTCAATTGTATTTTATGCTGTAAAAAATAAAAAAGAAAAAGAAAAATTCATAGGATAATGGACCGATCGGCTAAGCTAAAGTAATTATTTTGACATTTTCTATTTATTTCATCTCGCTCGGTTCATAACTTTATGATATTTTAATATTTTTGAGAACTAATTTTACCATATATCATATTAATTCACCTATATTTTTAGCAATTTTTAAAGATTTTTTCATTTTTTCAATTTCAAATTTAAAATTTGAATCAAACTGGTTTGCTTGAGCAAACCGACTAGCAGCGAAACAGCGGCTACCGCGCGGTAGCCGCTTGAGATGGCTAACCCTGCTCCACGGAAGCTGTCTGTGGTTGTGGTCGTTCAATCTGCATGCCCTTTTATCTACTACTCTCCTTGTTCGGCTAAGCTTGTATTCGGATTCGCCGCATATATCATCGGATCGGATATACTAATATTACATCAGCTTATGGTATGGATATGCAATCAGCAGCAGCTGTGGCTCACACGTAAGTTCCTGTGGCCTGTCGCCTCCTACTTTTGCTGCTTTCCCTCCGTACCCATTACCCAATACTAGTATTTTTCAAGCTTAATTGGTTGCATTGTGAGGCTGCCAATTACTCCGTATAATTTTTCTCCGTGTTATTCATTATCTTTTTTTACCAACTCCGGCTGAATGACAATCGCCACGCGTCATTTACACCGTAGGGGGGGAAATAAATCCACTTAACTTCCGATGACAAAACAGATTCTTTCTTTATGGAGACCAGACAAAATCTGTCTCGTACTCTGATCGTAGAGTCGTCTGACCTACCAAACGGCATGCAATGCAATATCATCCTTGCATCTGGCTGCGTTGACTGTACTTAGTAGCCCAGCCTACGTGGCACACATGCACTTCATACACGTGTCACCCACGTTCGTTTTAAGAGTAAAAAATGTTTCAGTGCAAGAGTATGCACTTATGTTGGTTGGGGATGGCTTTGTGGGCCGCCGATGCCCTCGTCTCCATTATTCGGTGGTGGACGGTGGGCTTGTCTTTCTTTTCTTTATTAGGAGTTATTTAGAGCTTTTTTGGTTTTCAGCCTTGACTTACCACACCTAACACCTCAAGTTAAGTTTGTCATAGATTGTTTAGCTGCTGTTTGATTGCTGAATACATTGAAGTTCGTCACAGCCACAACATCCCTTTGCCACAGTTTTTTACGCCAAATATGTGGCGCCCGAATTTTCCCGCCACACCCTCCTGTGGCGCGCCACGCCCAAAACTCTAGCACAAAAAAGTTCACAGATTTCTCTTTCCTCACTTCACAGCTCACCACCGCCGCCCCTGCCCTCGCCGGCCGGCGCCCCTGCCCCCATCGGAGCTCCGCCCAGGTCCTCCGTCGCCCTCGCCAGACGTCGCCCGCCCGGCGGAGCTCCTCTCTCTCCATCGCCACCAACTCCTCCGGCCTTGCGCCATCGCTGCCTACCTCCACAGCATCGTCCTCGTCCTCCTCCGCAGCAACTCGCACGGCGGCGACGACCAGTCCCAGAAGGTGGGTCAGGCCTCTCCGATCTGATTTTCTCCGCCCAAGCCAGCCGCCGCATAGATGCAACATGCATCTGTTTCACTGATCTGCTAGAAAAATTATGTTGTGCTGCAGCCTTGGTCATCACTGGAACAGATCTGCCATAGTACCAACGCATCATTACCCGGCCATGTAATTCCTGTTTAAGCACTGCAATGCATCTAAGTGATGAACAAATCCTGCCCTTTTTTTTTTCTGTTTTCAGCACATTGCTACACAGGCCTGATCTTACCACATTTTTTTGTCTTGGCAAGCGAGTCCAGAACAGAAGGTAACACTAGGATGTTCAGATGAGTCCAACCGAATAAAAAGTAACTAAAAAAGTAAACTGTAGTACTAGTGGATAAAAGAAATAGGATAAAAAGTAATACAGAATATTCGGACTAGTCTCACTGGATAAAAAGTAACACTGCAGTACTAGTGGATAAAAGAAACAGGATAAAAAGTAACACTGGGACGTTTGGACCAATTCCACTAGATAAAAGTAACGCTGCAGAAAAAAAGTAACACTGCAGATAAAAAAGTAACATAGATCATTTAAATATTTGTGGCAACAAATCAAACAATAGCCACAAAAATTTTATCATACATTACTTATCAACCAAACATCTTACATTTGCCATAGAGTTTGACAAGCCACAAGTGTGATAACCTCTTAAGTTGAGGCGTGGTAAATTATGGCTATAAACCAAACAAGCCCTTAGGCATTCAACTTAGGTAGCGTTTGGTTAATTGGTTGAATGGAACTGAACGGTATGGGATTGTTCTAGATAGATTGATTTGGGATGAGATGATCCTGGATAAGGTGGTATAAGTAGATTATTTGGTTATATGTGTGAGATAATATATGAATGTGTTTGGTTGGTTGTACGGGATGGTACACATATATATTTAATTGCTTGGAAAATATATATTATATCTATGTATAGCTAATTAATTTTCCGCAATAATATTTTTTATATTTGTAACAATCAATAAACTATACTAATTAGTATTAATCTTTAGTAATTATTATTAATGGTAATTTAAGCTATTACTATTCATCACAAAATATCCATAATAATAACTAGTTATGGCTAATAACATCTAATTATAATTAATTTTTAGCTAAAAATAATTAAAACCACTAATCTTAACTAATCATAGATGTCGATGGATGGTCGGACAATCCTCCTCGGGGGTGGTCCGAGGGGGTGATTTGTGATGGCAGGGAAGCGCTGCACTCAAGACCCGATGGTTGCACAGCTCGTATGAATAGAACTGGCCGGAGGTGACTCGAGGTTTTAGAGTGGTTAGGCCCCTCTGATAGGGTAA
>KE372862.1:280762-291119 GCA_000418225.1 Zizania latifolia | reverse complement strand
CCCGCTGCTCCCGGCGCCCGTGCGCCTGCGATGCCGCGCCCGCAAGCGCCGTCCACGCCCACAGGTCATGCCCGCACACCACCCGTAGTTCGAACTCACCGCCAGAACGAGCTGCCGCCGCCAGGCTGCTCTCCCTTGCGTGGGCCATAATGGGCCAGAAAGAGAAGCAGAAAAGAAGCGGAAGGAAAGAAGAAAGAAAGAAAAGAAGAAAAAAAAGGAAGAAAAGAAAAAGAAAAAAAGGAAAAAAAAGAAAAAAAAAGTAATTTTGTATTTTAGTCCCTAAATTTCTTATAATTGCGCATAAATACGAATTTTGCGTAGAGGCCCCTGGATTTCTGAAAAATCACGCAGAAATACGAAGTTTGCGCGGAGGTCTGGATTTCTAAAAAAAATGACGCAGAAAATAAGAATTTTGCGTAGAGGCCTCTGGATTTCTGAAAAATCATACAAAAACTATGAATTTTGCGTATGGGCCCTCGGATTCATCGAAAATTCTAGAAATACCCTTTTCTTGCATAAAAGGACTTCCGGAATCCGAATTTCGTATCCGTTTTTCCTTTCAGCAATATTTTCTATGCTTATTTACTGTTTACTATTTTAATGTCTTTAATTGCCCGAATGCATTTGTCGTTGTGTATGAAGCGATAATGCACACGGGGTTACCCGTAGTATGGATTTGATTAGGCTAATGGGAGAGGTGTGGACGAAACTTGATGGTTATCTCACACAAAGAGACGGTGACAGAATCTTTTAGACAGGTTTGGGCCTCCCGGAGGATGATAACCTTAGTCCTGTGTGTGGAGTATGAGCTTTCAGGCGTGAAATAGCCTTAAGCGTGTAAAAGCTTCTGTCTAAAAACTTGTCCTTTCAGGCTTCCTCCGATCCCTTTATACGAGAGAGATCGGGGGTTACAAATGGTGATTAAGTGCCCTGTTAATGACCAATTAAAAGGATAAACGGTCGGTTCGTGGGCAATAACTCCCAAGATTACAGTGCTGATAACTGTCGTATTATGGAAATAAATGATAGCCTGGCGATCGTCCGAGTGTCGGTGATCGGGACGGATTTCCCGAGTGTTGGACTCAGGAATCCCTCAGATCGCCAACCACTAGCCTCCTGGAGGATATTGACTGTTGACTGGTCGGGTTAAAACCACTCAGGAGGTAGCTCGAGATCATATCCCCGACAGTAGCCCTCGAGCTCTTTGCGGTGCGTAGATGTAGTTGAGCAGTCGAAAAGAGCTTCAATATTTTGATCTTGATGAATTTCTCTCGGTCAGTGCACCGCTCAGGTGCACCTGCCGGGTGCAGCCCCTGAGGCTGGAGTTTCTTGAATAAAATAAGATCCAGTCTAAAAAATATTTTAAATCCGTGCAACCGCTGTATTGGCGTCCGATGAAGCTGACTTGTATATGGGGACAGATAGGTCCATCAAGTGGTCTTTGGCGAAAAGGTGTCAGTTGGAGTAGTCCGGCGCAATGGAGTGCTAGTGGGCCCCATCTAGCAAAAAGACGTCTGCTTGCACAGGGTGACGTGTGTCAGATTTGACAGTTTCGATGGGACCAATGCAACTTCCAAGGCTGCCTCTCGGATGCGAGTTCAAATTAATGAACTGCAAGCGTCGGTTCGCTCCTCAGGATCCGCCTTTAGATCTGTAATCAACGGTTATGAGGCAAAATCTAAGACATATCAACCGGCGTGGTTAATGCCTAAGATTGCTTTGAGATGCGTTCCAAGGCAATCTTGGAGCTTTGGGGATTTGGACTGTTGTGTGGAGAATTTATAAATAGCTTGCTGAAAGACATTTTATCCTTCCGCACGCTTTAAGCTTTTTGCCTTCGTCTTCCTCCTTGAGCCCAAACCCTCGCTGGCGCCTCGCAACCCTAATCGGTATTACGGTTGCATCGTTTGGTACCGCAAGACAAGAAGATTGTTTAACCTCAAACCTCTAGCACCACACCTCAACATCTCCATGGCGGTGCTCGACCCGCAAGTAGAGGTTGACCGCTCGGTGGAGTGGCAGTCGTCCAAGGTGACAAAGCACGTGGTGGCGCTGTTGGAGAAGCGGGGCGAACTCCCGCCGAGCGCGCTATTGGCGTGGCGCTCGGTAGGTGGGGAGGCGTTCCCGACCCCGAACACCCACGAACTTGTGGTGTTTGAGTCTTTTCTTTCTCGTGGATTCGGCTTGTCGGCCCACCCTTTCTTTCGCGGTGTCCTCCATCATTTTGACATCTCTTTTTGTAATCTTAACCCCAATTCCATCTTGCATCTCGCCATTTTTGTCCATCTTTGCGAAGCTTATCTCGAGATTGAACCGCATTTCATCTTTTTCATCATTATTTCTGCCTGTGACCGAACGTGAAGAAGAAAGTGGTCGGCGGTTGTGGTCTGCAGTTGCGGGATGGGAAGGTGACAGAGTACATCCCAGTGCCGCTCCCGACCTCTAACAAGGGGTGGCATTCGGGTTGGTTCTACATGGCCAACCACGAGCCAGCCCTTTCACCGGAGATCGACCGAGTGCCGCTACCGGTACTCACTTGGTCCAACTGCTACCAGCGGGAGAAGCAGGACCAAGTAGATGAGTTGGTGGAGCTGATCAAGATGCTCCGAGCCTAAGGCGTATCGGGCGTCCATGTGACGTTCAATTTCATCACCCGCCGAGTTCAGCCGTTGAAGCTGAGGACCCACCCGGCGTTTGAGTACTCGGGTCATGCGGACCCGACCAGGCAGTCAGTCGAGCACCTGTTGGCTGATGATGAGAAAAAGCGAGTGAAGCTCATCTTCGCCGGTCGGCTAGATCTTCACCCTGACACGCAGCCTAGGGCCTACAGGCTGCAGTATCCCTGACCATCGATAAGGATTTTCTGCTGCTTTCACTTCTTGAATTTTTTTGATAATGTCACCTGCCGGGCGCTAACTCTTGGACTGTGTAGGGCCGAGAGGCATTTTGCTCTCTGGCACCCTTGCCTGAGCAACCGCGGGGGGTCGGGCAAAAAAATATCGACCAGCACACCGGGCCGACTGGAGAAAAGAGGAAGGGCAAAGAAATTTGCCCTTATGCGACGAAGAAGGCGAAGGTGATGACCACAACAGTAGCAACAACGACGGCGGCACCGACATCCTAGGAGGCACCGAAGGTGCCATCGTCCTTCCCTGGAGAGGCGGGCGCTGACTCAGAAACATCTAGGGTGGCTCCGGCAACTGGCGACGCTGTGGCGTCGTCTTCTTCTGTGTCGACACCACCACCACCACCACCAGCTGGATCGTCCTTAGGCGCAGGGCCTAGTCGACGAAAGAAACTAGCATTTAGGCGGTCGGCGTAGTAAGTTTTTATGCAATTGTCTTGAATCAAGTAATTAGATTGAATTCAAAACTGATTTCTTGTGCTGTTCTTGACAACGCTCCGTCGTCCCTATCTGACCAGGATGCGGCGGGCTTTGGTGCCACAGCCCCCACCACTGACATAGTGGTGTTTACCGGGGGGGCTGACCAGCGAGGGGCCTCAGCAAGCGGTGCGGAGGCATTGGGTGCTCCAATCACCAACGAGCCTAGCGTGGCTACACCTGTACTAGAGCAGCCAGCAACAACACTGAGTGCCAGCGTGCCTCTCGCAACACAGCCAAGTGCTGTGGACTTAGAGGTAGCGACACCTGGCGGCCCTTTGCTGACAGTGGAGGTCGAGGTGCCGGTAGAGAACGTGGAAAGGCCCTCGGCGAAGCCTGGCGTGGCCGACCACATGGAAGTCGAGGTGCCGGCAGAGAACGTGGAAAGGCCCTCGGTGGAGTCTGGCGTGGTCGACCACATGGAGGTCGAGGTTCCAGTCGAGAGGGTGCCTCAACCGACCTCCGGCATGGCGACCAGTGCCCCGACCAGGCCGGTCGAGAGTGGAGCGACCGAGTACTTCGACGCACTCAGCTGGGTTGGTCAAGAGACCACCGTAAGTATCCCTGCAATCGTTAGTTTAATGCACACAATTTATATGCATACTAACTTGTTTTGTTTTTGTGCAGCGTCTCGTCAACCAGCTGACCGACTGGCTCAAACAGAGAGATGCCGATCTGAAGAGGTCTGAGGAGGACAACGAAATCCTCCGAGGTCAGCTGGAGATCCACTCCAATGGTAAGTGCTTGGTTACCCATTACTGTCTTTTTTGTTTGTCATTACTGTTCTAACCAGTGCTGATATAACAGAATGGTTGGCAGCGGAGGAGTGGATGGAGATGGCTGTTGGCTGGGCAGACCGATCGGCCACTTCAGCCGAAGCGGCTTTGGCTGAGAGGGATGAAGCCCTTGCCAAAGCAACGCAGGCAGAGGCCAAGGCGATAGAGGCAGAGACCAGCGCGACAGAGGTAGAGACCAGGAACGCCGAGCTTGAGAAGAATCTCAAGGTGTCTGAAGCGGCCGCTACCAAGTGGTCGGGTGAGTACAAAAGTACAAATCACCATCCTGGACTCTTTTAGTGTTGTTTGTTGATAAAACTTTTTCTGATATGATGCTATATTTGCAGAGCTTCATCGGCGAGTGGGCGCTCAATTCGGCGATCTTGAGATGCGTCTGAGTTATACTCAAGTACAGCGAGATGAGTACCAAGCCGGTGCGGAGACTCTCCTCAAGATGATTGAGGGCGAGCCCGTCAACACTTCGTGGTCGGTGGAGCGCTTCAGGGAGTAGCTCCGAGGGTCGGCGACACGTCTACGGGAGCAAACCCGGGACTTCGTGCAGACGGCGGTCACCCACGCGCTCGGGATCATCCGAGCGTTGTATCCAACTACTCGTATGGACCACATCCAAGCAGGGTGGCAGGCAACCGTCGAGGAGTCCGACGTGGAGCGCATCTATGCGGAGGTGGAGGAGACGGCGAGCGTCCTTGTCGCTGATCTAGAAATGTATCCAGCTAATCCTGTCGAGTAGATGGTAGGGTAGAAAACATGCAATTGTACATATACTTTTTAATGTAATGAAACAATGCTGCTTTTTATTAAACGTGTTCTATGTCCGACCACTTGGGGTGTATTTTTGACTGTTTGATTTAGCTTAGGTCCGTAGCGTAGGGAAACTTGAGCCGCATGCACGCTGTTTGGAACCGTTGGTGTCACATATAGTCAAAAAATATCACTCAAAAGCAATCGGATAAATCATAGAATAGCAAGGTGAGCCCCCGAGTAATCAGAAGTGTAGCTTAACTCAGCCAGAGTGGATCATGAATACAAAGTTAAGATAAAACTCCAAAAACTCGGGAGTCGGGCGAAAAGACATAAAAGAAGGCAATCAGAATAAAAAGCTAAACATCTTTACTTATCCAAAACAGGGACTTAGCTTATTCAAGGATAAAAGTGTCGTAGATGCTCAATATTCCAAGAATTTGCAATCTTCTGACCATCTTCACGCATCAGGCAGTATGAACCTGGCCGGGTAACTTCGGAGATGATGTAAGGTCCCTCCCATGGAGCTGATAGCTTGTGGGCGCCGACCGCTGATTGTGCTCGGTAAAGGACTAAGTCTCCAACTTGAAAAGACCGACCATGCACATTACGGTCATGGTACCTTCGCAAGCCTTGCTGGTACCGGTCAGATTGTATGGCTGCATTTAAATGAGCTTTTTTAAGACTGTCAATATCTTTTTCTCTTGTCCGCTCGGCTGCGCCTTCTTCATAGTGCTGAATCTTGGGAGACTCGTGCAACATGTCCACTAGTAAAATGGCCTCCGATCCATATACGAGAAAGAAAGGAGTCCGACCAGTAGCTCGGCTTGGCTCAGTCCGAAGACCCCGAAGAACAGTAGGCAATTCTTTCATCCATCGACTGCCATATTTGTTAAGGGGATCAAAAATTCTAGCTTTCAGTCTTTGAAGTATCATGCCATTAGCCCTCTCGACCTATCCATTTGCTCTTGGATGTGCAACAGAAGCATATTTGACTTCAATACACCAGTCTTCGCAGAATTCCCAAAAATTATTGCCGGTAAATTGAGTCCCAAGATCTGTGATAATCTGATGAGGGACACCATATCGGTATATTATACCTTGAATGAACTCTGCGGCTTTTTTGGCGGTGCTTGTCCTTAAGGAAATCACTTTAATCCACTTGGTGAATTTGTCAATAGCAACAAACAGGCGATCATAACCCTAGGGTGCCTTTGGAAAAGGTCCTACCATATCAAGCCCCCAATATGCAAACGGCCATGAAGCCGGGATGGTTTGGAGAGCTTGGGCAGGGAGATGATGCTGTTTGGCAAAGAATTGATAGCCTTGGCAGCTATGAACTAGTAGCTTGGCATCTTCATTAGCAGTCGGCCGGTAAAAACCCGACCTGAAGGCCTTGCCGACCAACGTCCGAGCGCCAGCATGATTCCCACAAATGCCTGAGTGTATCTCTTTGAGGATTTCTGAACCTTCCTTTTTGCTAACACACTTCATTAGTACTCGGGTTGAAGCTGCTCTTTTATATAACTCAGACCCCATCACGACATACTGCTTGCTTCTTCTGGAAAGGCGAATGGCTGCATCTTTATCTTCAGGAGCTTTGGCAGCGAGGATGAAATCAATGAATGGTTGTCGCCAATCTTCTTCAATATCAGTAATGACCAGGATGGATGGAGCTCGATCAGCCTCTGAAGGTTGAATTTTATCAACTTTAATTGATGGCTTCGAGAGTTCTTGGAGGAAAACACCACTTGGCATAGGGGCTCTTGACGAGCCGAGCTTAGCCGAGAAGTCAGCAGCCGAGTTCTCGTCTCGGGAGACATGATGGAACTCAAGGCCACTAAACTTTCCTTCTAACTTGCGGATTTCCTGGCAGTAAGCGTCCATCTTTTCGCTGGCGCAAGACCAATCCTTATTGACTTGGCTGATAACCAGTTTAGAATCTCCGTATACCATTAATCTTTGAATCCGAAGGGAAATGACGATGCGCAAACCATTGAGGAGTGCCTCATACTCGAATACATTATTAGACGCCATAAATAATAGTTGAAGAACATATTTCAATTTTTCACCTTGAGGAGATATGAGAAGGATCCTTGCTCCTACTCCATCAATGCTGAGCGAGCCGTCGAAGTACATGATCCAATGCTCTTGAAATTCGGCGACTGGTGGAAGTTGTATTTTAGTCCACTTAGCAACGAAGTCGGCGAGGGATTGAGACTTGACGGCGGTGCGGGGCTTGAAATCAAGGGTGTGCTCACCAAGCTCGATGGCCCACTTCACAATCCGACCAGTTGCATCCTTGTTCCGGAGAATATTGCCGAGTAGAAATTCTGTGATAACCTCCACCGAATGGGCCTGGAAATAATGCTTGAGCTTTCAGGCGGTGATAAGGACGGCGTATAGGAGCTTCTGGACCTGAGGATACCGGAGTTTGGAAGATCCAAGCACCTCAGATATGAAATATACCGGCCTTTGAACCAGATAGGCTTGTCCTTCCTCCAAGCGCTCGACAACCATGGCAGTGCTGACCACGTGGGTCGTGGCGGCGATGTAGAGGAGGAGTGTTTTACCAGAGGTCGACGCAACCAGGGTCGGTGGAGAAGACAAAAACTTCTTGAGGTCGGCAAATGCCTGATCGGCCTCTGGCGTCCACGTAAAATCACCTTGTTTTTTCAGCAATTTGAAGAAAGGCATCCCGCGCTCACTCAGTCGAGAAATGAACCGACTAAGTGAGGTCATGCAGCTTATAAGGCGCTGAATATGCTTGACGCTGTTGGGCTTAGCCATGTTCAATATTACAGAAATCTTCTCTGGATTTGCTTCAATTCTCCGACTGCTAACGATGAACCCGAGCAGCTTTCCAGTCGGCACCCCGAACACACATTTTTCAGGGTTGAGCCGCCATCGGAACTTGCGGAGGTTGTCTACAGTCTCTTGGAGGTCGGGAATGAGATCTTCTGGCCTTCTGGATTTGATGACGACATCATCCACATAAGCTTCAACATTGCGGCCGATCTGATCAGCCAAGCAACGCTGAATAGCACGTTGGTATGTAGCCCCCACGTTCTTTAGCCCAAAAGGCATTGATGTGTAGCAATATGCGCCTAATAGGGTGATGAACGATGTTTTCTCTTGATTTTCCTCCTTCAGGCTGATCTGATGATAACCCGAGTAGCAATCCAGGAAGCATAGGAGAGAACTGTCTGTAGTAGAATCAACCACTTGGTCGATGCGCGGCAGTGGGAACGGATCTTTAGGACATCGCTTGTTAAGATCGATGTAGTCAATGCATATTCTCCATTTTCTATTCTTCTTTTTTACAAGGATTGGGTTGGCTACCCAGTCAGGATGATACATCTCTCTTATAAACCCTGCCGCTAATAGGCGAGTGACTTCTTCTTTGATGGCCTCCTTACGATCTTAAGCAAATCGGCGCATCTTCTGCTTGACCGGCTTGGCGGTCGGGTAAACATGGAGTTCGTGCTCGATCAGCTCCCGAGGTACACCAGGCATGTCAGATGGCTGCCAGGCGAATATATCAGTGTTGGAGCGAAGGAAGCTGACGAGTGCGCTTTCCTATTTAGGATCTAGTGTTGTCCTAATCAGCGCCATCTTGGAGTGGTCGACGTCCGAAAGCTGAATACTTTTATACTCAGCCGGCGAGGACGTCAAGCTTGATGTAGATGGCATGGATGTCGGGGGCTCCATGTTTGTGGTAGGCGTCGTCTTGGCCGCCTAGACGGTTTCCTCCATCCGGACAGAGATGTCCGTGGCCTCACCCAAGGCAAGGCTGTCACGCTCACATGCGTGCGAGGTGGCAACATCTCCCTTTATAGAAAAGGCCCCACCTGGTCCAGGAATTTTTAGGACCAGGTATGCGTAATGGGGTACCGCCATGAATTTAGCGAGGGACGGCCGCCCAAGCACGGCATGATAAGCGGTCGCAAAGTCGGCGACATAGAACTTCACGTGCTCGGTCCTGTAATTGTCCCGAGTGCCGAATGTGACCGACAAGGTGAGGGTGCCGAGTGGAATGGCGGCCTTCCCGAGGACAATCCCGTAAAAGGGTGTGTCCGTCTTTTGGAGAGCAGATTCGTCAATGCCGAGCGCAGCCAATGTTCCTTTAAACAGAACATCAAGGCCGCTACCACCGTTGATCAGCACCCTTTTGAGGCGCACTTTGAGGATGACCGGGTCGACAACCAGTGGGAATCGTTCTGGCTTGGGGACGTCCGTCCATTGATCGTCGTGGCTGAAGGATATCGGGACCTCCGACCACCGTAAGCGCTCGGTTGGCTTAGTGCTGATGGCGTTGATGCGGCGGGTCAACAGCTTTTGTTGGCGTTTGGATTCAGTGGCGATCGCTCCACCAAAAATCATGGAGACCGTCCGTACGGGCTCCTGAAAGTCATTTTCCACCGGAGATGCTTCGGTGTCTTCATCATCCTTCTTGGACTTCTTCTTTTTATCATCCCAGCGACGCTTGTCTTGCCGGGGATTTGCTTTCGCCTCCTTCCCCATCTGGTTCTGCAACTGGTAAGATCAACGGGTGGTGTGATTGCTGTTAGGATGAATAATGCAGGGTTTATCAAATACTTTCTGTAATGCCGAGTTCTCTCGACCTTTTGGTCTTGAGTTTTTCTCTATAGCCATGATCTCTTTACCCTTTCTTTTTTTGTTCCTACGACGGGAAGAGGACTTGGGCTTATCACGATTTTCATGTGGAGGCGAACGGCGATGATCCTTTTTCTTCTTCACCTTCTCCTTGTCGGACTCTTGAGCTTTTGGGTGCAGCTGTTCCCGCTCGGCGTCCTCATCACTGGTGAATTGTTCGGCTATGGTGATCATCTCACCGGGATCTGATGGCTCTTTCATCACCAGATGGTGGAACAACTCCGAAGGTTTCCGCAAGCCATCTTGAAAGATGGTCATCACGTCGGCGTTGGAGATGCTAGCAACGGTGTTCCGACGCTCGGAGAAGCGACGAATATAGTCCCTCAGGGACTCATCGTCTCTTTGGCGTACTTGACGCAGGTCGTGCCGAGAGGCCAGCCTTTGCCAAGTTCCTTGGTAGTTGGTAATGAAGACATCGCACAACTCTCCCCAGGAGTCAATAGAGTTCTCTAGGAGTTCGGCCAGCCAGCTGATAGCGGTTGACGACAACAGTACGGGGAGGTAGTTAGCCATGACATCTTGGTCCCCTCCGGCTGCGCGAATGGCTGTATAGTACAGCCGCAGCCATTGGGAAGGGTCGGTCTTGCCGTCGTATGGCACAACTCCCGTCGGGCAAAAGTTGCGTGGCCACACCACTCGACGAAGACGCTCGGAGAAGGCTGGAAATCCGTCATGGCATGAAATGTCGGTGTCGGGTCGACTAACCCCTAGCGTACCATAACTCCGGTCGAATTGATCTCGACGACGGAGCTCACGACGC
>KE372862.1:269184-280752 GCA_000418225.1 Zizania latifolia | reverse complement strand
TCGCGTTCTCTGCGGTGGCGAGAAATGGTGTTACGCGCATCCCACGCTTGGTTGATGTAGTCCCGGGTATCGCCCGAGTAAGAACTCCCATGACGCTCGCTTGGATGCGAACGTGTCGACCGCCGGGGCGATCGAGGAGGCGATCTACGGTCCAGAGACCGTGATCTGGCCGATGTACATTCAGACCGCCGGGATGGTCGAGATGATAATCTACGGTCCAGAGACCGAGATCTAATTGGTGAACGCCTCAGTCGTGGAGATGGCCTTGGCATTTGTGACCTCACAGGTGACGCCACCTCAACAATTTGAGCAGCGGCAGCCTGGGTCATCTCCCGAGCCCTCTGAAGCTCGGGTGAATCAGGAAGGGCAGCTAGGGCCTTCTCAATGGCGAGAAGATTCACGGTCGGCGTGCGGTACACGGCATGACCCTCAAAATCCATGGTGTAGGCTTCAGAGGCGCCTTGTCGCGAGGTCCCGGCCGCTGCACGGGCTCTCGCACGGCGGTCCGATCGAGCAGCATTGCGCTCGCGTCGATTACGCCGGTGAGTACTAGACTCGGCGGAGTTGGAGGGCTCATCGTCGGAGATAGCCCCCGTCATCATCATGACGACGTTTGGTAAAGATGCCGGCTTGATCGATACAGCCTGGTGGTGAGGTCGCTTGGGGATGACCTTGGTGAATTGGCGCCGCTGGACCGTGCGCCCTTCGAGACCAGCAAAAATGACATAGTCGGCGGGCGAGTCAGTGGCGAGGCGTGGTCGCTCGGACGTCCGAGGGACCACGACGATAGTTCTAGATGGAGCTGAGCGCTCACACATCCTAGGAACCGATGATCACACCGCTGGTGTGCGCGAAGCTTTCGTCCTCAACGAGGCAGCAGTAGTTAGCACCAGTTAGCGCATGCAGTCACCCACGAAAGTTAAACTTCCGAAGGTGACTATAGCACCAACAGGAACCTGGGTACTAATCTTGCAAATAACAGCCATCAAGCAGTCAGAAAACACAACCCCCACCCCTACCTGGCGCGCCAACTATTGTTGTGTACAAAGCGACAATGCACACGGGGTTACCCGCAGTATGGATTTGATTAGGCTAAGGGGAGAGGTGTGGATGAAACTTGATGGTTATCTCACACAAAGAGACGGTGACAAAATCTTTTAGACAGGTTCGGGCCTCCCGGAGGATGATAACCCTAGTCCTGTGTGTGGAGTATGAGCTTTCAGGCGTGAAATAGCCTTAAGCGTGTAAAAGCTTCTGTATAAAAACTTGTCCTTTTAGGCTTCCTCCGATCCCTTTATATGAGAGAGATCGGGGGTTATAAATGGTGATTAAGTGCCCTGTTAATGACCAATTAAAAGGATAAACGGTCGGTTCATGGGCAATAACTCCCAAGATTATAGTACTGATAACTGTCGTATTATGGAAATAAATGACAGCCTGGCGACCGTTCGAGTGCTGGTGATCAGGACGGATTTCCCAAGTGCTGGACTCGGGAATCCCTCAGATCTCTGACCACTAGCCTCCTCGAGGATATTGACCGTTGACTGATCGGGTTAAAACCATCCGAGAGGTAGCTCGGGATCATATTCCCGACAGCATTTAATTATCAGTACTTCTTATCAGTAAATATAGAATTGTATAGAAAAACACTGAAAAATTGCAGTAAATTTATTCATGTCTCTATTTAGCAATGTGATGCAATTTTACTAGAAGTAACATGCGCATCATAGATGACTTGCATCACGACCAAGCAGTTCGCTGAGCAAAGTGTAGATGGCCGCAACCATCACACCTAGGCATCGGATGTCTTGATCGTACTTGGAGCCAAGAAGCTCCGCAACACCGTAGGCCATGGGCAATAGTAAACTTGTCCCTTGTCAGGTGAAAATGATCAAGCAGTTTATTTTCCCCGACATATCTCTCCCATCTTGAAGGATGAGTATACAGCCACGGTGAATTAGAGAGTGCTATGAGACACCCTGAAGGAGCGTTTCGAGCACCTCAAGTACACCATAAAGCTTCCAGTAGAGCAAGAATAGATCCGACTCTGACTCTTTCTGAATATGCCTGAGAGTTTAACTCCACGTTGTACCGAATCTACACGTTTCTGAACCTCCGCTAGAAAGAGATGTTAGATTAAGAAGAAATTAAAAAGACTCTCCACTTTTCACCCAAACGAGGCAGAATCCGCGCGCAACCATCGTCAATCAAAATACACGAAGTATTCTGAATTGATTGACGTGTTGTAGCTCAACGAGGTTCAGGATAATCCTAAAGAAGAATTTCATTTTCGCAGCCACAATGAAAGAGCAATAGCCTTGAAGCTAATGTCACTTCGTCGAAGTTATGCAAAACCTGTCATAAGAAGCAGGATAGGGATTAAAGAAAAGTGATGGCATATGAAGTGAAGCCTAGTGATAAAAATGGTGAGACAACCGAGAAGAATGTCAAGCTATATGGTTCTAGAATTTGCAAGGCACTAAAGCACATCATGCAGGAATACTTGAAGTAACAACTTGAGATACACCTCACCATCATAGTGAGTAAGAACACCCTCATAATTAGGACAGCACATCTCTCATGATAGGTGGCAGTGTCCGAGAAATATCGGTTGACTTTCTCATGATGTCAATAGAAGCCTACCAATGCCATCACAAGTAAAAAGCAGCTACAATGAAGAAGTAGCTAGCCTACATGCAGACTCTATCTAGAATTAGAGTTTTTATGTCATCTGAATGCAGCTAAATAATAGAGTATTGAATAATTGTAACTCTAGAAGAGCGAATTGAATGAAAGATTAGAAGTTCTTAAAGAGCAAATATCTTTCACTGCAATGAAGAATTATTTCTATTATATCATAGCATGTTTAAGTCATTTATTTTTCTGTTGCCACTACCTTGCACATGAAAAATTGTCTTAGACTAGATTCTTGTGTAGCGTCCAAATAAAAAGGAATGAATCAATTATGGCTTGTAGATCCATAAATATAACTTTAAAAAAATATTTCTAGATGAACGAGAACTAGAAATATTATGATTATTGCTAGAAGCAACAAATGCATTTTGTAGGCCTTAGAAGAGCCATGGTCATATTACTTGTGGGATAACTTTACATAGTAATGAAGCATTGTTGTATTTTAAACTCACTTAAAATTTCTTAAGGTTTGCAGAAATTGAAGAAATTATACTAGAAGAATACATTCTTTGATATTTAGGCTATACTATAAATGCACTTGAAGTGTATGCTACTTTAAGACTTTATTTCTTCCATTTAGAATTATGCATTATGTCAATTTTGGTTTTTGAATTATTAGAAAATAAATTTACAACTCATATGGTTATAGCACAAAGCGATTAATCTCCAAAATCATGTAGATTAGTGTGCCTGCATGCACCACTAGAAAATTAATCACTAGACCAGTATGAAATTATTCCTAGAGTGTATCTAGATGATATTTTGGTCTTATTGAACCCCTGTTTGGGCTATTATGATACTGTTTAAAGCTCGTAAATCTTTATAATAGACACATGCATGTCTATTATCCGCTTGACCCTCATGTCTTGATCATCAAATGTAGTCCACCTGAATAGACAATGCTAAAGCATAGCGACTGATGACTAAATGCATTGATATGAGAGGCAAAGTAGTGCACTAAGTATCATTTGTCCACCTGAATGGACTAAGCATAAGGAATGAAGAATTAGAAGAATTGCTATACCATTATTGTAGAGTTATAATTTATCCGTCATGAATAAGACATGCAGTTCTAAATACAGCGGATCTCAAATAGAATTCAAAACATTGGCATACAACATCTACTCAACAACAGTGCGACTAGTACTAAATTTTCTACCTAAAGTATGTGTATATCCCACTACCATAGTAGATTGAAAAGGCTATCTCTGAAGAGTCCGTAAAACTTGTGAACGGAGATTTGCATGTAGCCTTCTATTTTTATAATTTTCTGTCATTTAGGGGGAGAGAATGAGCCCTTAGATGAAAAATGTCGGTAAATTATGGTAAGGGATCATACACATTACCTCACACTAGTGAATGCAGTGTAAGAAGTACTAGAAGTACAGAAATACCTGAAGTGTCCAATAACTAGAAGTTATACCGTCTAATTGTTTTTGTGATCTAAAAAGGATGACTGAGTTGCATTATCTGAATGTAATGCACCGAGAGGGTGAAATACCGAAGAAAGGAAAGCTATCTCTCATCTCGTCCAGAGGCCTCGAACAAAAAATAATAGGACGAGAACTCTGGTTATTCATGTCTCTAAGTAACCAGAGACGTCTGGTGAAAACAGGACATGGGAGCTTATTATATTTAATCACGAAAACTGCCCCACAGAATGAAGAGGAGCCAGTTGAGACCTGACAATGGTATAGAACCTCAGAAATAGGTATACCAATACAAATCTTTCTACGAAGGAAGAAACCGACGATAAGGTGCGCACCAAAATAGCCGCTGGTACACTAAAGGACATTGCTCCTATAATGGAAATAATGGTGAGCAAGATGATGAAGCACCACAATGTACAACCCATGATGAAATAACTAGAAGTTATAGAAGTTCGGATAAATCCTGTGATATAGCAACTGCTAATTACCTGCACTTACTTTTTATTGTTGCCACAGTCATAAATCTTGACCTTGAGCCTGTATCGCTCATAGAATATATGAAGATGTCAGATTGAGAAGATTAGAAGAAGGCAATGATAATTGAATTGTCTGACAAAGAAGAAAAATAGTAAGAGATAAAGCATAGCTTATTGTATAAAGTTTTCACTCAACTAGCAGGAGTTGATTGTGAAATCTATTCTCTGGTCATGGGCTGAATTACCTTTAGAAATATAATCTCAATGACAATCAACTAGCAGTTGAAATCAAAATCAACCAGGAGTTGAATGAATCAACATGAATTTAAAAATTTACTTGAAGTCAAATTATATTGAGTAATGAATTAATTGATGTTGTTATTTGCATGGGAGCTTGGATCAAACGTTTGTATGAAGGTACATGTAGTACCATGTCTTGAACCAAGATAGAAAGAATAAAAATAGTCTTAGTATTATATGGTATGTTTTCTCTGAAAGAAATGTTGCATGAATAATGAAGATCCTTGAATGAATTATGAATATGGTCTGAATATCATAATGAAATTGAGGAAGCAAACTCGTTCTTTGAATTTGAGTTTCAAACGAAATACTTGGATAGAACCAAGTTTGCTTAAGCTTGCAGCTATAGCATGTGACTGATGAATTTTAGTACATCAGTCCACTTACGCTAAGAAAGTCTTGTAGAGATTTGGCTTTAAAAAGTGATTTCCTTCCAAACCCTCATGGACAGAAGGTCATTGCAAGCTGACCACAGTCCACAAAGATCTAGAGAAGAGGGGAAGAAATCTTGGGATTGGAATTCCCATACTTGAGTGTTATAGGTACGCTAATGTATCTGACCTACTGTATTAGGTTGGACATTACGTTTGATGTAAACTAGCATGATCTGGCTATATTTTTCTAAGTGGTGGAACTACAGTATCCTAGAAATCGTCATAGAAAATCCTGCATCAACTTTGACGAACCACTCGAAAATAATAGTTTTTGTATAAAGCCTCACCAGAATATGTATGGTTTAGAAGAATGATTCGTCACATCTAGAAGTTATAAGAATTGAATCATGCTAACACCTCCACTATTATCCATGAAGATAATATAACTTGCGTTACACAAATACAGCCAAGATATGTGAAGAGCAATTTGATGAAGCTCATAAACCCTAAGTTCTTCTATGCTCATGAATTGCATAAGACGAATGAACTAAAGGTGATGCACACCAAGTTATGTAAAAATCTCGTAAATTATTCACTAAGTCTCTCCTAAAACATCTAGCTCTAAAGGATGTGTTCGTCAGACTTAAAGACTTGTGCATTTCAGGAGGAGAAACTTCACATAACACTGACAAGAAGAATTGAATCTTAGTCAAGCAGACTAAGTGCCCGAATTGATCTTGAATATCATATGAAATATTTGGGTGAATTATACTCTTTTTCCTTTGAATGAGTTTTCCTGAAGTTTCTCATATTAAGCTTTTTAATGAGTCAATTCGTGCAACCAAGACACGCGCTAAGTACTTTTTTTCTCCTAATTTTTCTCACTGGATTTTTGGGGAGTTTTGATGAGATATATGCATGTCACGAGAAGTGCCCAAGGGGGAGTGTTAGGAAATCGAAATTCTAAAGATTACGGTAACCGAATTCGATTGTGGACACATCTATCTCTTAGGGGTTTTTGTCTATAAATAGAGGGGTCCTGTCCTCATTTGTATATGGTTGAATCTGAGCAATAAAGAGTTTGACTTTTTTCCTACATACTGTGTCAATTGTTCTGTGTCTCAAAGCTCTGGACTATACACGGTAACAGAGTTCCTCAACAATCCCCACCAGCTAAAGCAAAAAAACACAGCTATATTATAGCTTTCTTTCCGATAGTTTGTTGTCAGCTTATACGTACCTTAAAAAACTTTTGTTTGGAGGCTTCTTCAGACCATTTGGATCTTCACTTATTATTCAATTTATCTAATGTTAAAAATTATCCTAAATTATGATATTATTAATTAAATAACAAACAAAATAAATCCATTTGCCTATTTTTAGTAATGCATATATAGAACCTGCATGCGGATTAGCTACTCGATAGATCAGGGGGAAATTGCGAGCGTTCACGCATGCTCTGAAACTACTCAAGATTAATAATTACTATACATCAGAAACATGTACATCTCTTATTAATTAATTGACCTGTGTTTCTTTGGGCACTCGACAAACACGTCTATACGCCGAGTGCCTGAAGAAAACACTATCGACAAACTCTCTGTCACTTAGTGTATGAGATTTTTTGCCGAGTGCCCAAGCGATTGTACTCAGCAAACCCTCCGACACTCACCAAACTCGTCCATACGCCGAGCGCCTAAAGAAAACACTCGACAAACTCTCTAATACTCAGCATATGGGATTTTTTGCCGAGTGTGTAAGAAATGCACTCGGCAAACAAATACACTTGCCAAAAAATCGACAAAAACACTCGGCAAACACCCGACTACATGTCCAACCTAACGGAGGCCGACGGCGTGATAATGGTTTACCGAGTGCCACTAATGAACAAACCTTTGTCTGCCGACAAAGGATTTGCCGAGTGTTTTTCATCGAGTAAACACTCGGTAAATCCTTCACCGAGTGTTTTTTGGCTATCGTCGTATACCTTTTAACACATGGTGAACTGCTGAAATCCGTAGTGTGATACTCCTATTAGTTCGTAGGCGTATAATATTAGTCGTTGACTGGAAAACGGGCGGGCGTTTTGAACTACCGATCGATATATCTACTCTCTGATGGAGCCACGCGTATATCGATCGATCGATCATGCTCATTTCTCAGCTCAAACGGGAGGACGGACGGTAAAACATCCTAATCGCGGGCGACTATAATTAACACCGTGCTACTTGTTGGTCATGGAGTTGGAGTACACGTAAGATTGATGGGTCGATCGACTACTTGAAAAATAGAACTAATACGAAATGATATCGACCAGCCGTACGTGCTGACGTTCCCGTTAATCGTAAAATTAACACTAGCAACTACTAGTAATTACTTTCCAAGTCGATCGGTCGCTTCCTGGAAAGTATAGTAGTATACCCCCTTTTATCTGTTTCTTTTTTCTTTTTTCTTTTTTGAGAATACACAAGATATATATATAATATGTATGTCTTGATCGAGACCTGCGCACAGGAAAGGATGGAGATGGATAAACATACAATATATATTCAGCAGCAGCATGCGAAAGCTGAAAAGCAGGTACACAGAGAGAGAGGGAGATCGAGTACTTGAATACCAGTCAGCTGCTAGTAGCTAGCCACAATTAAGGCTAGAACTAACATGGCAACAATTAGCTCGAGTGGCCTCCTGCCTGTGATTGTGTTGATGAGCTGGGCGGCGGCGGCGGCGGCGGCGGTCGACGTGTTGCCGGTGCCGTTCGACGTCGCCTACTCGTCGCTCTTCGGCGGCGACAACCTTGTCCGCTCATCCGACGGCCGCACCGTCCAACTCAAACTCGACCGCTACACCGGTAATTCCTCAGCTCAGCTCCATCGTCAATCAACTCGATACATCGATATATCTCGCTTGATTTTACAAATTAATTGATTTAATTTGTTCTAGGACAATAGAACATGTCTTGTGTTAGATGCGGCTGGACCCAGCTCTATCATGCATATCGAGCTTAGTAATCAAATTCATTCATTAATTAAAGATGCATACATATATACATGCATGCTTGCAGGTTCAGGGTTTGTGTCCAAGTCGGCGTACCACCATGGATTCTTCAGTGCTTCCATCAAGCTGCCCGATGACTACACCGCCGGCGTCGTCGTCGCCTTCTACGTACGTACACACGCACGCCACACCTACCCCATCTCTTATCCAATTAATCCAACCTATATATAGCTAGCTTGATTATTACGTTCTCCATCTCTTACAATTAGTGTACTCGTCGGTCGTTGAATTATCGCATCTGCACGTATATATGCATGAGTATATGAGTTTCATATTTGATTATGTTGCTGCTGTTTAATTCTTCCTGCTCTTGATTACGTACTACGTACTACTACCCCGAAATCTTGTGGTTGCACAGGATGAGATTGTGCATGCACGCCTAATGTCCTAATAAACAATTAAACTAGTTTAGTTTTGAGATTCAATTTGCAACAGCTAGCCAGCTATATCATTATATCAGAGCCCAGATTAAACTAGGCAGATGATTTTGTGTGGAATTTGAAGGTCCTAGCTACCTATATATGATCGAATTTGGACGGTGCAGGTAGCCTTTATTATCTTGTTGACGCGATCGACGTACGCTTGCAAAAATCAGGCATGGAAATTGAAATTTGGGTGGCGATGACGTATAATATAGCTAGTACCAAGGTAATTAAGGTCATACGGACCGTCGATATATAATTCGAAATTCGATATTGATATGATAGATAGAGAATTAGAGATGGGTGAATATTAGATAGATTGGTAAGTAGGTGGTTGAAAGTAACCTACTACACTACTGCCACTACAACTACCAATTGACATACATATGCATGCACTGGTGCTATTTCTTGGAGTCCGACCAATATGCGTCTCATCTTTCAATCCCTTTTGCCCCGCGTGTTTCCTTTGCTTTTGTATGGGGTGTGGTTGGCTACAATTTGTAGTTCCATACAGATTAATTAGTGCTACACTTACACTTAATTGGTGGATGGTTAGCTAGCGAAAGAGATTGATGTGGACATACAGATACATATATATATGCCACATTGATCCATTGGCAGCCCATGGCCGGCCTCCATCGATCATATATATCGCCCATTCCAGATTATTGAAGCCAACAACGGTAGGAGGCATGTACCTGTCACGCCCTTTTCCTTTTCTACCTTTCTCTTGTTATATAAACAAATTGAAAAAAACTTCATGAATATATGCATACGACACGTATGCTGGCAGCTTAGATCCATGGATAATCTTTAGGCTTATTTAGTACAGCAACAACTCCATGATTATATTTATATTGGCTCTAGAGTTTATATACTGTAATAAAATAATTTAAACTTTTATTTTTAGTTTAAAATAAAGACTAGATAACTCAACCAAATATCCTTAATTCATTTATAGCTCTAGATCTAGAATTTTTTAGTATTAGATTAGATCAGCTTCCAACAATTCTAGATCTGTAATTGTGCCAAATGAGGCCTTTTTCAATTACCATGTATTAATTTCCTGCACGTCTATATGTATGTACATGTACATCGATCCCGGCCCTTATGTATTAATTAATCAATTTGTGCATGATATTTGGTATTTTTGCGGTGGTACTCTGAGTGTAACGATAGATGGATGAGCCATTTACGGATGAATTAATTAGTGAAAGAATGAATGAATATATAGCAATAATTAACTGCAGCTGTCGAACGGCGATGTGTTCCCGGCGAAGCACGACGAGCTGGACATCGAGTTGCTGGGCAACCGCCGCGGCCACGGATGGCGCGTCCAGACCAACATGTACGGCAATGGCAGCACATCCCGCGGCCGCGAGGAGCGCTACCTCCTCCCTTTCGACCCCACCGCCGCCCCCCACTCCTACGCCATCGCCTGGACCCCCGCCGCCGTCATCTTCTACATCGACGACGTCCCCATCCGCGAGGTCGTCCGCTGCGCCGCCATGCGCGGCGACTTCCCCGCCAAGCCCATGTCCGTCTACGCCACCATCTGGGACGGCTCAGCCTGGGCCACCGACGGCGGCAGGTACAAGGTCGACTACGCCTACGCGCCCTTCACCGCCGAGCTCTCCTCCCTTGTCGTCACCGGCTGCGCAGCCGACCGCCCCAGCCTGGAGTGCGCGGCCGCCGCCGTCGACCTGATGACGTCCGAGGTCGCCGTGATGACGCCGGCGAAGCGCGACGCCATGCAGCGTTTCCGGTCGCGGTACATGACGTACAGCGCGTGCTACGACAGGGTGCGGTACAACGGCACAGACACCGGTGGCGGTTTGATGTTCCCCGAGTGCGATGACTCCGATCGCGAAAGTTTCCACGTGTGGGGCGAGTCCAAGCGGAGCAGCTACGATTACGCGGCCGCGGGCGGAGGCGTGCGCATCGACTAATCATGCATATACAATAACCAATGAATCTAAATTGAAATATTTTATTTTAATATATGAAACATTTAGTTTTATCTGCTGAAACATATTAATAGTGTTGTATATAGTTATTTCTTGATGTTACAAACAACATCACATAATGTTTTATCTGTTCGAAATATTTTTTAATAATATGATGAAATATTTTTAACTAAGTGGTGAAACATCATTTATTTTTTTTTCATATTTTAAGACGTCCTAAATGAAGGACTATTCTATATGTTTTTATGGAATCCAATCTTTCTAGCCGTGTTTTCTATAGAAAATGTTGCGACCTCAAGCCACACTAAAAGATCAAAAAATTGATCATAAAAACTACTCCCTCCATCATAAATTATAGTTGTTTCTAGACTTTGACGTGTTTATTAAGACGTTAGGAAAAAAGTCTAAACTACCCCTCAACTAGTACTCTAAATAATTAGTACTACATGCAACTAGTACTCCAGATAAGGATAAAATAGAAAGCTTTAGGGGAAAAATTATAGAAGTTATAATATTTAGGATAAAATTTAAATGGTAGAAATTATTGTATTTTGAAACGGAGGGAGTAAAAAATATCATGCTAAACCATCATTCTTTCCTCTCAAAGAATCATAACATGGCAGACTGACGACATAGCAGAGCGATTTTACAAGTAAATATATGCAAAACTTCTACAGTTTAGTATGTTGTGTCAGTCAATACACTCTATACACTCTGATGTTATCATTTAAAAGGAGACTATAGTGAGTTTGCATGAATATACTATAGTCTCTACAATATACTCTTTAGAGTATCTTCAAGAGATCCCCTAAATTTGATTCCCTAAATCTTATATTAGAACTATCCTA
>KE372862.1:204965-220305 GCA_000418225.1 Zizania latifolia | reverse complement strand
GCCGCGCCGCGGGCTCACCGCGTTCAGTGCCGCACGCCGCGCCTCCTCTCCCTCGCGCTGCCGGGAGGAGCAAGGGCCAGCCCCCTTGGGTTTCAACCCTAGGGAAGAGAGAAAGAAGGGTGGAGAGAGGAGGCTTGAGGAGGAAGAAGGTGGGAGGACAAAACACCCAAAAATTCTGAAATTGATTTGCAATTAGCTTAAAATCCTCAAGTCTTACAAGAGGGGTTGCCCCCTTAAATAGCCCAATGGACCAAAGGAAAAGACGCAAATACCCTCTTCGCGAAGGTTCGCTACAGACTCCGGCCTACAGGGCAAAAACGTAAAATGACACTACAGATATTTATTCGATGTCGAACTTTTCGTAGCCGTCACGACACCGTTGTCTTTAGCGTCGAACTCCCTTTTCTGTTAGCGGGTTGACGGTTTTAAGCCAAAGCCATCAAAGCGTCCGTCGCCTCCGCACCGTGCACCCGGATTGGACCAATCCGACCCCGCGACTCCTCAGCCTGGCGGTCGGTCATCCGTGTATCTGAGTCACACCGGTCGATACCACGACGGATCACGTCCTCTTGCCGCTTCTGCTCGATGCACCCGGATTGGACCGGCACATCCTCGCGACCCCTTTGTCCGACGAACGTCCATCCATGTACCTGAGTCACACGCGAGCTCCATCACGGCAAGTCACTGTGCCTCCCCTCGGATGACTTCTCCTCATCTTCATCTTCACTTCATCTTCTCTTCCGTTGATAATCACTCATCATCCCCATGGTATTCACCATGGCTCCTCACATTCATAGCACTTTCTAATACCTTTTCTTGTTCTCTTTCTTGAAAGTTTTGCCTTGTCATTAACCATGTTGGAACACATAGAGGCATAGTATCCTATGTTCGAGCACTTGAAGCACTTCACATGAGCGAATTTATTTTTCCTTTGTTGACTCTTAATCATGTCTCTTTCTTCTTTCTTCAAAGAACAATGTTTCAAATGATGACCCTCTCTCTTGCACTTGAAGCAAACGATGAGAGTCTTTTGCTTCTTTTGTTTTTGTCTCTTGTCCTTTGTATTCTTGGACTTGATATTCTTGTTTAAATTTGCTTCAAGTCCATGACTCATGTGCTTCTCTTTTTCACCTGAACAATCCAAGTGACATCTAGTGCTAGAGAAAATATTTGCTTGAGAGCAACAAGGGTTAGCATAAATAAAATCAACTTGATTATGAGGCTCATACGATTTTACCATTGTGACCATTACCTCATGAGCTATTTCTAGCATGGCATGAGAATCTACAAGATTGTCATGAGTGTAGAAGAGCTCATCATGATTTTCTTATAGGTTCACATGCTTGTTAGTAAGCTCATCAAGTTGAGCCTTTAGCTCAATAACTTCCTTCTCTAAAGGTGCTGCACAAGAATTAGAGTTAGTAGCACAAATACTTTCAACAAGATAATCATGTTTAATTTTTAATTTCTCATAACTATCAACCAGTGATATATGAGACTCTTCAAACTTATTGTGCTCACTTGTTAAGGCATTTAGTTGTTTAATTTTGTTAACAAGATACTTCTCTTATCTCTCAAGAGTTTTCTCTAGGCCTTCTATGATAGTCACGAGTTTGATTATTTTAGACATATCTTTTTTGTTTAGATGATCAAATCCAAAATTGTTTCTAGAGATACCATTGTCATAATCATTCTCACTTACCATTATCTTTTTACCTTTTGCCACAAGTCATATTTGCGTGTCGAAGTGAGAAAATGAACATCTTGGGGAAGATGACTCTTCACTCGGCCGATGTCGCTTATAATCTTCTTCTTCATTCAAAATGTTAGTCTCACAAGCACAAATAGAAGTAGAAGTATGGCAATGAGAATAATTATTCATATCATTATTACATATTGATAATTTAGTACCATATGATATGAAATGATCAACAACACATGTGGGTATGTATGTTTTATTTCTATTATTGTAGGAGTTCCAAGAAAGAATTTTGTGATTATCAACCTTGCTCACAATTTCATTACCTTATGTGGAATCACATATTGCTAAGGAGGTTGATGTAAAAAGGTTATCTTGACTATTTCAAATAACCACTTGAGTCTCTTCACAAATAGATGAATTTGAGCCCTTCTCAAATGTTTCTTCTAATGAGAGCTTTTCATCATCGCATTTAGACTTGTCATATATTTCCTTTGGTGTAGTCCATATAAGATGAGCATCCTCAAGTGGCATGAATATGAAAGGACTCTGATGTCGCCTATAGAGGGGTAAATAGGTGTTCCTGAAAAATTCTTCAACAAGAAAGATTAAAGCTCTCGAAATGTCCTATTTATTCCGGAACATTCAGGGTCCGGATGTTCTAGGATGAGTCAAAAGTTTTATGTTCTAGGATGAGTCAAAAGTTTTAGGGTCCCCAGGATGAGTCAGAAGTTTTAGGGTCCGGAACTTCCGGTTCTAACCGGATATTATTGTAACCGCAAGAAATGCACAAAGTCGATCCTTTAAGAATTTTTATAGCAATTATATAAGAATAGAAAGTAAGAACAAGTTGTTAGGAGTATGTCTATGAAGAAAAAATAGATCCATGTGGTAGATTTAGAGATCGAACTAAAACAAAAAATAAACATAATTAATCGATAAAATTTAAATCTAGGAGCCCATAATGAGTTCTAGTTCAAACCAATTATTCTTACAAGTTCTAATAGGCATTATGAAGCTATCACATTCATCAATTGCAATCAAACAAGCACGAGCACATAGATCAAACTAAAACACATATGAATATGATAAGCTAACTCATGAACATGAAGAACAAGCAAATGGGCAAAGGAGACACTTGATTTGTTTCCCGAAGTTTGAATCCACCGATCCTACGTCTCTGTTGAGTGGCCCCAAAAGACCAGGTCTCTTTTAACCCTTTTCCTCACCAAGCAACTGCTAGGGTCTAGCTTAGGTTTCACTAGAGTTACCTCTTCCCTTACGGAGGTGAGGTAGAACCTTCACAAACTTTCTCGGACACACCACAATCTTTGGTTGCTCATGGGCGACGCCTTGCCATCTAGGAGATCTCAATCTCTAAGAGTAACAAACACAATATTTGATTTGCTTGCTATGAACTTTAGTGCTCAAAGATTAGAATGAATCTCACCCACTTTTTCCCATAAATCTCTCAACCCAACTCACTAATCTTTACTAGATCCAACCAAATATGGAGTGGAATGAACTCTAGAAGCTTTTGAATCTTGGGGCAAATTGAGGTGCTGAGCTCTCTCTCAAAAGAGAGGTGGAGGGGTTTATAAAGTCCTCACCCTTAGGGCTAGCCGTTGGGGGCAAAAGTTACAGCAAAATCGGAACTTTCGGACCTTTCCGGAGGTTTTGGGCTAAAATAGAACGACAATCTCAGAATATCCAGTTTAGTCCAGAGGTTTTGGGACAAAGCAGAATGATAATCTAGGAACTTCCAGTTTAGTCCATTTTTCATGATCTTGGATATTTTGAAAAACTTATTCAAAGACTATCCAACCCAACAAAGAACAAAGCTTAAAACCCTAAGGAAAAAAGATTATGGCTTTGGTTTTCTGTCAAGATAGTAATGGGATATATTACTTTGAGCACTGAGACATATATAAACACATCAACTTTGTATCCCTCTTAATAGTACGACTTTCTTATACTCAAATGCAAGTATAAAAAATTTATAATAAAAGGAACACCCTCGCGCCATCTTATTTCTTCACTTTTGAGGAACGACAAAGTTGAAACTATTTCATCATTAGGACTATTCACCTACATAAAACCAGTTGAACACGTTAGTCCCAAAACATATATACCTTTGTCTTGAGCAATGTCCACTTTGAAATTTGGCTTGGTGTAGGTCAACATATGAAGTGTGGATGCTTCTATATATTCAAGCCACTGGACATCCTTCAACAATTGAAGTCTGAACTTGCTCTTCTCTTCATCACTTCTTACATACTTTAAATAAGTGATGCGGATCACCCATAGTTTCTGACAGACTTACATGGTTCATTGGTGCAAAACTTATACTCGCTCTTCACCATCGCATTGGTCCTTCGGCGTCAAGCCTATGCTTGCCCTTCACCCTTGCATGGTCTCTCATAGCCGAGTATCGCTTGCCCTTCACTATCTTGCCATAGAAAACCACTTCGTATCCTACATCTTCAATATGTTCACTTGATTCTTATTAATGAATGATATAAATTACTTTACGCTTCATGATACTCAAGTTCTTGTCAATCGGCCACTTTAGCTTTTATTTTCTATGTCCATCAATATATACATAACGAGCTTATATGAACGATCTTCATGATTAATATTCTATTTGATTCTTAACATATAATCAATCGTATAAATCATTTTGTTCTTTACGATGCTTAGCTTCTTGTCAATCATCAACTTTAGCTTGTATTTATCATATCCATCAATATATATGTAACAAGTTTCTATAAATTATTTTCATTATCATTTTGTTTAAGACCCATCAATCAATGATGTTCTTTCATTAAATTCTAGGGAGATTGACCCAAAGACTTTTGATCAAAACTTTCGATTGAATATGACTTAAAATGTTACCAATCTTTATGATCAGTATTTTACTTGTTGATTCTTAACACATGAGTAATCATCCTTTTTGCTTGATGTCGGAACTTAACCTAACACAAACTCATGAAAATGTTAGTCCCAACATCTGTTGTCATGAATCACAAAAACTAAAATATAACTCAAGGACTGATATCTTTTGTTCACATGTTAATAATGCTGTGTTATGAGTGACGGGTCGTATTGTGGCCCATCGCTAAAGAGGGTGCATCCTCATTAGTGACGGGTCGCATTATGACCCCTCACTAATGGGTCAAAGAATTACTGACGGGCGGTAGTTACCGCCCATCACTATAGATGCCTGTTGTATATAAATAGGTGGGGCCAACAGAACGGGCCATGCTTTCATATAGCGTAGAACCCTAAACCCTAGCGGCCACACTTCGTCGTGCTAGCTCCTCTGGCGTCGTTCTCCTCCACTATCACGGCCTCCTCCGTCGGCCTCCATTCTGACGCGGCCTCTTCCATCGCGTCCTCTGTTCTATCGCCGATCCTCCTCGTCACCGCTTCATCGTGTATCTCCTCCTCCTAAGGTCCTCCTCCTAGTCCTCCTCCATCGTGGCTAGGTTAGGGTTTGTGACTTGTTAATTTGTGAGTTTATAAATATGTGGATACTTAATTTGTGAATATGTTTTCCTATTCGCTCAATGAAGAGAATGCTATTAGTATGAAGATGTATGTGACAATTAGGCTCTTTTTTGTTTTAACAAGTTTATTCATGTAATGATGTTACATTACGTGTTACTAGTATTGCTTAGTTGTATTTTCATGCAATGATCTTACATTATGTGCTTAATGAAGAGAAGGCTATAGTATAAGGATGTGTGTGACAATTAGGCTTTTTTGTTTTGATAAGTTTGTTAATGCAATGATGTTATATTACGTGCTACTATTGTTATTCCTAAATTTTATTCATGCAATGATCTTTAGGGTAAGATTTAATTAATTAGTCATCATACATACCTGTGAATTGAAATATAGCCTAGTGGCGAAGAGGCCATTAAGTTGGCAACCCGACATCTAAGAACAATCCGTGTTTTTGTCTTGTGGTTTACATAACTATTACTATACTTTTTTTCATCATTGTTAAATATAACATGAATTAGGGACATGGCAAGCCCAAGTGATCAACAGGGCACTTTCGCTAGACATCGTGCTTCCAGCAGTAGACGGGCCCATACTACGGTATTATCGTACTTTTTTACTGTCCCGTACTTCAAGTGTAATGTTTAGTTGTAGTAATCCGTGCCAACAATGTAGGTACCGACTTATGTTCCTCAGTGTTGCCTCCTGAAAATCTATCATTATATCCACGAGCGTCACCGGGTTTATACATTGTACATTGCATATTCTATTTATGTGGTAACAAAACTAATAAACTGATGCGATATTATCTCACTGTTGTAGTTTCTAACAACAAGCTTTGACGCTAACCATAATATTCATGCTAGTGATACCATTGAGATATCAACAAGAGATAGGTGCACTAATATTGTTGAGGTTGCGAGCTGTGGAGGCAGGTTATGCCTCCACAGAGGGTGGGATGCATTTAGTTCCCGAGTCCGCCTAGTAGAAGGGGATTATGTGGAACTAACAATGGGACCATAACTGTCTTGTGTGGCTACTATTTTTAATAATTATGATGAAGAGAAGACCGCAGGAGCCATAAAAGTAGAGGACAATGATAACGATATCTATAGCAAACTCACATTACGTACTAGAAATGTATATTTTATTTATGTACTTACCGACTTTTTTATAATAGCAGGTGATGGTCCTAGCAATGCTGTGAAGAAGGAGAAGCAGATATTCAGAGAGGATGACACCGACCAAATGGACCAACTGAAGAACATCTGTTATTTTAGAAATCATACAGATGTAACTCCAGTAAGGAAGGCTCTCCTACAAGACATCTCAGCAGGTTTATCCTCTGTGACCCAGTTATATGTCTGCGCAATAAATAACTCAATCATCAACAAGAAGTCGGTGGTAAGCTCTTTGCACATGTTAGAAAAGTAAACATCTACATATATGCACTTGGCCTTATCTAACTAGTTTTCTACAAAATTTATTGTAATAGTACTTTTTAAGACAATATTATGAGAAGTACATCACAGCTCACCTACACCAGCAAACCACTAAGATTCAAGTAGCAGCAGCAGGTAGTGAAGCAGTCCCAATTGCACTGCATAAATCTACAGATGGACGGTGCTACCTAACTACTGGTTTTAGCCGATTTCTTCGAGATAATGCGTTAGAAGTTAGCACAGTATGCGCCTTCCATTTCAACATCAACATTGATGTAATTGAGATAGTTATATATGTGCTGTAAATTGTTTTACAAGTTAGCTAGAAGTTAGAAGTTAATCTTATGAAACTTTGTTTTAGCCAATTTCTTGGAGATAACGAGTTAGAAGTTAATATATGTGATATTAATTTAGTTATGAAACTTCTGTGATAAATTGTTTATGTTCTGTAATGAAACTTCTGTGATGTATTGTGGAATGTTGGATGTTGGCTGCCAAATCCTAGCTTTGATTCTAGATGCAGTCTAAAAATAATTATTTTTTAAAAAATGACCATACTATTAGTGATGGGCGACAATAATCATCCGTCACTAAAGGTCCCTTCAGTGACGGGTGACATTACGACCCATCACTAAAGGGTCATAACAGGTGAGCCGGCAGACCCCCTTTACTAACGGGTGTATATTATCGTCCGTTACTAAAGGATGACCTTTTAGTGGTGGGTAAACACCCGTCACTAATGACCTAGCTTCACTGACACGATAAGAGTGATGGAAGATATATCCGTCACTAACATAGGTTATTGCCGGGCTGAGGCGAAGGGCGTGAGCGCACATCACCTACGTGAATGGGCCGCCGAAATTTAGTTTCTCGTCTTGCAGGAGTGCAGCTTCCTTGTGTAGTTTTATTTTTGGTTACTTAGCCTATAAGTCTGGGATATGGAAATTAATTCGGTTAATATTACAATCACGACATGAAATCGTGCCGGCTCTCTCATATATCTGACTCCTTGGCCTCCGCCAGAAATAGATCAATCTAAGCTAGGGTTTTGCCTCTTCTCGCTGTTGTGCCCCCACCGTAGCCTACTCCATCCCGAGCGTCGGTGTGCACCGGTGAATAGGAGAGTAGATCTCTAGAACCCTTTGCCTTTGTGATCCTGCACCGAGAGAAGGCGACTAAGGTTTTGGGAAGCGCTCTACGTGACTGCTCAAGTCTATTAATACGACGCGCCTTCCATCTACGTTAACCGTCGATCGTCGCCGGCTTCTGCGATCCGATGTCAACAGGAATGTATCTGCACTGGTCACGGCTTTTTTGTCTGCAAGCGTACCGTACGTGTGCTATGATCTGATACAATTCTTATTCATGTTTTCTAGGATCATGGTTATGATATTCTTGTTTACTAGTATGTTAGAATTGTACATGCTAGTTCCTGTGTTTTTCGTGGTTTATCTAATTTAGAAATTAATTCTGCAATTATCTAATTATTCAACGGGTAGCGATCATAGCGATGGCTACTATTTCTGTTTTGACAACCACTACTCATGCTAAACGAGGTACCTCCTAATATGCATGATTTATCCATCGATCACATGCATGCGTATAACAGCATAATTAGTTTTTCGTTGTGCAATATTGAAGCATCTCAATTCCCATGGCCTGAATTACTGACCGACACTGTACATACAGGTGCATCATACTATTACTTAGGAGGAGAAAAGAAGAAAATGGGGTGTGCATAGACCTGAAAGGATGCGAGTGGAGGAAGTGTATGGAGTGCCTGCCTACTCATCGGCAACGACGGAGGCGATCGAGTGCGCCAGCGATTCGCGATGCTGTTGTCGCGTTGGCCTTCACCCGTGACAAACAAATTTCTCTCTTTTTTTAGGACAAAAGAACCCAAATAAATCAAATTCTCTCGTACAAATCAAAAATCAAAACTTGACTTGTAAGCGTGGAGCTTGATAATACACCGATATATGTTGGCAAACGTCGACTCGTTGATAATACTCCAATAAGATTTTGTGATATCTTGTTGTGTTCATGTAGGGTTGGGTTACTGATACGAATGATATGTTTGGATCCCGCTGCAACCCACGGGTACTCTGCTAGTTACAATCAACTGCACCATCTCTGTTTTTTTTATTCAGCGAGAATGCAGGAATCGGTTCAGTTCTTTTCAATAACACTTCATAGCAGCTCAATGACAGCCAAGACTGTGCGAAAGTTTCAGTAGTGTCAAGTCATTCTGTTTTAAAATCGCGCGGTTGGTACACGTTGAAGTTCCAGGTGGTTCTATGGAGATGGGTTTCAATGGATTTCAGATCCTTTGGGTCCCCTTTTGGACTTCATATTTTCTTTTTGCACAAGAGACCAAGAAACACAAGTCATTGCCACACATAGTACAGCTATGTCTGTTTATAACTATAGCTTGTGAGACAATAATATCCTTATTATCTTAGCATATATCCAATTGACCATATTATATGCATCATGTTGTAGATGCTAATGGATGCAGTTCTGAAACAATGTATTTATTTTTGTCATCTTGTTTTGCACTTGTGTTGAGGTTCACAGCAATCAAGTGACAGCAATGGCATGAAAGCCTTTTGGCCCTTTCGAGTGAGACCAGACATGTGGTTCCAGAAGGTGAGAAACATATATTTTTGGAGACTTGGGCCACAGTGTGAGTAAATCTACACGGTCTTGCAATTTATTTGGAAAATTATTAACATGGTCGGTTAATGGGTTATGGATATGAGTAAATCTAGAAAGTGTTGCAATTGATCTGGGAATTTTCTAACATGGCCAGTTGATGGGCATGAGTAATAATACTACACCGGCTGCAGTTGATCTGTAAAATTTCTAACATGCTACTTTGATGGCATTAGTAATTCTACACAGACTGCAGTAGTGCAGTTGATTTGGGAAAAAAATTTAAAATGACCAGTTAATAGGTTGTGGGTGTTGTTACAATGGAAATTGACAATAGAGTTCTAGTGTGCTTCGAAGAGCAGAAGATGTCAAGTGTTTATATTGGTTCGGATATCTGAATCAGATAATAGCCTTACATCCAGTGAGTTATTTTTTCTGGTGTGAATATTAAGTTCTCGATGTCTATACCCCTTGTAAGAGGTCAGTATTTATAGGCAAAGGTAAACATGATAATACTAATGTATCTTCTATTTACAACCGACTATGTCGGTGGTGTTTATAAAGTTATATATGGGTTATACGGTAACACACCATACGAACACAAAGCACTCATTACATGTACAATGAAGTTTTAATTCCCGGTCTTCGAGGCCCTTTATATTAAATACTTGTTTTGTCGAAGGGGACGGAAGCTCCTGGTTTTGATCCTCTCCTCGAGGTGGTTTTTGACCTTCGGATGCCTGCAGCGAAGTAGCGCTTTAGAGCCTAGAGCTTACTTTGGCTCGCTAAACGGTGAGCAGAAGTCTTGGGGACACTTCGGAGGCTTCATGCTTCGGAGGTCCTCTGAACACTTTCAAGGTGTGAAAACACTGTTAAAATAATGGCGAAAATATTTCACCCAATAATGGGTATGGGTAATCCTACACTAGGAGGGATGGTAATCATACCTGATTACCCGTTTACCCGCGGTAAAAATCCTATTAGGGTCTGTCAACGGTTGACGGAGCACTCAGATTGGTAGGAACTATTCTTCTCAATTTATATGAAAACGAAGTAGCCGGACGTGGTCCTGGCCCTCGACGTCGCGGTGACGCGACAAAGAGGCAGGAAACAAACCGGTCATAAACCAAAATCTCCTCCCCTAAGCTACCAGTTGGCCTTGGTTTATATAGTACCTAGACCCCCCTTACAGATTATTTGTCTAACCAACTCAATCTTACCTAATAACAAACTAAATATTACTTTCCTACTTGGATTGTACTTTCCGCGGCCGCCTGGGCTCCCTGCTACCTAGACTCTTTTGGAGGCCTGGACTCCTCCGCTCCTGGCGATCCGGACTCCCCTAGCGGCCTGGTCTTCTTCTTTCGGCGTGTATACATGATTCCCCATATGACATCTCTCCCCCCCTTGAGATTCAGCTCGTCCTCGAGCTGAAACAATGGATAGACCTTTTTGAACTCATCCAGCGCCATCCATGTTGCATTTGCAACCTCGAGTCCCTTCCACTGGATGAGAACTTCTTGCTCCCCCCTGGCCATCCTGCCCTTGGCAACTCTCAACGGCTCGAGGCAGGCGCGACCCTGGTGAATTGGAGGTAGCTCCCCGGGTCTTGCTGGAGGATCGCCTCGATATTGCTTTAGCAGCCCCACATGAAAGACATCATGAATCTTCATACCCACCGGCAAGGTGTGCCGATATGCTACTTCGCCAATGCACTCCAACACTTGAAAAGGACCGAAGAACTTAGGACCTAGTTTAGAACACCCCTTGATGTTGAGGGAAGACAACGGCCGATGAATTAAACGAAGCCATACCCAATCGCTAGGTGAAAACTTCAATTCTCTGTGCTTACGATCATACTGTGATTTGTAATGAAGCTGGGCTTGCTCCAGGCGCTCGCGGATCTGCATTAAGAACTCGTCACGCTCTCTTAACTGCTGACTGACCACGGGAAGCCGAGCTTCTGCCGTACACGGCCGAACTGGCGGTGGGTCCCTTCCATAGACCACCCTGAATGGCGTAGTACGCAGGGACGAATGATAGGCTGTATTGTAGCAGAATTTAGCCCACGGCAACCATTGGAGCCATTGTCACGGCCGATCACCAGTCAAGCATCTCAAATACATGGTGATCACCTTGTTCGTTGCTTCGGACTGCCCATCCGATTGTGGATGAAAGGCCGACGATAATTGCAACTTGACACCTGAGAGGGAGAACAGCTCCTGCCAGAATCGGCTTGTGAACACCGAGATCACGATCACCGACGGTTGAACTTGGCAGGCCATGCAACCGCACAATGTCGACGAAGAAGGCGCACACGACGGACGTAGCCGTATATGGGTGGCTGAGCGGTATAAAGTGTGCATACTTTGAGAATCTATCAACCACTGTTAAGATGACCGATTTGCCGTTGATGCGAGGAAAACCTTCGACGAAGTCCATGGCAATGTCCAACCACACTGCCGAAGGTACCTCGAGCGGTTGCAGAAGACCACCTAGATGTAATTGCTCCACTTTGTTCTTCTGGCAGATGGTGCACGCCCTCACATAGTCCTAGACCATCGCTTGCGCGCCAGGCACATGGAAGTCGCGACGTAGTCGGTGTAGCGTCTTTTTAACACCTTTGTGACTCGTGTCATGGCATGCAGTGAGCACCTCCTACAAGTAAGCTGATGACGGGGGAACGTAGATGCGGCCTTCCACCATGATTAGGCCATCCGTGAGGCCCCATCTGTCCCCCTTGGCGCTCGCTGCTGCCTCGCCCCTGAGTGCTCGCAGCACGTCGTCGCCGTCCACTTCTCGGCGTAAGTCGTCGAAGAGCCAAAACATTGGGGCAGATATCATCGTGGCCTCCCGTGTTTCTTCCTCATCACGACGGGACAGCGCGTCAGCGACCACATTGGTGGCACCTGGCTTGAACTCGACGCGAAAGTCAAAGCCGAGCAGTTTGCTGGACCATTGATGCTGTGGAATGGCGGAGAGCCTCTGATCTAGCAAGAATTTAAGACTAAAATGGTCAGTGCGAATAAGAAAGTGGTGCCCCCACAAGTAATGTCTCCAGTGGCGCACGACGATCACCAGACCAATGAGCTCGCGCTCATATGCTGCTAGCTTCGCATATCTTAGCGCAATCTGTTTGCTAAAATAGGCCACGGGCCCGTCGCCCTGGTGCAGGACGGCACCAAAGCCTGACCCCGAAGCATCGCATTCCATGATGAATTCCTGATCAAAGGCCGGCAGTTGCAGGACTGGTGCTGACGTCAATGCGTGCTGTAGCCGGAGGAAAGCCGTGTCTGCCTCCTCGTCCCAAGTAAACCCATCTTTCCGGAGGAGCTTGGTCAGTGGTATTGCAATGGCGCCGTAGTTGCGTATAAAACGGCGGTAGTAACCAGCCAGTCCCAAGAATACGCGAATGGCACTTACAGAACGTGGGACAGGCCAGTCAACTACTGCGTGCACCTTTTGCTCATCCATAGAAACCCCTGCAGTGGAAATCACATGACCCAAATATGCCACCTCCCATTGGCCGAACATGCACTTGGATTTTTTTACGAACAGCTCATGCTCGCGTATTTTGTTGAGGACGGTGCATACATGCTGTAGGTGTTTGGACCATGATGGGCTGTAGATCAAAATATCATCGAAGAAGACCAATACGAACTTCCTGAGGAATGGCCATAGAACGTCATTCATTAGTGCTTGGAATGTCGCCGGCGCATTCGTCAGACCGAAAGGCATGACAAGAAACTCAAAGAGGCCCTAGTGCATGCGGAACGCGGTCTTCTCCACGTCGTCCATGTTCATCCGTACCTAGTGGTAGCCAGAGCACAAATCGAGCTTCGTGAAGAATGTGGTGCCCCGCAATTCATCGAGTAGCTCCTCCACCACTAGGATTGGAAATTTGTCTTTCACAGTACGAGCGTTCAAGGCCCTGTAGTCGACGCAGAAGCGCCATGATCCATCAGATTTCTTGACCAGCAGTACCAGGGCCGAGAAAGCCGATGAGCTGGGGCGAATGACTCCAGTCCTTAGCATCTCTTCACACTGTTTCTCCAACTCTTCCTTCTGGGCGTGAGCATATCGGTACGGTCGTACTGCGATGGGTGCTGTCCCGAGGAGCAGCTGGATCCGGTGGGAGCGTGCCTGCTGTGGTGGTAGTCCGGAAGGCTGGGCGAACAAGGGCTCGAACTCTGTAAGTAAGTCCTCCATTATGTCGCTTGAGGTGGCAAAGAGCGAGGCCGCCAGTGCCGGTGCCGAGTCAGGTGCAGACCAGAAATCCGCCGTCCTCCTTTGACAAATGCCAACGTGCACCGGGTAAAATCCCACAGGATCGGTCCTAGAGCTTCGAGCCACTGAACCCCAAGGACCATGTCGTACGAGCTGAGTGCTAGGCCATAGAAATCGATTCTGAACTGCTCACCGTAGATGGAGATGTCCATGGCCTTGCAGCAACCTGGACTAGTGAGACGGTCCCCATTCGCCATCGCTACCTGCAAGCCTTCCTGTCCGGCGAGGATGATGCCAACCCAGGCCACGGCTTCCGTGTCGACGAAGTTACAAGTCGACCCGGAGTCCAGCAGAGCGAGTAGTTGTGCACTGTTGATGTCCACCATCAGCTGCATTGTGCGCCCGTGTCACAGCTGAATCCCTGTGAGAGCATGTATGGATATAGTGGGCACGTCGTCCTCCACCGAGATGATTTCTTCTTGCTCCTCGCTCACCACCTCAATGACAAAGAGATGCTTGCAATGTGACTTGTGTCCGGTTGTGAACAACTCATCACAGTGGAAGCACTTCCCGTCCTTGCGTCGCCATGCAATTTCTGTTGGTGACAGACGGATGGAGCTGGTTGCAGGTTTGAAACTAACTGAGCCTGTGGACGTAGCTAGAGCCGAGGGTGCTGCGGCGATCGAGACTGCCGAAGTAGACACCGGAAGTGTCCCCGACCTAAAAGAGGCGCGCCCTGTGGCCCGAGACGCTGGTGGAGTCATGCCATCCCGTGACGCATTGCGCTGCTCGTATGCCTACGTGAAGATGACGGCATCGTCTAATGATTCCGGCTGCTGGAGCGCCATGTCCGTTCGTAGCGGATTGCCCAACCCTGTGATGTAGAGTTGTATCTGCTAGGGCTCTGTGATGGTTGGATCACGACACGAGAGTACAATGAACCATGTGCTGTATTCATCGACGGAACCGGTGCACCGCAGCATAGCCAGCTCACCGAGGGGGCTATCGGTGAGGGGTGGTCCGAAGCGGGCGTTGACCAGCTTCACGAATTTTGGCCACGTAGGGCGGCCGCCGTTGAGCTCCATGCGGTGGAACCAGAGCTGGGCATCGTCGAGGAGATAGAAGGCGGCGAACGCCACGCGCTGGTGTTCCGGAGTTCGCCTAACGTGGAAGTACCGTTCACAATGGTTTAGCCACGGGAGGGGATCCCCTGTGCCGTCGAACTTGGGAAACTCCAGTTTGTGGGCCGTTGGGATGAAATCGCCGCCTTGATCGTCGTTGCCAGCGTCCTGCCGGCGGCGTCCTGCTTGTGGTGGTCCCGTGGGCGGCGGCCTTCCAGCCGCGTTGGTGCGCTGTGCCGTCTTGAGGCGACCCACCGCGGCTTGCAGCTCCTCCTGTTGTTGATTATGTGCGAGGACCGTCTCCTCGAGTGCGGCCACCTTCTATTGAAGAGGTTGTAGTGGCTGCATCTTCTCGTCGATTCCATCCAGGTGCTTGAGGATGGCATTCAACGCGTCTTCAATTGCATTCCCCGTACCAATTCCTGACTGCGAACTCATGGCGGCAGAAGCGAAACCCGAGCTTCGTGATACCAAGTTGTCACCGGTTGACGGAGCACTCAGATTGGTAGGAACTATTCTTCTCAATTTATATGAAAACGAAGTAGCCGGACGTGATCCTGGCCCTCGACGTCGTGGCGGCGCCGTTGCGGCAATGCGACAAAGAGGCAGGAAACAAACCGGTCATAAACCAAAATCTCCTCCCCTAAGCTACCAGTTGGCCTTGGTTTATATAGTACCTAGACCCCCCT
>KE372862.1:128127-139954 GCA_000418225.1 Zizania latifolia | reverse complement strand
GGTCGGAGGGGCGCAGCCAGAGGGGTGCTCGCCGAGGGGGCGGCGGGGCGGCCGAAGGAGCGCAGCGCGGGGCCGACGGAGAGACCGGAGGAGCGCGGCACGGGGAAGAGGACGTCCCAGCGGGTGTGCCAGGAGCGCTAAGAACACCGGATTGCTCGCCGCCGAGAAGAAGTTGCCCATGGGTCCTCGCCGTTCGGCTGCCCCGCGCCGCCGCCCCCACACCGCGCCCCTCCGACAAACAAGTACTTAAGTCATCTAAAGAGTGAGTGAGCGAGCATTGACTCAAATTTCAGGTCCAAGTATTACGCGCTAGGTTCCTTTCTGAAGCTTTTGAGCAATATACAGATATCTGATTCCACACTTTTCTACTGAAGTTGATCTATCTATCTTCAACTACAATTTGAACTGCTCATAAGCAAAGATTATATTCTGAACTACCTACGGAAGTTCATTGGCAATCAGAACCGTAAATAATAATATGTCCTCTTTTCGTCGTAGAAATGTACCGTGAAAGAAAATGTTAGGATGCATTTATGTGGCCGTGGTTTCTTCAGTTCTTACATCAAGAAAATCACTGTTCCCCTATAGATGAACAATCTGTATTATAATCATATTATACCTTTGATCTGGCAGGGAGGGCGACCAGCGCGAGGAGGTTGGGGGCCGGCGGGCTTGGGGAGGTCGGCTGTCGGCGAGCGTGGAGAAGACGGGGGCCAGTGGGCGCGGAGGAGACGGGGCCGGCTGGCGACAGACGCGGGGACGTCGGCGAGCGCGGAGAGCGCAGCGGCTACGACGAGGGCGGCGGGCGGCGGCTGCTGGGAAGGCAGCAGACGGGGAGGAGGAGGCCGCTGGAGCCGGAAAAAATTCAGGACAGGGGCTAAACATTGAAAAAGATGTGATGGAGTGGATGAAACCGAGGCTGAGAGTCCAGCGGCGTGGGGTGGCACGGGGAGCGTAGAGGCCGGCGGCAAGGCGCGGCACGGTCGGCGCCCGCTCCCCGTCTCAGTTTCATCACTATCGAATCTTCTTCTCTTCTAGATAACAGTCATCTAAAGCAGGGTATAGTAAAAAGTTTAGAGCCCTGTCTCATAAGATTTTTTTCGCGGAGGTGGTAGGTGGGCGTTGGGAATTTGTTATATATATTTGTGCTAGCCGTTCGCTTTTTTTACTTTATTATATATCTTAGAGTATATTTGAACCTAAAACTAATAGTTAGCTCGGTTAAATTAGCTCATTTTTTGATACTTTAGGTTAATAGATAACTAAAGTTAATTTTATCTTTGCTATAATACTTAGACTACAGTAAGACAAATGGCAATAGAGTCTAAAGTTTACTATTAGCTTATATTAAAGCATGTTTGGATGGACTAAAACTAATAGTTAGGTAGCTAATAGATAGAGCTAATTGTTAGCTCGCTAACAATTAGCTGGCTAAAATTAGTTAGTATTTGTTTACATACTTTGGGCTAATAGATGGATAAAGTCAATTTTATCTTTGCTATAATACTCGGACTACAGTGAGGGTAAGGGGTAATAGAGTCTAAAGTTTGCTATTAGCTCAAATTAGACCAGTTTTATGGATTAATGGACTAATAATTAGCCTGGCAAGGAGCTAACAATTAGTCCATCTATTTATTGCAGCGTTTGGATCAACTAGGACTAATTTTTAGTAGCTAATTATTAGTTTTTTTAGCAATCCACACATGATAGTGGGTTTATATTGATTAAGTCGAAGAAAAAAATACAAGATTATAACCTGGGAGATTATAATCAGGAAAAAACAAAAAATACACGCCACACAGGCCAGCAGCAACCACACACGAACCAAGGGCAGCAGCAACCAAAATCAAATCGTCGCTAGGCGAGATCGACCAACACTAACAAGAGAGACACCAACAAGACATTCAAGACGATGCCTCCAGCGAGGTCACGACGCAGAAGCACCGCCATCATCCACCTAAGAGTCTTAGTTAAGGTTTTTACCGAAGAGTTTCTCAATAGGGTAAGAGGGCGGTTACACGACAAAGCCTCAAAGGAGGAATATAGCGCCCGAAAGCGTCATCGTTGTCAGCCCAACCAAGTTAGGCAAGGCTTTCGCCTGAACCATTCTCTCTAACCCTGAAGATGCCCTCAAATTACTCCAAACAACCAAAACGGGACCTTACAACCCTGCTGTCCGACCAAGCTAGCGCCTCACCGCCAGTGCGACTGCCAGCACGCCAACGAAACAACAGGCGAGCAAAGCTTCTTCTAGTCTAGAACTCCACTAAAACCGAGGAGCGCCCCACGACCGAGAAGGAAAGCGGCCACAGGAGAGGAGGAGCTCCAAGAAGAGGGAGGAGAAGAAGCTAGAAGAGAGCGATCACAGCACTGCTAAGACGAAGCCAGCCAAGCCAACCACGGACACAACAAGGACGACACCGAGAACACAACTAGATGTGTCAGCCACCAAAGGCCCGATGCACACCACGCCACGATGCCCAGAACAACCTAGAATTGAACCTCCTGCGACAACCTTGAAACTAGCAATCAGGGGTGCCAAAGAAGATGTCACTAAGACCGATGACCCTTCGGCAGGAAGAAGAAGACCGCTAAGCAGGCAAACGATGCCAAAGTCGGTCTCAACATGTCGACGCAACGAAGGCAGAAACTGGAAACCCGAACATTGGAGCCAACCACGTGCGCCAACAAGCCCCATACCGTGATGGAAATATGCCCAAGAGAATTCTGGCGAACCGAAAGTTCTGGCTTGAGGCCGGAAGTTTCAGGTTCTAGAGCATCCGGAAGTTCCGGTTCGATCGGAAGTTTCAGGCCAGCCCCAGTTTCGATTTCTGGAGGAACCGAAAGTTCTGGTTGGACCGGAAGTTCTGGGCCTGTCTGAAAAGTGTATTCTGGACGAACCGGAAGTTCTGGGTGTGACCCGGAAGTTCTGGGTCGAAATAAATTCGATACAGAATGTTATTTTCAGAAGTTCCGGTTGGACCGGAAGTTCCGAGTCTAGACGAATAAATTAGATCTGTTATGCTTTAATATTGATTAAAGGCCCATGAGAGGGCACTATATAAGGATAGGAGGGGCTAGGACGAAAGAAGTTGTTGCTCTTGCTGGCTGTTCGCGTGGCTGCTGATGGTTGTTGCTTCGACCTAACGCTAGCTGCCACCTCTCCTGGCTACACCGGTTGTGGCCGTCTCTCCCCTAACCTCTCGCGCGGTACTAGCATACCGGCTTGAGGTGATCCCGTCCCTGTATGTGTGGATACCGTAGAGGTATCGCTGCTACTGCGGTGCTGATCTTCTTCCGTAGAGATCGCCGGACTACGTCGTCTTCATCGCCGACGAGGAGACGGAGCTGAACGGAGCCGATCGAGGATGCGCTTCATCAACTCTACTTTCGCTGCCCTAGCACGTCTCGTGGCTAGAGGTAATGACCTATGATCTCATTACACGCATGGTTCCTAGGCGAACGGGATAAAAGTTTTAAATTTAGTGCTAGCGTAGCCTCCCCATAACTCAACACATCGAGGCACGGCTGCCAGAGCAACACCAAGAGCGCAATTGCACAAGCAGGCAGGAAAGCCGTGTTGGGTTATGGAGAGGCTACGCTAGCATTAAATTCAACATTTTTACCCTGTTCGCCCAGGAACCATACGTGTAATGGGATCATAGATCATTACCTCTAGCCATGAGGCGCGCTAGGGCAGCGGAAGTAGAGTTGGTGAAGCGCGTTCTCGATCGGCTCTGCTCTGTTCCGTCCGTTCGTCGGCGATGAAGACGACGTAGTCCGGCGATCTCCACGGAAGAAGATCAGCACCGCAGTAGCAGCGGTGCCTCCACGGTATCCACACATACAGGGACGGGATCACCTCACACCAGTATGCTAGTACCACGCGAAAAGTTAGGGGAGAGACGGCCACAACCGGTGTAGCCAGGAGAGAGGTGGCAGCTAGGGTTAAGTCGAAGCAACAACCAACAGCAGCATTTTCGTTCTAGCCCCTCCTCTCCTTATATAGTGCCCTCTCATGGGCCTTTAATCAGTATTAAAGCCCAACAGATCTAATATGTTCGTCTGGACCCAAAACTTTTGGTCCAACCGGAACTTCTGAAAATAACATTCTGTATCGAATTTATTTCAACCCGGAAATTCTGGCTTCACCCTAAACTTTCGGTTCGTCTAGAATCCATCTTTCAGGCAGGCCTAGAACTTCCGATCCAACCGAAACTTCCGGTTCCTCTAGAAACCGAAACTGGGGCTGGCCCAGAACTTCCGGCCTCAGGCCAGAACTTTCGGTTCCCCTAGAATTCTCTTGGGCATATTTCCATCAATCTCCCACTTGCACAAGAGCCAATTCTTGCAAGCTTTAAATCCCATCCCCTTAAACGTGCGACCCGATAGGTTCATATGCAAACGGCCGCTACCCGGAAACCCTTTTCTGACTCGCAAATCAATAGCGGTACCTAGCAGCACATATTGATCCCCAAAAACATACAAAGTCAAAATCATATTTTCTGAACCTTGATATACTCACGCACCAATCCCTTTACCACATGACATCAATCAAGCTTAAGGCGAGATTCGTGCCACCCTTGTGATAGCTCGACACTTCACTCGATCAAATAGTAGATTAAATATGATCAACTCTTTGATCATAGTGGTATGGCTATGCACTTTTTCAATCCAACTATCTCGAGGGGCTCAGAGACGTCTCTCTCGTTATTTAGGAGAGGTAAATTCCATCTTGACCGCTCACATCCCACGACATATTTCATAACACACCCGAAAGCAACATTTATAACTACCTAGTTACGGAATAGCGTTTGAAAGCCCCTAAGTGTGTCACTACACATTCTGGAATCAATGACGATCTCAGGTCTAAGGATTCTGTAGGTACACTATTTGAGATGACAACTGATGGCACATTAAAAATAACAATCCCAACAGTATCTCAAAGTGGGTCTATCCAACTCCATGTTCACTAGCATGAGTCCGCATCACTGATTTGACATCTCTATGTCTATGATCCATGAAACATGATTATCAATTGGACAGATGTGCTAATCTATAAATCATCATTGTCCCACATGACGATATGAGATTATGAATCATTTAGAATAACATCATTATAAAACAAAGAGTTTCACAAACAAGTCACATGCTTGCTGATCAATGTAAAAGACATTTATTCAAGAAACAATATAATCAATTATTTAAATGTACATTAGCATAGACAAGACTTCTTCTCTCACATACACTAGACTATCACACAAGTATCTAATACTGATAGAGCTCAGGTGCGCCTCATGCCTGGGCTGTGAGAGAGGTTTCGTCAACGGATCGACAATGTTCGAATCCATGTGTACCTTGCATATCTTGACATCACCTTTATCTATGATCTCTCAGATGAGGTGATAGCGCCACGGTATGTGCTTGGACTTCTGGTGTGACGTAGGCTCCTTGGCTTACGCAATGGCACCACTATTAGCATAGACAAGACTTCTTCTCTCACATACACTAGACTATCACACAAGTATCTAATACTGATAGAGCTCAGGTGCGCCTCATGCCTAGGCTGTGAGAGAGGTTTCGTCAACGGATCGACAATGTTCGAATCCATGTGTACCTTGCATATCTTGACATCACCTTTATCTATGATCTCTCGGATGAGGTGATAGCGCCACGGTATGTGCTTGGACTTCTGGTGTGACGTAGGCTCCTTGGCTTACGCAATGGCACCACTATTATCACAATAGAGATCCACTGAACTGGACTCACTAGGGACAACTCCTAACTCAGAAACAATTTTTCTGATCTAAACAGCCTCCTTCGCAGCTTCAGAAGCTGCAATGCACTCGGCCTCTGTTGTTGAATCTGTAACCGTTTCTTGCTTAGAACTCTTCCAACTCACTGCGCCTCTATTGAGACAAACACACAAGTCCAGACTGCGATCGTGAATCGTCCTTGTCGGTTTGGAAGCTAGCATCGGTGTAACCATTTACAACGAGCTCGTCGTCACCTCCATAGACTAGGAACATAACCTCAGTTCTTCTTAAGTACTTAAGGATACTCTTTACTATCGACCAGTGACTTTCATCTGGGTTTAATTGGTATCTGCTCGTAACACTTAGAGTATAAGAAACATCTGGGCATGTACAAAGCATGGCATACATGATGGACCCGATTACGGAGGCATACGAGATCGCACTCATCTTCTCCAGCTTATCAGGTGTCGAAGAACACTGACTCTTGCTGAGCGTAACATCATGTGACATTGGCAGAAAATATTTCTTGGAATTCTTCATATTGAACAGTTTTAATACCTTATCAATGTACATACTTTGGCTTAATCCAATTAACCTTTTTGACCTATCTCTATAAATCTTTATGTCCAAAATATATGCTGCCTTAAATCTTTATGTCCAAAATATATGCTGCCTCTTCAAGATCTTTCATTGAAAAACTTTTTCGCAACGAAGATTTAACAGCATCAAGCATTGGAATATCATTTCCGATCAACAATATATCATCTACATATAAGACCAAAAATACAAGTGCGCTCTTACCAGCCTTTTTGTAAATACAGGGCTCTTCTTCATTCTTAATGAAACCAAACCCTTTGATCACTTCATCAAAATAAAGATTCCAACTCTGAGAAGCTTGCTTCAGCCCATAAATAGACCTTTGTAGCTTGTAAATTTTCCCAGCATTCTTTGGATCGTCAAGACCTTCAGGCTATATCATGTACACATCCTCACTTGGGTTTCCATTAAGGAAAGCTATTTTGACATCTATTTTCCATATCTCATAATCATAATATGCGACAATTGCTATGATAATCTGGATAGACTTTAGCATTGTGATAGGTGAAAACGTTTTATCATAATCAACATCTTGAATCTGCCTGAAACCTTTCACCACTAATCGTGCCTTATAGATGTGAACATTTCCATCAACGTCAATCTTTTTCTTAAAAATCCATTTGCACTCAATAGTTTTTACACCATCAGGTGGATCAATCAAGTTCTAAACTTGATTCTCTCGCATTGATTCTAACTCGGATCTTATGGCTCTAAGCCATTTCTCAGAGTCTGGTCCCATCACCACTTCTGAATAGGTCTTAGGTTTATCACTGTCCAACAATAATATGCCACACTGCCCAGTGGTTAAAAATACAAATCACTCGGACGCACTACTCAACCTCTCCGACCGACGTAGGGTTGGTTTCTCGATAACAGGTTCTGCAACATCTTGCATATCGAGTTGCGGTTCAGTAGGAACTAAAACACTTTTTAGTGGTTCCCAAATTTCTTCGAGTTGCACCGTACTTCCACTAACCCATTTCAAGAGAAACTCTTTCTCTAGAAAGACACCATTCCGGACGACAAATACTTTGCCTTCTTTTCGGTTATAAATGTAATATCCTTTGGTTTCCCTAGAATACCCCACAAAGAAGCATTTATCATATTTGGGAGTGAGCTTATCATACATCAAAACGTTTTACATAGGCCTCACAACCCCATATCTTTAGAAAAGACAACCCAGGACGCTTCCTAGACCATATCTCACATGGTGTCCTCTCTACAGATTTATATGAAACTTTGTTTAATGTGAAAGCAGCAGTTTCTAGATCGTATCCCCAGAAAGACAATAGAAGATCAGATTGACTCATCATTGACCGGATCATGTCTAACAAGGTTCGGTTCCTCCGCTCGGACACTCCATTCCATTGAGGTGTGCCTGGTGGAGTCAGCTGGAACAATTCCACACTGCTTTAGATGATCAATAAACTCATGGCTCAAATATTCACCTCCACGATCCGATCGCAGAAATTTAATTGTCTTGCCTGTATGATTTTGTACCTCATTCTAGAACTCCTTAAACTTTTCAAAGAATTCCGACTTATGCCTCATTAAGTAGATGTAACCAAAACTACTAAAGTCCTCAGTAAAAGTAATGAAATACTGAAAACCACCTCTGTCCATAGAACTCATTGGTCCACATACATCAGTATGTATAATGGCCAACAATTCATTTACCCTCTCACTTTGACCAGTGAAAGGCATCTTAGTCATTTTGCCAAGTAAACAAGACTTACATGTGTCAAACGATTTGAAATCAAATGACTCCAAAAGCCCATCTTTATGGAGCTTCTGCATACGCTTCTCATTTATATAACCTAAACGACAATGTCAAACATAGGTAGGATTCAAATCATTAAGCCGATGCATTTTCGTAATATTGTTATAAACATGTGTATCCTCAAGATTTAGAATATATAAGCCATTCAATAATGGACAAACACCATAGAGCATAATATCTGAAAATATCGAACAACACTTGTTCTTTATTATGAATTCAAAACCGTCTTCCTCTAAATATGACGAAGAGATAATGTTTCTGCCCAAGGCGGGAATGAAATAACAATTATTCAATTCCAAAACTAATCCTAAGGGTAGCGACAAAGAATAAACGTCGACGACCAACGCAGCAACTTTTGCACCATTGTCAACGCGGACATCCAATTCGCCTCTTGCACACTTTCTAGTCCTTTTCAGTCCCTGCAACGATTTGCAAGTATGAATCATTGATCCGGTATCAAATACACATGAATCACTTGGATGAGTAGCAAGATTAATTTCAAAAACATTTATACCTGAAGTAGAAGTCACATTTTCCTTCTTTTTCTTGAATTCTTCTAAGTACAACTTGTAATTTCTCCGCCAATGATCAGTCTTATAGCAGTGGTGGCAAGTGTTAGAATTAGCAGGGCCAGTCTTAACTTTCTAGCTGGTTTAGACTTAGAGCTCGAGATCACATCTGAAGCTTTAGCCTTTCCCTTACGTTTTCTTTTCTTGCTATCCTTCTGAACCATCATCACATGACTAGAATTCTTTTTAATGCTATCATCAGCAGTCTTTAGCATCCTATGTAATTCAGTCATGCTTTTCTCCATGCTGTTCATATGAAAATTCAAAATAAACGGCTCGAAGCTCACAGGGAGTGACTGGAGAATCACATCCGTGGCCAACTCTTGGTCAAGGGAAAAACTAAGTTTTTCCAAACTCTCAATGTAACCAATCATCTTGATCACATGAGGACTGACTAGACTGTCTTCCGCCAACCTGCACGTAAACAAAGACATTGAGATGTTGTACATTTCAGTCCGTGCTTGGTTCTCAAACATGCGTTTGAGTCCCACGATCATATCGTAGGCATCCCTGTCCTCATATTGCTTATGAAGCTCAGAGGACATACAAACAAGCATGAGACAGCTGGCATCAATTGAATCATTGGCGTGCTTCACATAAGCCCACCGATCCACGACAGATGCATCATCTTTTGATTCATCATGATGGGGTTCCTCTAGAACATATTCCTTTTTCTCTTGTTTGAGAACAATTCTCAAGTTTCTATACCAGTCAATAAAGTTTGTTCCAGAAAGCTTTTCCTTTTCAAGAATTAATCGTAGATAAAAAACGGAAGTGTTCTTAGCAGTAGGTGCCATGATCTACAACAAAAATGGAAGGTTCAGCACTAAGCTATGTGAATCTTCTATCAAATAAAAGATGCTCCATTACATGATATACAATCATTTTTCCTCTTACGACATGTAGTGAGACAAGATCCATATTCAACTAACTCCTAGTGAGCTTTGGTATCACTGCTAAAAGATTAGTGATATAGGTAAGCAATAACTTGCTAATCACATCATATGTGACTCTTGTTTGTTGAGGTGGCATCCTATGCCTCGACGCCTAACTCCATGCCACAAAGCCCAAAATCGTTTTGATAGCTTTGTTAAGCAAACCAATACTATGCATGGTTGTCCGATATCCACCCTAACTGGTTAAGATAAAAGATGGCACCCTGCTTTGGTAGACCTACCATACAGTGATCAAAAACCTTAGTAGGTGTAGCTATTGGAAAGGGCATCAAAGTTCTTAATTTTCTAAGGAAAACTATTCTAACATGGTAACGATGCCTACCATACATAAAACATAAAAGAATAATGTGATAGGAACATAAGTAAACATCATAGGCAATCATATTAACTGTGACATAGTATGACTCTTCTCACATGGTGATCTCCATCTCCATGGTTCCTGTCTTTGGGTCATCACGCTTCAAGCCTCTATGCTCTTGTATCAGTCTATTATAACTAACAGCATTATACTAATTTCATGAGGAGAAGCATCACTGTCGACGCGCAGGTCGTATAATATTTGAATAGCCTTGGGCTGCAATTAACCATGACACGCAGGCCATAAAAATTACATGCATGCATCATATATATCACAAGGCCATACCAGTCACAACATTCTCTGTAAAAACAAGTTAGGCGTAGAATCTATGTGTAACTGAAAACCGGATCCAGAACTTCCAGCTCAAAAGTCTAAAACTTCCAGTCGAAGGGCCCGAAACTTCCGACTCAATCTTCTGTATCGAATTTATTTTGGCCTGGAACTTCTGGGTCACACCCAGGTCACACCCGGAACTTCTGAAAATAACCTTCTGTTTCGAAGTTTATTTCGGCCCAGAACTTTCGGTCCAACCGAAACTTCCGAAAATTCGACACAAGAACAATAGATCTAATCTATTTTTACCACATATCACCTATATGTGATCGATCCAAATCGAACACTATGCACGTAGGCTCTGATACCACTGTTGGGTTATGGAGAGGCTATGCTAGCATTAAATTTAACATTTTTACCCCATTCGCCTAGAAACCATGCGTGTAATGGGATCATAGATCATTACCTCTAGCCACGAGGCACGCTAGGACAGCGGAAGTAGAGTTGGTGAAGTGCGTTCTCGATCGGCTCCGCTCTGTTCCGTCCGTTCGTCGACGATAAAGATGATGTAGTCCGGCGATCTCCACGGGAGAAGATCAGCACCGCAGTAGCAGCGGTGCCTCCATGGTATCCACACGTATAGGAATAAGATCACCTCACGCCGGTATGCTAGTACCACGCGGGAAGTTAGGGGAGAGACGGCCATAACCGGTGTAGCCAGGAGAGAGGTGGCGGCTAGGGTTAGGTCGAAGCAACAACCAACAGCAGCATTTTCGTCCTAGCCCCTCCTCTCCTTATATAGTGCTCTCTCATGGGCATTTAATCAGTATTAAAGCCCAACAGATCTAATCTATTCGTCTGGACCCAGAACTTCTGGTCCAACCGAAACTTACAAAAATAGCATTCTGTATCAAATTTATTTCGACCCGGAACTTTCGGTTTATCCAGAATCCATCTTTCAGGCAGGCCCAGAACTTTCGGTCCAACCGGAACTTCCGATTTCTCTAGAAACCGAAACTAGGGCTGGCCTAGAACTTTCGATCGAACCAAAACTTTCGGATGCTCTAGAACCCGGAACTTCCGGCCTCAGGCCAGAACTTTCGGTTCTCCTAGAATTCTCTTGGGCATATTTCCATCAAGTCGGCCCCTTGAGCCCCGAGCTGCCACCCAGACAGGGAAGGGAGGAGATCAACTACTACCAAGGAGGGAGGAGGAGCGATGGCTGCAAGGGAAAAGAGGACCATCAAAACCGTCGCCTGACCGACGCTAATACACATGCAGCCGACACCGCCAACTCAAGACACAAACCACAAAGCACACTCTAGCTGGCCGGAGCGCAGCCACCTTCGTGCGCATGCCACAACACCCTGCTGCCAGCCTTGAGGAAGGGCAGCCAGGGAAGGAGAAGAAGGGGTCGTCCCGAGGCCACTGCTCCGCCACGCGTTGCCCCGCGCCGCTGCTCGACAGAAGGCCAACGCGAGCAGCACAGTGGCCATCGAGCAAGCCGCCTCGCCACCGCTGCCTGCAGCCAACGCTGC